>JAQMRL010000001.1:282997159-283509659 GCA_035578175.1 Catonia carolina | reverse complement strand
GTACAGTGGGTCAAAAAAGTAGTGTTTCGGTTTTGTAGTCCAGTCGGTTTCTTTAGAATAGTACCTTACATACTTTAAGACGTGATTTTCTTTTATGCGTTATTGAAAACCAGTTTATTTAAAACAGTGTAATTGTGTATACAAAAAAAATAGTGTAAAATAGTGTTTCAGTGTTAGTTTTTTTATCCGAGGCGGCGAGAAAAACTCATGTTCACTGTTAGTTTATTTAAAACAGTGTAATTGTGTGTTTATTTAAAATAACAGCATAATATTTTATTAACAGCACTATGAGCATAATAGTACAAGAGAAAATTAAGTCTGTTTGTAACTAGAAGTATAACAATAATGTGTGTGTACGTGTGTCTGTTTATGTGATAAACAGCACACAGAACTTTGTAGGCAGGCTGTTCCGCACTGACTAGTGTGGAGAGCAATATACCCCTCTCTTTCTAAATATTTCTTTCTCACTCAGTTGTTCTGCGCAACTCGAAATTCATTTGGATCTTGCCGGCCTGTACCAATAATATTGTGACACTTATTGCTAAGGTCCGTTTCGGGATCTAGGTTATTAAATAATTAATACACTAAGGTTTACAATTGCAAAGATTTATTATACTAAAAGATTACAAAATAAATAATTCAACTAATTATAATTAAGAAATACAATAAATTATTAAATAATTCACTTAAAATAAATAACAAACAATAAATAACTTAATAACTTACTTAGCCTACTTACAATCGCTTTTATAGATTACACTAACATACAACACAAACTGAATTCACAAAACTACACATTAACTTTACAATACGCACACAACAAAGAGACGGTATAACAATCTTGAATCACTACAATACTCGGATGTGTAACCTGTAAATACACACCCCAATAATCGTACGGCAAAGATCACACGAATACTGACTCGACCGCGCTCGGGGGTCTCCTTTTATAATGATTCACAAAGATCGTTCCAGAACAAAGTTGTGAAATCTACTCAAGTACAAAAATAACTCTTTATTTATGAATGCTAGAAAAATCTTGTTAATAGGTCAACAAAAAGTCTTTTGTAAATAGAAAACGTAAACAACCTGCCTCCCTCATAATAGCTGTACACAATACCTAAACTTTATGATGGTTATTACAACCCTTATGAATGAATAGACACACTTTTATGGCTATTGTGTGTTGCTATTTCTGTCATTATTATTTCTTAACTATTTTTATGAATGGAATTCTGGAACATCGTGTCTTTTCTTGGATCTTGTTACAATATATACTAAAGAACACGAAATGAACAGAGTTGTGTAAAAGTTTCTTGAGCATTTTAAAACTGAAGTTGATATTTTCTTTACTCTGCAGAAACGGGTGATGTAACATGGATTTGGCACCATACTTCAGAGAGCAAACAATAAATCAATGCAATGGTCCCAAACCTATTCACCTTGATAAAAAATTAAAAACTCAGCAATAAGCTCAAAAAACATGACAATGTTTCAGGTTATTACTTTCTCTTGTCCTATTTGAACATGTGTTGTTTAGGTGATCAGCTGAAAGGCTGGTTTGAACCTGTAGAGGTTTTACTAAGTAAAACGAAGAGTGAGGTGGTTTACAATTGCCTTCCTCACTGAGTGGGAAAGTACACTTATCAGCATGCCGGGCCCTCTGAAAAGCACATATTTTCCACACTGCAAATGACACCTTCATTTCACTCACCACAGGGTCTGGCTGTATAATGAAATTCATTACTTTCAGAGGAGATATTTCTGATTAGTGTCACAGTACACCTCTACCTCTTCTGTTTTTGAATGATTCAGTCATTTAATTGGTTGACCACATGATAAGAAACAGAACTATTTATTTTAGCCCTACAACAAACAGATTGAGTGTAAATAATTTGATGCTCTACCTGTCTGTTATGGGCAGTATATGAACATACAGGGAAGAAAAGTATTGTTTTCATGTAGATTTTTCAAAATCGAGTTTTCAAGGTTCTACACATTTTCAAGCCCCATGAACTCAATTGGAACATATTTTAGCGATTGGTCTGTGTGGAACAAAATATCTCAAGAACGGAATAGGGCAGGTACCACTATGGGACTTGACACAAACATTGACATCAAAATTGGTCAACCGGAAGTAGTAGTGTATTCATGCAAAATTTTTGAGGTTATCTTTTTACTTTCTCTTGCCTATATGAATATATAGGAAGGAAAGTATTGTTTTCATGTCGAATTTTCACCGTATCTACACGTTTTCAGACCCCCTGAACCCAAAAAACATGTTTTTAGCGATTGGTCTGTGTGTGTGTGTGTGTGTGTGTGTGAACAGAATATCTCAAGAACGGAACATCGTACGAACTTGAAACTTGAAACTTGAAACTTAAATTACATACCACTATCGGACCCGACACGAACATTTTCATTAAAATCGGTCAACCGGAAGTAGTAGTTTATTCGTGTAATTTTTCACTTTTATGCGATTTTCTCAAAAACTGGTCCTACAATTTTTTTTTTAAGTCGCGTCATTTACTAAATTTTATATGCTCTACAAGATAAGGTAGGCGCCATGTTTGCTGAAATTCTTGGTGAGGCTGTTTTGTGTAAAAAAATTGATTTTAAAGATTGCGGCTTTATTATGCATTTCAGCGCAAAAATGTATATAATAAAGTTGTAGACAATTTAAAATCCTACAACTTTTACTTTAAACATTTTTTTGTATAACGCTTAGTTTAGCGGTAATTAGCGTTTTTCTGTTTTTTCTCACGAAAACGTGTGAAAATTTGATTTTTTTAACATTTCGGCCGTAGTATGCATTTTACGACAAAAGTGTATATAATTGAATTTATAGAAAATTAAAAGATCTACAACTTTTATTTAAAGCATTTGTCTCTACAGCCCCTAGTTTAGCGTGAAAGAGTGATTTTTCATATTTTTAAGGCAACCAGATCGATTTTAATTTTGCTCTTTCATATATGATTAAAATTAGGTTATGTTTTTTGAGGTTAGTTTTTTTGTTTATTTCTAATGTTTTATTACTAATATTAGGTTATATTGTTAATTATTTGCATTGGTAAGAGAAAGTTTTGTGTTTCAAACCAGATTTTTTATATTATATAATTTGTTGGATGAATGCATACTAATTTGTATTTTGATTTTCAGAAACAATCTTTTGGAAGTGTGCAATATGAATTGTGGTTGTTCCCAAAGTCTTTCATTCACACCGGCGTGTACAGCGCAGTTTCCTTACGTGTTTTATTCACCATGTCATGCTGGGTGTACAACTGTCGAGAATGCCGATTCCACAGTAAGTAATTCTTTCAATTGCATATTTCATTCTGATCATCATTAATTGTTATCCTATTTCAGCTTTTAGCACAACTTTTACTAAACATAAATAAATAATTAATTAATATTAATGTTTACACCTGGTTCTTTCAGGATCTGGTTTTAATAACCGATAGTCTTCTTTTAATTTTATAAAACTATTATTGTTGTTGTTTAAGTCATCAGTCAAAAGGTCGGTTTGAACCTTTAACCCTTTATGGGGCAGTACTCTGCCCATAACAGACAGGTGGAGTGTCAAATTATTTACACTCAATCTGTTCATTGCAGGGCTAAAATAAATAGTTGTGTTTCTTATCACATGGTCAGCCAATTAAATGACTGAATCATTTAAGAACAGAAGAGGTAGAGGTGTAAAAGACACTAATCAAGAGTTATCTCTTCTGAAAGTAATGAATTTCATTATACAGCCAGACTCTGTGGTGAATGAAATGAAGGTGTCATTTGCAGAGTGGAAAATATGTGCTTTTCAGAGAGCCTGGCATGCTGATAAGCGTACTTTTCCACTCAGTGAGTTGTGGCAATGTTAAACCACCTCACTCCTCGTTTTACTTAGTAAAACCTCTCGAGGTTTAAACCAGCCTTTCGGCTGATCACCTAAACAACAACAGGGCAGTACTACGGGGAAAAATATACATTTTGTAAAATGTTTAATTATTTTGTTTTATGTGGACTTGAATAATGTATTTCTAGTGCCAGAACAGTAAGATATTTGTTTTGTTTTATATCAAGCCCTGGTAAGTATACTTACCAAGGAACATTTATTGAAATGGGAATCACATAATATTTAGTGGTAAGAATGCTTATTGAAACAACTTGTAGCCCTATATAACAGAAAAATGAGGCGTATCTAAACTTTCTATCACCATGAATGCTTGCTTTTCCGTAAAAAACTAAAAATTTTCTAAGCACTGTACAAAAGTAATAACAAAACAACATGGTAGCGTACGCTGGTATGAATCCTTACCACATTCGTGTAATTCACAAAGCAAATGGTTGCTGCGCACTAATTTCAATATGTGGATAGCCTACTTATCAGAGAACATCTTCTTCTTCTTCTTCAGCTTTTCCCTTCCTCAGGGGTCGCTGTTCCTTATTCTTCTCCTCCACTCTCTCCGATCCACTACGTCCTCCTCGCTCAGGCCCTTCTCCCTCAGGTCGTCTGCCACAGCGTCTCTCCATCTTCTCCGGGGTCTCCCCCTCCTTCTCACCCCATCCACCACCAATCCATCCACAACCCTCCCCACATACTCCTCCTCCCTACGCATCAAATGTCCATACCACTGCAGTCTTCGTTCCTGAACCTTCTTGGACACTTCTATCACTCCCACAGACTCCCTTATTACCTCATTCCGTATCCTATCTTTCCTAGTCTTTCCCTGCATCCACCTCAACATCCTCATTTCCGCAACCTCCAACTTGTTTCCCTGTCTCCTCGTCATAGGCCAAGTCTCACTACCATATAACAATGCCGCTCTGATCACTGTCTTATATATCTTTCCCTTCATTTTTGTCCCAATCCTTCTGTCACACAATACACCTGTCGTTCGCCTCCAGTTATTCCATCCAGCTTGTATTCTATGGTTAATTTCCTCCTCCAGTCCTCCACTCTCGGTGAGGCATGAACCAAGGTACTTGAAACACTTTACCCTTCTCACCACTTCATTCAGCAAACACACCCCTCCACTCTTATCCTCACCTCCAAACCATAGGTATTCAGTCTTTTCCCTGCTGATCCTCAGGCCTCCCTCCTCTAATACCTCTCTCCAACTTTCCAGTTTCCTCTCCATCTATAAAACCATCTATAAACCATCTATAAAACCATAAAATGCCAATAAGGTTTAACTGCACAGCTTATTCTTAAAAAAATCGACCTTATTGCCAGTGGTAAGTACTATACCTACCACAGACCTATAAAGGGTTAAAGGCAACACCATTTATGTTTTGTCTAAGTATATTTTTTTTTTGTATAAGTTAAATGAAGAGTGAGGTGGTTTACAAGTACCTTTCTCACTGAGTGGAAAAGTAAGCTTATCAGTATGCCAGGTCCTCTGAAAAGTATCTACTTTCCACCCTGCAAAAGGCACCTTTTTCATTCATGACGGGGTCTGTCTGTACTAGATAATGAAATTTATGATTCTCAGAGAAAATAACTGTGACTGTCTTTTTTTCTGTTTTATTTAACATGGCATCAACTACTGTGGTCATTAGCGACGGCGGTGGGTTGTTACTGTGAATGAGTGAATAATGAAATGATTTTTTGTAACATTTTAAAATATGCCGTGCCTGAGTGGGATTCGAACCCAAGACTGCATGATGAGAGGCGAGCATGTAATTTCTTTTACACCTGTACTTCTTCTGTTCTAAAATGATTCATTCATTTAATTGGGACCATTTGATAAAGCCTAGTTTACACGGGTCGAGTATTTTAGTAGAGTAGCAACGGTCGAGTGATTTAGTAATTTAGTAACTGCCAATAATACAATACATATATCAACGCAGTAAAAAAGATGTATGAAGATAATATGAGTTGCGTGAAAAGTCGAGAAGGAGTGTCAAGCATGTTTCTTGTCAACAAAGGTTTGAGACAGGGGTGTTGTATATCTACTACCCTGTTTAAGATATACATGAATGCGGCACTGGAAAAATGGTGTAGAAAATGTAGGAATATGGGAGTCCAGTTGGGAAGAGACTACATTCATACACTTTTGTTTGCTGACGACCAGGTTGTTCTAGCTGAGGATGAAGAAGATTTGGAATGCATGTTGCGAAAATTAATAGAGGAGTATGATAAATGGGTATGAGAGGTGAACACGGAAAAGACGCAGTACTTGGTTATTGGAAGAGATGGAAGAGACCTTAATGTAAACGGAAACATCATTAAGAATGTTGAAGAGTATAAGTATTTAGGAGTGACGTTTACAAAAAATGGAAGGGACGAAAAAGACATAGCTAATAAAATTGTGAAAGGAAAGGCATTAACTGGTCAACTGAACTCAATTCTGTGGAGTCTCAACATAAGAAAAGACATAAAGAAACGAATATTTTCAACAATAGTGGAAGGTACGGTGACATATGGGGCGGAAGTGTGGACCATTACGCAAAGCATGAAAAATAGAATCAGTACAGTGGAGAATAGATACTGGAGAAGATGTTGCAGATTGACGTTACGAGATAGGGTAACGAATATAAGAGTAAGAGAGATAATGGGCATTGAAGACTCAATAATAGACCATATTGAGAGAAAACAACTGCACTGGTATGGTCACATGCGAAGAATGAGCAACGTACGAATCCCACTGAAGGCATGGAACTGGAGACCGCAGCGAAATAGAAAAAGAGGAAGACCGAGAGGGAGATGGATGGAAGGTATTGACAGAGCCATGGAAGGAAGAAACATAGAGGAGGAGTCATGGCAAGACAGGCAAAAATGGCGTTTTGACTGCGACAAACGACCCATAGTATTGTAAATAGTCACCACTATATATAGTAACTGTCCGCACATGTAACGCAGACAGCGAATTTAGTGGATTGTTGTGGCTCCACGGAGGCGGGATCTCGCTCGTAAAGTACGTTTGCGAACTGGTGAAGGTAAGCTACTAAACTGTGCACTCGACCGTCCTACTCGACTCCAACTAAACTACTCGACTAAAACGACGTGTCCAAACAAGTCGAGTACTAAATTAGTAATCTACTCGACTAAAATACTCGACCTGAGTAAACTAGGCTTTAGAGAGAGAACTATTTTTTGTAACCCTGGAACTATCAGATTGAGTGCAAATAGTTTAACACTCCATTTGCCTGTTACGGGTAGTCAATTAGATTAATATTTTGATAAAAAAATGTTATGTTTATTTTTGTAGGTGTACACGAATTGCGCTTGTGTTCCTACTGGAACTGTAGATGTCAATCATTGCAATGGTGGAACTTGTAAGATCTACTGGTGGTTATTTCAACTCTTCACTCTGATTGCGACAACTTCTTTGGCTAGTGGATTTATCGGAAGTTTAATCATTTGCTTCAGGTACAAAATTTATTATTTATGTAAAATTTTCTTTCATATTTTCTTCTTTTATAATTTTGGTGTACTGGTAAGTGGTATAAGTTGACAATTGTGCCTATCATGCGGAGGGAGGAGGACAGTATACTAGTATCTATCCTACTTACATCGGCCAACCCAAAAGCATAACACATCTATCAACCACCACAAACACTTAACTAATAAAATTTAGTTCATGACCCCTAACACTTAATAAGTAAGAAGTAATGTACCGTATTGTTCCGAATACAAGCCGCAGTTTTTCCCTAAAAATCGGTTCCATAATTTGACCTGCGGCTTGCATTCGCGCTTTAATAATAATAATAATCGTTTCTTATTAAGCATAAGTAGGTATGAATAGAAAGTGAGTGGGGTAGGGGGAGAGAGGGGGAGGGAGAGAGACGCACTCCTTACGTAGTGCGTGTACAGTCATTTTGATCAGTTTGGTGTTACAGTATAAAGTTTGGTAGCAGTTTTTTTATATTTCATTTTGTTTTTTATCTGATCATTTGTTTTTTGTTGTATTTTGTACTTCGTCATGAGTGATGTTATAGGTTAAGGATACTTTGTCTATACGAGTATCCAAAAAGTAGCGCAGGACTTGCGATACCAATTTCGAATTATTGGTATCGCAAGTCCTGCGGCTACTTTTTGGGTAAAAACGCGGAAAAGACATCCACCAAAGAAGCCGGAAGAAAACACAAATAATGTAGATGAATCCTTGTGTTCGGTATTGAACAAAAAATAAACAAAAACTTCTTAATGCTAATTAAGTAGTAATTGTATTTGTTTGTACGGTATTTTCTTCTTAAAAAATAAAATACTTTCAAAAACATACAAGTACTGTACTTGAAATTTATTTCCTAGTTTTCATCATAATTTTTCTGATGCGGCTTAAATTCGGGTGCGGCTTGTTTTCGGAACAATACGGTAATTATTTAAAGAAAGTGAATTGTTTAAAATTCAATTGCAATTTAACATAACTTTACTGAAAATAATGAAATATGAAAACCCTAAAAATACAATAACATTTTGAAATTACCGTAAAACTAGTATTATTCACATTAATAAGCTCAAATCGACGGAACTCACGGACTAACTAGACTATCACTACAAAATGATGTCAGAGTGCAGTAATTCAGTTTACTGGTGATTACCAAAAAGGATACTAAATATATTTGAGGCCTAGTATTATGGCTTATTTAGAATGAATGTTTATTATTTAGGATAATTATTAAGAATCAATAAATAATACATTGTTGTTTAGGTCAACAGCCGAAAGGCTGGTTTGAACCTCTAGAGGTTTTACTAAGTAAAACGAGGAGTAAGGTGGTTTACCATTGCCTTCCTTACTGAGTTGAAAGAGTATGCTTATCAGCATGCCAGGCCCTCCGAAAAGCACTCACTTTCCACCCTGCAAATGACACCTTCACTTCATTCACCACAGGGTCTGGCTGTATAATGAAATTCATTACTCTCAGAGGAGATAACTCTGACTAGTGTCTTTTACACCTCTACCTCTTCTGTTCTTAATAGTTCAGTCATATAAGTGACTGACTATGTGATAAGAAACAGAACTATTTTTTTTAGCCCTGGACCAAACAGATAGAGTGCAATTAAAATTACACTCCACCTGCCCGTTTTGGGCATAAAATAATACAATGGAATGTTTATAAAACAACATAGTTGTAAACATAATGAATCAATTGAAGAGTAAAACTACAACATGATGTGGTTAGAGCTGTCACTATGATATATTTAGAAAAGCACATATAGTATCACTTCCACCCTCCGCATAGTCCAGTCTTACTCTTGCTGACGATCGTCAACTTATATTGCATTAACAGTACTTCTAACCACATTTAATGAGTCTGTCTCACTTATTGTAATTATATAGTCATTTTATGGTCAGTCGTCTATATCTTTTTAAATCCATCAAATTCTTTAACTTTTTTTTCTGAATTCACTTGTCTCCTCTATCCTACCTAACACCTTCATCCTCAAAGTATTTTCACTTTCTCCTGTCCTATATCAATTTCTTTATTCTCTCCATTTTTTATACTCTACAAGATAGCGTCATCATCATTGCCTTCTTCATCCCTCTTCTGAGTTTCCTCGGGTCGGGCCCAATACGACTCCTCTCCACCTCTCTCTGTCACTAATCCATCCCTCCTGTTTGGCTCTCTTGGCATCTCATCTTCACTTTTGGTTTACCCATTAGTCTTTTCCCTCTATCTTTAAGTGCAGGATCCTCTTAAGCAGTGTTACTCCTCTACCATGACCAAACCAACATAGCTTTGTCTGTCCAACCCTCCTTATTAGGCATTCTGTTCCCACATATTTCTTAATTATGACAATACTTTCTTACGCCTATCTCTTCCAGTCTTTCCTAGCATACATCTCTTGAACTTCATTTCTGCTTTTCTTCCACCTGTCCATGTTTCTGCTCCATAAGTCAGTATTGTCACAAAGTATGCGTTATACATAACATTTTACAATACATAGCAACTTTGTAATCTGAGACTAAGCTTTCCACAATTCAGAAGAAACTGGTTGCTTTCTGACAGTGGCAGTTATTCAGGTAAAGAAGGTGGAAACATTTTTATTCTCTCACAAAATAAGTTTTTGTTAATAAGTTTTAAATAAATTTTGTTATACAAAAAAAACCTGCCCATAATAGACAGGTGGAGGTCAAATTATTTACACTCAATCTGTTTGTTGCAGGGTTAAAATAAATAGTTCTGTTTCTTATCACATGGTCAGCCAATTAAATGGCTGAATAATTGAAGAACAGAAGAGGTAGAGGTGTAAAAGACACGAATCAGAGTTATCTCCTCTGAAAGTAATGAATTTCATTATACAGCCAGACCCTGTGGTGAATGAAATGAAGGTGTCATTTGCAGAGTGGAAAATATGTGCTTTTCAGAGGGCCTGGCATGCTGATAAGTGTACTTTTCCACTCAGTGAGGAAGGCAAATGTAAACCACCTAACTCCTCGTTTTACTTAGTAAAACCTCTACAGGTTTAAACCAACCTTTTGGTTGATGACCTAAACAACAACATACAAAAAATAAATGTTATATAAAAAAGTACATAACATTATTGTATCTTCTTAGAGTGCTTTTTAAAGCTTTAAATAGCTCTTGTAATGGCTGTCATATATGTAAAAAATGCCCAAGTGAAGAGTTAGATAGGTGGTTGCTGCTTCTCTTCCAGTGCAAGTGGGTTGCCATGACAACGGAGATGTCAGTGGCAAACATGCATGCCTAGCTCTCCCCAGCTGTCCCCGAACAGTGAAGAGATTGTGGCAGGTCAACCAGCTTACTGCACCTGCATGTTTTATGTACATGTAGGCATAAGTTAGCTGTTTTGTATTTGCTGTGTCACATAGTTGTTTCGTATATGTGTATTTTAAATTTTTTTTATTCTCAGTAGTGTCACTGATTTTTCATCCACTTATTACTGTACTAGTTTTTCTCAGTTTCTTGCTAATCCACCTATTTTTGAAGGCCACTGCTTTCCACACCATTTCATTTAACTCTTTTTCCTATTTTCCATCTGATTATGAGAAAAGAGTCCCTAAATTTGTGTGTGTGTGGGCGCGCGCATGCGTGTGTGTGCGCGCGTGCGTGCGTGCGTGATATACCCATATATGTCATAATTATGAGTAATATTTTTTATTTGTTTTTTTTTTATTCCTAATTTGTGTACGTTGCAATCTGTTCGATTTAGAACAATAAGCAACCCCATGACCCAATCAGATGAGGATGATGTGTATGACGTGTAAATGAAGTGTAATCTTGTACAGACCCAGGCCGACCATTCCTGAGAGAGTGTGGTTAATTAAACCCCAACCATCAAAGTTCACCGGCAACCACTGTCTAGTATTCAAATCCGTTTAAAAGTAACAACGTTCACTAGGATTTGAACCAGGAACCTTCTCTGAAAATCAGCTGTTAAACAGCTGATTTTGGCGACGACTTTACCTCTAGACCAACCCGGTGGGTTATGATTAATATTTATCAGAATTATAAATAACTTTAAAAGTATTTACTTAGATTGCTATTTGATTTCCAATTTCTAGGACTATACTTCCAGCTGATAAAACTGTCATGGTCGGAATTATATTCGCTCTATCGAGTTTTATGGCAAGAGTTCCATTTAAATTTCTCTATGACATCCTTACAAGTAAGTACACACAGTTTAAAATACTATTATATAGGTAACTATTGCCCATGACAGGCTGGTGGAGTGTTAAAATATTTGCACTTGATCTGTTAGTTCCAGGGCTACAAAAAATAGTTCTGTTTCTTATCTCATTTGCTGGCCGCATTGGCGTAGTTGGTAACATGCTCACCTCTCATCATGCGATCTTGGGTTCAAATCCCATTCAGGCACGGCGTGTTTTCATATGTTACAAAAATAATTTCATCCTTCACCGTCTACATTAGCAGTAATTGCAGAACAGTTGGACGTTAAACAAAAGAAAAAT
This sequence comes from Catonia carolina, assembly GCA_035578175.1. Lineage (NCBI taxonomy): Eukaryota > Metazoa > Arthropoda > Insecta > Hemiptera > Achilidae > Catonia > Catonia carolina. The sequence goes on along the minus strand of JAQMRL010000001.1, from coordinate 283,497,786 downwards.
CTTATCTCATGGTCACCCGATTATATGACTGAATCATTTAACAACAGAAGAGGTACAGGTGTACTGTGACACTATAGTCACAGTTATCTTCTCTCAGAGTAATCAATTTCATTACTATACAGCCAGACCCTTTGGTGCATGAAGTGAAGTGTTATTTGCAAGGTGGAAAGTAGATGCTTTTCAGGAGGCCTGGTATGGTGATAATCATACTTTTCCACTCAATGAGGATAGCAAGGTAATCCACCTCACTCCTCGTTTTACTTGGTAAAGCTCTACAGTTTCAAACCAGCCTTTCAGTTGATGACCTAAACAACATATTATACTAATATTATCTTGTCTTGGCTTCAAAAATTTTGTTTTACTTCAATAATTTCCAAATTAGGGTTATGAATAAATGAAAAATAAGATTTTCTGATAATAGGCTTATTAAAAAATAAATCTTTTATAATGCATCCTGCAGTTTGAAATTATTTCTATTTCATATAATGAATTAATATAATAATTTCACTAACCTTCTTTTTAAACAGCATCACTTTTATTTTTATTCTTACTTACACGTGTTTCGGAGGAACCACCATCATCAGAGTAAATAAAAAAATTGAAACTAAAAAATTTTTATCTTACTTATTTAAAATTTACAGAAGATGATACATCTTCAGTCACTTGTATAAAACTGATTTAAAATTAATTTATTTTAATTTATCCCTTCTCATATTTACTGTAGATAGCAGCAGCAGTCAATATGACTTCATCATTCCTAAATTTGACCTGTTCATTCAAAAAGTCCTGCTTTTGCTCTTTTAAATTATCTTCTGTAAATTTTAAAAATAAGTGAGATAAAAATTTTTTAGTTTCAAAAATGAAGCGGTGGCTTGCATCTCAGCGGTTTGCCAATGACGAAGAGCTTCAAAACGCCGTGAATGGTTGGCTACATTCACAGGCGGCAGATTTTTATGCAGAGGGTATTTCAAAGACTGTTCCAAGGTACGACAAGTGCTTGGACAACTATGTCGAAAAATAGAGAAAAACTGTAGTTTTAATAATGTACATAATAAAGTGTTTGTATCTTCACTCGTTTACTTTTTATTTCAAAACGGAGGTTATTTTCTGGATAACCCTCGTAATTTAAGCTGCTTAAATAGTGGCCTGCAAGTAGAAGAATTAGTGATCAGTGTCAGTCAGTCAGTCAGTGAGGGCTTTCCCATTTATATACACAGATATTTAATTGATGAACCAAGTTGTTCGCTCATAAGATAGTAATGTTAATTTTTGTTATGTTTTACAGAGTGGACATGTGTATACACAGTGGATAGTCAATGCAAATTTTATGACTCAGATAAACTAGCTACATTTCTCAATCTGTTCCATATTTGTAAGTATAAAAATCTGGTGTGAAACACTCACACAACTTTCTCTTGCCAATGCAAATAATTAATAATAAACCTAACATTATTAATAAAATATTAGAAATAAACAAAAAACTAACCTCAATAAACATAACCTTATTTTAATCATGAGTGAATGACGCAAAATGACAATCGAACTCAGTTTGGCTTAAAAATACGGAAAATCACGCTTTCACGCTAAACTAGGCTCTGTAGAGAATAATGCTCTAAACAAAAGTTGTAGATCTTTTAATTTTCTATAAATTAAATTATATACACTTTTGTCGTAAAATGCATACTAAGACCGAAATGTTAAAAAAATCGATTTTTCTCACGTTTTCGTGAGAAAAAAAAACAGAAAATCGCAAATTACCGCTAAACTAAGCGTTATACAAAAAAATGTTTGAAATAAAAGTTGTAGAATTTTACATTTTCTACAACTTTTATTATATAACGTTTTGCGCTAAAATGCATATTAAAGCCGCAATCTTAAAAAGAAAATGTTTTTACGTAAAAACAGCCTCAAGCAGAATTTCAGCAAACATGGCGCCTACCCTATATTGTAGAGCATAAAAAATTTAGTAAACCAGTTGATTTTACAAAAAAATCGTAGGACTAGTTTTTGAGAAAATCGCAAAAAAGTGAAAAATTATACGAATAAACTACTACTTCCGGTTGACCGATTTTGATAAAAATGTTCGTGTCGGGTCTGGTAGTGATATGTAACTTAAGTTTCAAGTTTCAAGTTCGTACGATGTTCCGTTCTTGAGATATTCTGTTCACACACACACGCACACACACACACACACAGACACACACACAGACCAATCGCTAAAAACATGTTTTTTGGGTTCAGGGGGTCTGAAAACGTATAGATCCGGTGAAAACTCGATTTCTTAAAATCGACATGAAAACAATACTTTCCTTCCTATATATTCATATAGGCAAGAGAAAGTAAAAAACAGTGTTGTATATATATAGTCACTTGAGTGATGAGTTTGCCCTTGTTTGCAACGAGGGGTAAAGGGGGAAAAGCATCAGTGAGCATGCCCAACAGCTTTAATTTCAGTACACAAACATAACAGACAGGTGGAGTGTCAAATTATTTACACTCAATCTGTCAGTTGCAGGGCTAAAATAAATAGTTGTGTTTCTTATCACATGGTCAGCCAATTAAATGACTGAATCATTTTTAAGAACAGAAGAGGTAGAGGTGTACTGTGACACTAATCAGAGTTATCTCGTCTGAGAGTAATGGATTTCATTATACAGCCAGACCATGTGGTGAATGAAGTGAAAGTGTCATTTGCAGAGTGGAAAATATATGCTTTTCAGAGAGCCTGGCATGCTGATAAGTGTACTTTTCCACTCAGTGAGTGTTGGCAATGGTAAACCACTCACTCCTCGTTTTGCTTAGTAAAACCTCTACAGATTCAAACCAGCCTAAAGGGGCTGATCACGTAAACAACAACAAACATAACAACTTATACTATACCCAGAGCACAGCCTTTAGAGTACATCACGGAACCTTTTGTAGGTTAACGGTACGAATATAACTGTTTGTTACCGTAAACAGAAATATTTGTTTCTCAAATGTGGGCAGACTATTCACAGTGCTGAACGAAATGTACTATGCAGTGTAATAAAATGCTGAGAAAAAAAAATGCTCTTAACAAAAGCCATTAGCAAGTGGCTAACTACTGTGATGTTTCTCTTTTCACAACTCGAAAAATAAAGAAGGAAATTAAAGAGGTGAAGTAGCTATTCTTCAACAGTTTTGTTGACACCTGGTAAGAAAAAGAAACGGTTAGGTAGATACTAGACAGACTGGTAATGAAATGCCGGTAAAAGCAATAGTAAAGAAGGCGATTCATTCGTAGAAAATTTGTTCCAATGAAATAAGGTAGCTGATAATTACAGTAAATCAAACATTTTTAGTCGTATAATTAAGCTATAGGCAGTATTACAAGACAGATTTATTTCTTATAAGGTTATTTCTTATAAGGTCAGACAGGTGGAGTGTCAAATTATTTACACTCAATCTGTTAGTTGCAGGGCTAAAATAAATAGTTCTGTTTCTTGTCACATGGTCAGCCAATTAAATGACTGAATCATTTAAGAACAGAAGAGGTAGAGGTGTAAAAGACACCAATCAGAGTTATCTCCTCTGAAAGTAATGAATTTCATTATACAGCCAGACCCTGTGGTGAATGAAGTGAAGGTGTCATTTGCAGAGTGGAAAATATGTGCTTTTCAGAGGGCCCAGCATGCTGATAAGCGTACTTTTCCACTCAGTGAGGAAGGCAAATGTAAACCACCTCACTCCTCGATTTACTTAGTAAAACCTCTAGAGGTTCAAACCAGCCTACAGGCTGATGACCTAAACAACAACAAGGTTTATGAAGATAATTTTATCGGATTAAACCACAGCTTACAAAATGTATGTAGAAACCATACGGTAGATTTTATGTATTTCCTATAACCGGATTTTCTCATATCCGGCTTACCCTAGGTCTCAATTAATCTGGATTAGGGGGTTTCCACTGTACGAGGGTCGTTTGAAAAGTTCGTGCAAAGTCAGATATATGGCACTACTGACGCATATCGAGCATATGTTTAGTTAGTAGCATCTGTATTGAGATCTTTTAAATAAAAGTTGTAGATCTTTTGATTTACTATAAATTTTATTATATACACTTTTGTCGTAAAATGCATACTAAGGCCAAAATCTTTAAAAAATCGATTTTCACATTTTCATGAGAAAAAAACAGAAAATCACTAATTATTGCTTAACTAAGCGTTATACAAAAAAATATTTATTAAAGTTGTAGGATTTTAACTTCTCTACAACTTTTATTATATACATTTTTGGGCTAAAATGCATACTGAAGCCGTAATTGTAAAAAAACAATTTTTTACATGAATACAGCCTCACCAAGAATTTCAGCAAACATGGCGCCTACCCTATCTTGTAGAGCATAAAAATTTAGTAAACCAGGCGATTTAAACAAAAATCGTAGACCAGTTTTTGAGAAAATCGGAAAAAAGTGAAAAATGACACGAATAAACTACTAGTTCCGGTTGACCGATTTTAATGAAAATGTTCGTGTCGAGTCTGGTAGTGGTATGCAACTTAAGTTTCAAGTAACAAGTTCGTACGATGTTCCGTTCTTGAGATATTCTACACACACACACACACACACACACACACCAATTGCTAGACATGTTTTTTGGGTTCAGGGGTCTGAAAACGAGTAGAACCGGTGAAAACTCGATTATCGAAAAATTGATATCAAAACAATACTTGACCCACCGGGTTGGTCTAGAGGTAAAGTCGTCTCCAAAATCAGCTGTTTAACAGCTGATTTTCGGAGACAAAGATTCCTGGTTAAAATCCTAGTAAAGGTAGTTACTTTTATCCGGATTTGAATAGTAGACAGTTGTTACCGGTGTACTTTGATGGTTGGGGTTTAATTAACCACACTCTGTCAGGAATGGTCGGCCTGCGTCAGTAGAAGACTACACCTCATTTACACGTCATACATATCATTCTCATCTCATTAAGTCATAGGGTTGCTTTTTTTTTTTTGTCATCAGTCTCTCGACTGGTTTGATGCAGTTCTCCAACCTGTTCTATCTTGCGCAAGTCGTTTCATATCTACATACCTGTAACACCCTACATCTTTTGTAATTTGCTTTATGTATTCTAATCTTTGCCTCCCTCTACAATTTACTCCCTCAATGTTACCCTCCATTATTGATAGCCCAATACCTGGATGTCTTAGGATATGCCCCACTAGCCTATCCCTTCTTTTGGTAAGATGCTTCCATATACTTCTTTTTTCATCCACTCGCCTAAGAACCTCTAAATTACTTATTTTGTCCACCCACCTAATCTTTAACATTTTCCTATAACACCACATTTCAAAAGCTTCTATCCTCTTCCGTTCTACAGCCCCTATCACCCACGTTTCACTTCCGTATAATGCTACACTCCAAACATAATGTTTTAAGAAATTTTTCCTAATCTGTAAATCAATGTTTGTAATCAGTAAGCTGTTTTTCATTTCAAAGGCTTTTCTAGCTTGAGCAATTCTACTCTTGATATCACTCGTGCTTCTACCATCCTTTGTTATTTTACTCCCTAGATAGCAGAATTCCCCAACTTCCTGTATGTTTTCGTTGCCTACTTTTAAATTTCCCATCTCTTCTAAACCACTCTTGCTGCTGCACAACACTTTCGTTTTGTTCTTATTAATTTTCATGAAGTAATCTTTCCTCAAGATCTCATCCATTCCATTTAAGGCATCCTCTAGTTCATTCTTTGCCTCGGCTAATACTACTATATCATCGGCGAATCTCAACATTTTTATTGTTTCTCCTTGAATTTTTATTCCTACGTCAAATTTCTCCTTCACTTCATTTATATATAGCCTCTTCTATATACAAGTTAAAAAGTAGTGGTGACAAAGAACAACCTTGTCGTACACCTTTTCTTACAGCAGCCTCTTTTTCGTACCCCTCGATTCTCAAAACAGCCGTTTGATTCTTATACAAACTGTAGATAACTTTCCTTTCTTTGTATTTAATTCCTAGCCTTTTCAAAGTTTTAAACATTTTACTCCAGTCCAGATTGTCAAATGCTTTCTCTAAATCTACAAATGCCATAAAAGTAGTTTTATTTTTCTGTATCCTTTTCTCAATAATCAGTCTCAGAGCCAATATTGCATCTCGAGTTCCCATTCTCCTTCTAAATCCAAATTGGTCATCGTCCAATACTTCTTCTACTCGGTGTTCTATTCTCCTGTATATAATTCTTGTCAGTATCTTAGATGCATGGCATGTTAGGCTGATGGTTCTGTAATGTTCACACTTCTCCGCTCCTGACTTTTTTGGTATTGGAATCATAATGTTTTTTTTAAAGTCCGATGGTACCTCTCCACTCTCATACATTCTGCACACAAGTTTATATAATTTGTTTTGAGCAACTTTGCCACATCGTCATAATAATTCCGATGGTATGTTATCTATTCCTGGTGTCTTATTCATATTCATATCCTTAAGTGCCCGATCGAATTCTTCTCGTAGTGTAGGGTCTCCTTTTTGATCTTCTTCAACATCAGTTTCTTGTTCTATCGCATCATATTCTAATTCTTTTCCCATGTAGAGTTGATTTACGTATTCCTTCCATCTTTCAGCTCTCTCTTGGCCATTCAACAATGGTTTACCACCTGCGATTTGTAAATTAACAGCTTTCATCTTTCGTTCTCCAAAGTTTTCCCTTATTTTTCTATAAGCTGCGTCCACTTTACCAACTGCCATTTTACTTTCAATGTTTGTACATTTCGCTCTGATCCACTCTTCCTTCGCTTTCTTACACCTTTTGTTTATGGTATTTCTCAAGCAGCAATATTGCCTTTTACCTCTCTCGTCCTTTGCGTTTTTATATTTTCTTCGCTCATCCATCAGTTCTAAAATATCATTAGTAATCCACGGTTTCCTACCTCTTCTTTTAGTATGTCCTAACCATTCTTCCGCTGCTTTCACTACCACCTCCTTGAAGTTTATCCACTCCTCCTCTACATTTCCTGTGTCATTACCTCTTTCTTCTATCCCTTTTTGAATACTCTCCTGGAAACCTACCTGGTTGTCTCGTTCTCTTAGTTTGTCTACATCCCACCTAGCATTTCCCTGTCCCTTCTTCAGTTTTTTAAGTTTAAGCCTGCTATCCATTACTACTAAGTTATGATCACTCCCTATGTCTGCACCTGGATAGGCTTTACAGTTCATAATCTGGTTTCTGAATCTTTGTCTAACCATTATGTAATCTATTTGGTATCTTCCCTTGTCACCTGGCATCATCCAAGTGTATAACCTCCTTTTGTGATTCTTAAAAAGTGTATTGCCTATCACTAAATTATATTTGGAGCAGAAATCTACCAGCCGCCTCCCTCTGTCATTTCTCTTCCCTAGACCATATTCTCCGACTATCTTTCCTTCTTTTCCTTCTCCAACTAATGCATTCCAGTCTCCCATAACTATCAAATTTTCATCACCCTTGACATATTTTATTACTTCATCTAATTCCTCATATACTTGTTCTATTTCTTCCTCTCTGTGTGAAGACGTAGGCATGTAGACCTGCACTATAGTGGTAGACTTTGGTTTCGTATCTACTCTAACCATGATAATCCTATCACTACACTGCTTATAGTAAGTCACTCTTTGTCCAATTTTTTTATTCATTACTAGACCCACTCCGCCCTGCCCTCCGATGGCTTTAGTGTTAATAACCCTATAATCCCCGGACCAAAAGTCTTGATCATCATCCCAGCGTACCTCACCAATGCCTACAATATCTAACTTCAACCTATCCATTTCCCTTTTTAAATTCTCTAACCTACCAGTTTGTTTTAAACTCCTAACATTCCATGTTCCAACTCGCAGAGTTTCAGAAACTTTTATTTTTTTGATGAAGTCCCCTCTGATAGTCCTCGCCCGGAGATCCGAATGGAGGACTAGTTTATCTCCGGAATGTTTTACCAGAGAGGACGCCATCATAAATTTTTCATATTTTGAAGTTCTCGAAGTTCTTGAAGATCTGCATATACTAAGTAAGCCTAACCAGAATCATACATGAAGGAGTTTCCTTACGATAATTCTAGTCAGACAGAAAAAGCTGTAGTTTACTGTTGCTTTCAGCTTTTTGGTTGGCAGACTGAGTGCCCCAAGCCACCGTCTGCCAGGGTGGAATGGGCAGCCCTTCCAGTTCCGTTCACCATGAGCCGGTTATCGTGCTGATGAGCGGTCACATGGTTACTAACAGGCCACACAACGTGAATGTATGGATAGGACACTAGCCTTCTATCCCGGCTGGTTCCCTTAAGCCTTTTGTAAAAGGAATTAAGGGGTCTCCTTCCAGTTGACGACAGAAGCCCTTTATAGCCCAAGGGTTGCTTATTGTTCTAAATTGAACAGATTGCAATGTACACATATTAGGAATTTAAAAAAAAAAACAATACTTTCCTTTCTACAGTCCAGCCTCTCTTAGTTTGCTCCTAATGTAAACAAATAATGACTTCACTGAGTATGTGCATTAGGTATATCAAAATATGTACACGCTAATTAAAAAGTAACAACAAAATACTTTCAAAAGTATTTAAATAGAAAATACTTTTAAAAGTATTTTTATAAATGAAATTGTTAGGCCTACATCATATCATGACTGATGTTTTTAGTACTTTAAGTACTTATAATTTAAAAAATAATTAACTTAATAGGAATACGACATCCGTAAAGTCGCAGACTCTAGCGTGCACCCTGTAGTAGGTGGCTTTTGTTTGTTGACAGAAGGAGCAAACTAAGAATGGCTGAACTGTATATATTCATATAGGCAAGAGAAAGTAAAAGTCTGTTTTTATTTTTTGCAGGTCTTTTGCTTGCTGCAGCAGGATTACTTTCAATTGCATGCTTCATGATTCAAGAATTACAAATCTATGGTAATCCACCACCTCCCATGTCAAAAAATATTAATCAAGAACCTGCAGCTGAAATGACAGATTTTCGTTCGCAATTAAATCAAACGTTAAAAGCACGCAGAGAAAGTGCAGCCGAAGAACAGAAATTATTAAGCGATTCATCTACACAAACTCGTAAACAAGGTTATGAAAATGGCAACAGAGCTTCATTTGCTGAAGATGAAAGACAAAAAAGCTCTACTAATATTAGTGAGAGAAAAAATACAAATATTCAAAAACCATTAATTCCGGTTAAACCACCGGTTTTAAAGGAAAAAATAAATTCGACCAGTACAATTAATTCTTCTACTGGTTCTACACCACCTGCCTCACCCGCACATTCAGCTGGAACTACTGTCCAAAATCAGGGCTACTTGACAACATTATTGTGAAATAAAAACACGTTCAAGCATACGCATATCGTACAATGAGTTATGTCTATCACAAATTCAAGTATTAGTGATAAATGTATTTTAAAGTGAAACATGACTTAAGAACAATGAAAAAATTTTAAGTTGAATTTCAGTTATGTGAAACCTGTTTAACTGATCCTCAGTTATCAGAAATTACCCCCAAAAAAGATTCAAAATTATTCTTTTAATATTATTTAGAGCTATTTTTTGTTTATATACTACATCAAGTAACCTTTAACAAAGTTTCTGAAAGAAACTTTTAGAATTCTTTCATTGTTGGTATTTTTTATTCTATTGTTTTTATCTACAATTTCGTTTGTATACCATGGAAACCCATGAAGTCAGTAAGCTTTATTTTTTCAAATATAGCGCTGTGGAGCTTCATCTTGTTGAAAGTACACTTCTTTGTCTTCATTTTGGTCTCCACTTATTAGCTTTTAAAATTCTATCAATACTATCTTTTTTAATTCTAGTCTTACCCACTAGGTTGGTCTAGAGGTAAAGTCGTCTCAATCAGCTGTTTAACAGCTGATTTTTGGAGACAAAGGTTCCTGGTTCAAATCTTAATAAAGGTCATTACTTTTATATGGATTTGAATATTAGACAGTAGTTACTGGTGTACTTTGATGGTTGGGGTTCAATTAACCATACTCTCTCAGGAATGGTCGTTCTGGGTCTGTAGAAGACTACACCTCATTTACACGTCATACATATCATGCTCATCTCATTGGGTGATGGGGTTGCTTATTGTTCTGAATTGAACAGATTGCAATGTACACAAATTAGGATAAAAAAAATTCTAGTGTCATGAAAGCATTGTTTGAGAGATTTGTTTGAGGATCGTGTAAATGTCTGGATAAACACATCGATATTTTCATTACTCTTGTGGAGTTGTTTCTCCGCCCAGACCATTCTTTGTTCGCATTTCTCACTGTCCCATGCGTTTCAAACTTGTTATGAATCCTAGTAATAGTTGTTCTTAAAGGTGGTTGGGTTCAAAATTCCATTTGCCATAGTCTTTGAACCTCTTGAACATTCTCAGACTTCCAGTAACATTTCACCCATTACATAACCCATTTACATTGATCACAAGACAACTGAACTTCAGTCATGTTTATCTCATACTTTTTTTTGTAATCCCTAATTTGTGTATGTTGCAATCTGTTCAATTCAGAACAATAAGCAACCCCATGACCCAATGAGATGAGGATCATGTGTATGACGTGTAAATGAGACTGTGTAGTCTTGTACAGACCCAGGCCGACCATTCCTGAGAGAGTATGGTTAATTGAACCCCAACCATCAAAGTACACCGGTAACCACTGGCTAGCATTCAAATCTATATAAAAGTAACTACCTTTACTAGGATTTGAACCAGGAACCTTCGTCTCCAAAAATCAGCTGTTAAACAGCTGATTTTGGCGACGACTTTACCTCTAGACCAACCCGGTGGGTCATACTAAATGAGAAAATAATGACAATGAGTTACACTGTCCAAAAACAGCTGTTTTAAATTATCATCTGATGTAGGTTTTTAAGCTGTAAGTAGTGTTTTCTTCAAATTAATACAGGGATCGGCAGAAAAAGTGATGGTTTTGAAATGAATAAAATATATCAGAAATAAGATGTAAAAAAAAATTTATTAAAAGATTTGAAACATCATTTCTTGCCATTTTTTATTAAAGCACTTAAATTCTAAAATTCACTTATTTTGTTTTAAAAATTATGTCAGTCAAGTGATGACCCTCATTCTGCACGCATTCATGTAATCGTACTTGGAAATTATCCATTGCCTTCACAATCATGTCATTCGGTATTGCCGCTATTTCATTTCGATTTGCTAGCTTCAGATCTTCAGTTGTTTGAGGCTTTACGATATACACTTTCGATTTCAAATACCCCCAAAGAAAAAGTCACATACCGAAAGATCTGGGGAGCGAACAGGCCATGAAAGGTCACCATTTCTTGAAATCACGTGTTCTGGAAACATTTGTCGTAACACATTCACTGACATTCTGGCAGTGTGAGCACTAGCCCCATCTTGTCGGAACCAAACATTTGCAGTGTCAACTTCATGACGTAACTCTGGTGCAAGGAAATTATTTAGCATTTCGACATTACGACTTGAAGTGATTTAAATCTGCTCGACCGTTCTCTTCATAAAAATATGGACCTATCACTACGAATTTAGCCACTGCACACCAAACTGTCACACGTTCACAATGAAGTGGTTTTTCATGTAGGCTACGAGTTTTTTCTGCCGCCCAGTACCAGAAATTTTGTTTATTTACACAACCAGACAGACAGGTGAAAATGGGCCTCATCTGACATTATGATAATTGAATCATTAGTTGAAATGTTCAGAATTGATTGTGCACATTCTCTTTGGTTTTGGAAATCATGTTGGCTTAGTTTTTGAACAGTTACGATTTTATACAAATGAAAATGAAGATCCAAACGCAAAATTCTTCGAACACTCCGATCTGATATTCCTAGCACAGCTGCGTGATGTACAGCAGGGCGACGTGGACTTCTGGCTACTGATAATCGTAAAGCATCTGTGTTTTTGGGAGTACGAACGCTACGTGGACGGCCGGTAGGTTTCCATTTTAAAGATGAAGCCGTTTCTCTAAAATTTTTAACCCAACGCATTACTGCATTGCGACTGGGAATGCTACGTGTCTACTTACTTCAAACTTTGTACGGAATAAACGCTGGGTTTTGACTACCAAGTAACTGTTACTAAAGTAAGTCTCTATGACGAAAGCACGATGTTGTGCATTCCACGACTCCATTGCAACTGTAATGGCATTGAGCCGGGGAATGAAAGTCATTGACCCGGTTCTCCCCACTCGCATTGTTGTGATGTACAGTCAGATCAAAAACCATCCACTTTTTATGCCGGTCCCTGTATATCCGTACAAAATGTGTATACATTTTTTGAGACCTAAGTATAATTTACATAATATTAAAATAATTTATTGAAAATTTTATTCTAATATCAAAGGATGTTTTTTAATAGTATGGAATATTTTATAAACTTTTGTATAATATTTTTTATATAATAATTAACTGTGTTGTGTTCTTATTTGCATTTATTGAGATATTTATTAGAAATGACTTGTTTTATTTTTGTTAGTTTGTTAGAAAATTTGTGTTTGTTTTTATTACATTGTATAATTTTGTTTTGTTTTAATATCAAATTTAAAACTATTTTATTAAAAAAAAATCCTTTCATGAGATGTGTCTAATGGCTGGTGGGAATTTTTAAAATGGCTTACCTTTAACTTATGGCAAAAACCATTTTTTTTTTTTTTTTATTGAGTGATGATGCCTACATAAGCCTTGGGCTTGTGCATAGGTAATGATGTGTGGTGATTTACAGATGAAAAAATGCCAGACCTGACCGGAAATTGAACCCGGGACCCCAGCATAGTGGCCAGTTGCGCTGACCACTACACCACGAGCCAGCCGTGGTCTAGTAATTTCTGTACCTACTTTTTAGTTAAACATATATTATCTTGTTTATTATTTAGATTGGCAAGAGAAGGTTGCGTGAATGTTTCATACCAAATTTTTTGAATTTCTTCATTATCTTCTTCACTTTATGGTGTAGGCAGCTTAGCCTGTTTTAAAAACCATCTCCTTCTTGGGCGCCCAACATTCCTCTTACTGGTGGGTTTGTACTTGTAAGATAAATGGTACAAGTAGTCCTCCCTTGTCTGTTCCAAATGGCTGCACCATTAAATGGACCAGCTACTGACTTGTGGCTTCTCCACACAAAGCAGAGGACAGTCAAGAACAGGCCATTTAAGACCTCTACAATTGTACAATGCTGTCTTCTAAGAAAACAGCTGACTTTAAGAAGGCTGCTTTTATTATTATTACAAATAATGAGATTTTTTTGTAATCCCTAATTTGTGTACGTTGCAATCTGTTCAATTGAGAACAATAAGCAACCCCATGACCCAATCAGATGAGGATGAAGTGTATGACGCGTAAATGAGACTGTGTAGTCTTGTAAAGACTCAGGCCGACCATTCCTGAGAGAGTATGGTTAATTAAACCCCAACCATCAAAGTACACCGGTAACCACTGTCTAGTATTCAAATCCATATAAAAGTAACTACCTTTACTAGGATTTGAACCAGGAACATTCGTCTTCGAAAATCAGCTGTTAAACAGCTGATTTTGGCGACGACTTTACCTCTAGACCAACCTGGTGGGTCAAACGAGTATAATGATTGTAAGTTTCTGAATGATGGTAACTTTTCTGAATAAAAATTACCCTTTTTGAAAGTAAAATTTCCCTTTTAATTATTCTTAGTGGTATTTTATTGTTCTAAGTGGTGGTAGCCCTGACGCACGAGCATATTACAAAATTCCCTCTGTTCTTTATTCCATTTAAGCAATTCTGTCATGTTATTTCTAATGGACTATAGGTATGAACAAATTAAATTTTTATCAAAGTGAGATACGTTTACCATTTTAAGAATTTAATTTAGATCTCCCTAAAGTGCTAATAGACTTTCTTAATGAAAGAAAACCTTTAAAAAACTGACTGATTGTCTTACACAAAACTGCCTTGTCAATTTGTCCACGGAAATCATTTTCTGTTTGGAAAATTAAGATAAATGTTGTTAATGTAATATAATTACTTTATATTTTGTGTGCGGTATTTAAAAATATAAAAATATAGGTACCTTTATAGATATTTAATTAGGAGCTTAAAAAATTAATATAAGCTATTATTGTAAATAAATTTAAATATTTTATATGCATTCAGTATGATTAAATTATAATTTATCAAATACATTGTATATTATTTTTACTTTTTCTTACCTATATGAATACATAGGAAGGAAAGTATTGTTTTCATGTCAAGTTTTCACCGCACCTACACGTTTTCAGACCCCTGAACCCAAAAAAAACATGTTTTTAGCAATTGATCTGTGTGTGTGTGTGTGAACAGAATATCTCAAGAACAGAACATCGTACGAACTTGATACTTGAAACTTAAGTTACATACCACTATCGGACCCGACACGAACATTTTCAACAAAATTGGTCAACCGGAAATAACTAGTAGTTTATTCGTGTAATTTTTAACTTTTTTGAGATTTTCTCAAAAACTGGTCCTACGATATTTTTTTTAAAATCGCCTCGGTTACTAATATTTTATGCTCTACAAGATAGGCTGGGTGCCATGTTTGCTGAAATTCTTGGTGAGGCTGTTTTCATGTAAAAAATTTGTTTTTTTAAGATTGCGGATTATTATGCATTTTACCGCAAAAAATGTATATAATTAAAGTTGTAGAAAATTTAAAATTGTACAACTTTTATTTCACAAATTTTTTTGTATAGATGCTTTTCAGAGGTTCTGGGATGTTGATAAGTATACTGTTCGACTCAGTGAAGAAGGTAATTTTTTTTGCGCCCTGAAGACTCCAGGAGGAGTATAGGACATGTTGTCAGACATAACACCTGAAATACATATAAGAATCACACAATGTATCATTACTATCAAGAAAGAAATTCTTGTACGCTATAAAAAGTTTCACTGATCAAGTAATTTTTCAGATTTTTTTAAAGGAATTCAAATCCTCACAACATTTTAAAAATTTGGGTAATTTATTCATGAATTTTCTTTTTCCCTGCATAAGTAGGTTTTTGTTCAAACAATTTTCTGGAGTGATTAGCCACATAATCATTCCTGTTTCTTGTGTTATGATTGTAAACATTGAAATTCTGCATAAAATTATTTTGCCTAACATACATAATCACCTCAAAAATGTAGAGAGAGGGAACTGTAAGCAATTTAAGCTCCTTAAATAGTGGCCTGCATGAGGTTAGCTGGTTAGCTCCCACCATACACCTAATAGCTTTCTTTTGAATTTTAAAACCCCTATTCATATTACCCATGCTAGAATTACCCCATACTAAGATAACATAACGGATATGAGACAGAATGAGGCCATGATAAGCTGCCATTAGTAATTTTTTATCATTTAATCTGGCAATTTGTTTTAGTGCAAATACCCCAGATGATATTTTACTACAAACTTGATTGGTATAGAAGTCCCAAGACAAAGATCTATCTAGAGATACTCCCAGGAACTTCACTGTTTCTACATGCTCTAAACTATTATTATGAATAAAAATACGTCCACTTCTCTACTTTCTTTAACATTATGTTTATTTTTAAACTGCAGGTACTGACACTTTTTCCCATTAACTGTTAATAACATTTGATTCAAGAACTGTACTACGGACTAAAAAGTAAGAAAACGGTAGGGTTAGATGGGATCTCAAGTATTATTGTTAAAGAATGTAAAAATTTTTTTTTAACACCTCTCCTTCATCTAATTAACTTCTCCCTGGAAAGACATGTATTTCCAAAGCAACTGAAGGAAGCTAAAATATTGCCTGTGTTTAAGAATGGCAATACCCAATTAGTGAAAAATTATTGGTCCATAAGTATATTAAACACTATTAGCAAAATTTTTGAAAAGGTAGTGTTTAATAGGTTAATCAGATTTTGACTGAAAACCTTATTATCTCAAAAGATCAGCATGGTTTCCAAAAGGGTAAGTCAACCAAAACTGCTATTGTCTCACTTTTTGAGCAGATAGTTGATATATTGGATGCAGGAGAGAAGGCCTTAACTGTATTTTTAGATCTCAGTAAAGCTTTCGACTGTGTTGATCATGAAGTCTTGTTGATAATGTTAGAGTCATTAGGTATTAGGGATGTAGAACTTAAATGGTTTCAGTCTTATCTGGTAGGTAGAGTACAATGCGTAGAAATAAATAGAGTAGTTAGAGGGAAAAATTTTGTCTGAAAAGCTTATTGTCAAAGCTGGTGTTCCACAAGGTTCAATTTTAGGCGCCATTTTGTTTTTGTTGTATATAAATAGATTACCAGAAGTCTTACCCAACAGTGGAGCTTTATTATTTGCTGATGATACTTCAATCATAAACAAAAGTTTATTGGTAGAAAGTCTCGAAGTGAATACACATATTAGCATAGAATCTGTAGTCCAATTTCTGAATGAATTAATGTTAACAGTTAATGGGAAAAAGTGTCAGTACTTACAGTTCAAAAACAAACACAATGTAAGGGAAAACAGAGAAGTGGATGTCTTGATACAAAATAATATTCTAGATCATGTGCAAACAGTGAAGTTTCTAGGAGTGTCACTAGATAGGACCCTATCATGGGATTATTACACCGAACAAATCTGTGGTAAAATATCATCTGGGGTATTTGCAGTAAAACAAATTGCCAGATTAAATGATATAAAACTGCTTATAGCAGCTTATCATGGTTTAATTTTATCTCATATCAGGTATGCCATACTAGTATGGGGTAATTCATCACAGGGTAACATGGAAAGAGTTTTTAAAATACAGAAAAAAGCTGTTAGGTGTATGATGGGAGTCAACCACCTTACCTCATGCAGATCACTATTTAAAGAGCTGCAATTGCTCACAGTTCCTTCTTTGTACATTTTTGAAGTAATAATGTACGTAAAGAAAAATACCTTTTTACAGAATTTAGATGTTCACAACCACTACACAAGAAACAGAATCGATTATTATGTTGCTAATCACAACACTAAATTGTTTGAACAAAAACCAACTTATGCAGGTACAAAATACATCAATAAATTGCCACAAGGTTTAAAAAGTTGTGACAATTTAAGTCATTTTAAAAAAAAGTTAAAACAGTATTTGATTGATGAAACATTTTACAGTGTGGACGAATTCCTTTTTAAATAGTTTTGATTGAAAAATATTTAACTTCTAATTAAACAAATATTGTGTACTATTTGATACAAAGGGGTTCATGACAAGCCTACTGAGTTAAGCAGTAGCAGGAAAAAATTATTGGTAAGTGAAGTATGAATTTATCATTGTTTGATTTTTTTATTTGTTATTTTGTGTGATATTTGATTCAATGGGGTTCATGACAAGCCTAATGAAGTAAGCAGTAGCAAAAACAATTTTCTGGTGGTAAGTGATGAATTTAACATTGGTGATAAACTTTCAGTTTATCAGTTTTATCTTGGCATGTCCTATACTCCCTTTGGAATCTCCTGGATGCAAGTAAAAAAAAACCTTATGTTAACATATCAGCTGTTTAACAGCTGATTTTCGGAGATGAAGGTTCCGGGTTCAAATCCTAGTAAGGTACAATCCAGCCTCTCTAAGTTTGCTCCTAATGTAAACAAATAATGACGTCACTGAGCATGCGCATTATGTAAAAATGTGTACACGCTGATTAAAAAGTAACTACAAAATACTTTCAAAAGTATTTAAATACAAAATACTTTTAAAAGTATTTTTATAAATGAAATTATTAGGCCTACATCATATCACGACTATGTTTTTAGTACTTTAAGTACTTATAATTTAAAAAATAGTTATCTTAATAGGAATACGACATCCATAAAGTCACGGACTGTAGCGTGCACCCTGTAGTAGCTGGTTTTGGTTTGTTGACACTAGGAGCAAACTTAGAGCGGCTGAACTGTAGTTACTTTTATACGGATTTGAATACTAGACAGTGGTTACCGGTGTACTTTGATGGTTGGGGTTTAATTAACCATACTCTCTCAGGAGTGGTCGACCTCGGTCTGTACAAGACTATACCTCATTTACACGTCATACACATCATCCTCATCTCATTGGGTCATGGGGTTGCTTATTGTTCTGAATTGAACAGATTGCAACGTACACAAATTAGGAATAACTTAAAAAAAAAAGTTAACATGTGTATTTACTTCAAGAGCATCTACCAGTAAACTGTAACTGATTACTGAAGTATCATCAGCAAATGGTAAACGACCTGACTCCTCGTTTTAATTAGTAAAACCTTTACAGGTTCAGACTAGTCTTTCGTCTGATGACCTAAACAACAGTTTGGGGAACAGTGAAGTATGATGTAATTAAAGACTAATCTTAAATGAAATTATACGGGTATTTAAGCAGTACGATAGTGGGGTAAACCAATTGGAGCCTTAATAATATCAATGGATAGTCAACGGAGTGATAATTGTCAATTTATAGAAACAGTGACGGAGGATAACCAACGAGACAGATCGCTTGTAGAATGTTTGTTTGTCTGCACATTGCACTGGATGGAAAATACGTATACCACAACCATTATGGAGGGGGTTATCACGGCCAAGGCGGTGCAATGGTGGGGGAAAAATGAGTATTTTTAAACCTTCTCGACTTGTTTAAGATTCTACCCGTCTCAATATACCGTGCTGTGTTGAACGTTTAAAGTGTGTAGTTAGTTGTTATTCAGTTACTTATCTGATCGCATCTTAAAGAACCGAGTGAAAGAACCTTCTTCGCTGCAATCATGAGCGGTATGTGCTCTCTTTCTTTATAACACTTTTATTGCACGTAATTATATATATATATATGCATATTTTTAATTCTTTCCCTCCTCATTTTTACGTCATACGCGTACCATTTCACCTGTCAGACTTGTCTAGGGCAAGCTACATCTCGTGTTGTAAATAGTAAACATTTCCTACCTACTTATAAGTCTGTTACACCATCTTCAAAACATTCCTGTATCTAATTTCGCCGCTATTAATAACCCAAATTAATTTAACACATCCACATATTATTATCATTTTTAAATCGAAGGTTATTTTATGACCTTGAAAGATTGTAATCTGTTTACATTATATTGTATTATATTTTACGTATACATAAAAAGTATTGGTTCCAATATAATTATTATTATGTATTTAGGTTAAAATACGATAATTAGATCATTCATGTTATAAATTCATAAGTTTTATTTTAAAATGTATTTTTATCTTATTAACTATTTTATGTTAAGTAATTAGTAAGTCATTATTCATTTAGACATTACCTTATCTTAATAATTTATTTAAAACTCGCTGATTTCTAAATCGTTTTCAAAGTATACCGTACCGGTGTTTTTTTTTTAAATTAAATTTATTTAATGTCGCATCAACTACAAAAGTCATTAGCGACGACGTTGGGGTGTAACTAATATACAATGAAGGATGAAATGATTTTTTGTAACGTATGAAAATATGCCGTGCCTGAGTGGGATTCGAACCCAGGACCGCATGATGAGAGGCGAGCACGTTACCAACTGCGCCAATGCGGCCGACAGTATACCGGTGTTATTGTTTTGATTTATAAATAGTTGTTTTGTTTTTTAATTCCTAATATGTGTACGTTGCAATCTGTTCAATTTAGAACAATAAGCAACCCCATGACCCAATGAGATGAGGATGATGTATGACGTGTAAATGAGGTGTAGTCTTGTACAGACCCAGGCCGACCATTCCTGAGAGAGTTTGGTTAATTAAACCCCAACCATCAAAGTACACCGGTAACCATTGTCTAGTGTTCAAATCCGTATAAAAGTAACTACCTTTACTAGGATTTGAACCTGGAACCTTCGTCTCCGAAAATCAGCTCAAAAAATATTAAAAAAAATTTTAATATTAATGTTTTTTTTTTGCCCATAACAGGCAGGTGGAGGGTTAAATTATTTGTACTTAATCTATTTCCGGGGCTACAAAAAAATATTTGTTTTTTATCACATGGTCACCCAATTATATGATTGAAGCATTTAAGAACAGAACAAATACACGTGTATTAGACACTACAATTGGTTTCATAATGATAGACACCCGAGTTTCAACCCAAAGCATCTCCAAAACTATGAGTCGGATTTCAACATACTTTACATAAAAATTTAGCTCATTTTATTCTGCTTTTACCTATAACAGTCCTATATTTTTAATGTTATTTAAAAATTGCCATATCGAGGTGGAAGACAAAAAGACCCGGTTTTTTTATATTGCAACAAATTTCTTGCGTTTAGATGCGTGTAACTCGATAAGTATTTGACCGAAAAGTTTGAAATTTTAACACAACATATACAATTATATTCTTATAGCGTGTACAAAATTTCAAATTCGTAAATGACTTAAATTTTGATTTATTTACTATATTCTGAACCCTTGCTATCTCGGTAACCGCTCAACCGTTGGGCACGTGCAAAATATCGTTTTATTCAGCGTAATAATATGAAATATCGATTGGCCAATGTTGTGGTAGAATTTTAAAACTTAAAAAAATAGATGAGCAATGCGGGGGGGGGGGGTTACTATCCATGTTGCTAGTTTGTGTACGTAACATCCTGTCGGACTGTTTACCTGAATTGACAGACTGCATTGTCAATCAGGTAGACAATCAGATTCAAGCAAAATGGATAGTAGCGCCCAAAATTATTTATTATTTTTCAAAATTCTAAAAATTCTACTACAACATTGGCCAATTGATATTTCATATTATTAACATATCTGTACTAAGTTTGTACTAAGTGTGGGGGTGTGTGTGTGAACAGAATATCTCAAGAACGGAACATCGTACGAACTTGAAACTTGAAACTTAAGTTACATACCACTACCGGGACCCGATACGAACAGTTTCATTAAAATCGGTTAACCGGAAATAGAAGTTTATTCGTAAATTTTTCACTTTTTTGCGATTTTCTCAAAAACTGGTCCTACGATGTTTTTAAAAATCGCCTGGTTTACTAAATTTTTAATGCTCTACAAGATAGGGTAGGTGCCATGTTTGCTGAAATTCTTGGTGAGGCTGTTTTCACGTAAAACAATTGTTTTTTTAAGATTGCGGCTTTAATATGGATTTTAGCGCAAACATTTGTATAATAAAAGTTGTAGAGAATTTAAAATTCTACAACTTTTATTTCAAACATTTTTTTGTATAACGCTTAGTTTAGCGGTAATTAGCGATTTTGTGTTTTTTCTCACGAAAACGTGTGAAAAACCAATTTTTTTAAAGATTTCGGCCCTAGAATGCATTTTACGACAAAAAAGTCTGAAATCAAATTTATAAAAAAATAAAAGATCTACAACTTTTATATCAAGAATTTTTCTCTACAGAGCCTAGTTTAGCGTGAAAGAGTGATTTTCCGTATTTTTAAGCCAAACTGAGGTTGATTTTCATTTTGCGTCTTTCATATATGATTAAAGTTAGGTTATATTTATTGAGGTTAGTTTTTTGTTTATTTGTAATGTTTTATTACTAATGTTAGGTTTATTGTTAATTATTTGCATTGGCAAGAGAAAGTTGTGTGAGTGTTTCACACCAGATTTTTAAAATTATTTTTACTTTGTTTAAGACATGTGTGGCTGAGGGAAGAGGAAGTTAGATGGAGAGAAAGGAATTTTTACAAACATACAATAATTTAATTAAAACACTCAGTTATGGTCAATATAGGTAAATACCTACGTAGTATGTTGGCTTACAAGTTTATAAAACCGGACTTGAGTTCGAAATATTTCACCATACGAACATAAACAGTTGCATATAACGTGTGTTGAATTCTCTTATTAGACTCTACTGTTGCTATTGACCGTGGAATCTGTTATCTCCTCACGAATTTGCCACCATAGTTTTTACTTTCTCTTGCCTATATGAATATAACTTATAGGATGGAAAGTATTGTTTTCATGTCGATTTTAAGAAATCGAGTTTTCACCGGATCTACACGTTTTCAGAGCCCCTGAACCCACACAAACATGTTTTTAGCGATTGGTCTGTGTATGTGTGCGTCTGTGTGTGAACAGAATATCTCAAGAACGGAACATCGTACGATCTTGAAATTTGAAGCTTAAGTTACTTACCACTATCGAACCCGACGCAATCATTTTCATCAAAATTGGTCAACCGGAAGTAGTAGTTTATTCGTGTAATTTTTTACTTTTTTGCAATTTTCTCAAAAACTGGTCCTACGATTTTTTTAAAAATCGCCTGGTTTACGAAATTTTTTATTCTCTAAAAGATAGGGTAGGCGTCATGTTTGCTAAAATTCTCGGTGAGGCCTTTTTCACGTAAAAAAATTGTTTTTTTAATATTACGGCTTTAATATGCATTTTAGCGCAAACATTTATCTAATAAAAGTTGTAGTCAATTTAAAATTCTACAACTTTTATTTCGACTATTTTTTTTGTATAACGCTTCGTTTAGCGGTAATAAGCGATTTTCTGTTTCTTTTCTCACGAAAACGTGTGAAAAATCGATTTTTTAAAATTTCGGCCTTGGTAGCCTATGCATTTTGAGACAAAAGTGTATATAATCGAATTTATAGGAAATTAAAAGATCTACAACTTTTCTTTAAAGCATTTTTCTCTACAGAGCCTATTTTAGCGTGAAAGAGGGATTTTCCGTATTTTTAAGCCAAACAGGTTGATTTTCATTTTGCGTATTTCAGTCATGATTAAAATAAGGTTATATTTTTAGAGGTTAGTTTTTTGTTTATTTCTAATATTTTATTACTAATGTTAGGTTATATTGTTAATTATTTGCATTGGCAAGAGAAAGTTGTGTGAGTGTTTCACACCAGATTTTTTTTGTTGTTCAAGTCATCAACCTAAATGCATGTTTGAACCTCTAGAGTCTTTACTAAGTAAAACGAGGAGTGAGGTGGTTTACCATTGCCTTCCTCATCGAGTTAACGTATGCTTATCACCATGCCGATCCCTCTGAAAAGCGTCTCCTTTCCACCCTGCAAATGACACCTTCACTTCATTTACCACAGGGTCTGGCTGTATAATGAAATTCATTACCCTCAAATAAGATAACTGTGACTAGTGTCTTTTACACCTCTATCTCTTCTGTCGTTAAATGCTTCAGTCATATAACATGATTTGTTATTAACATTGGCAAGAGAAAGTCGTGTGAGTGTCTCACAACACATGTTTCCAATTATAATGTCACCGGATAGCGACATTAAGTGGGGAGTTATAGCCTTTAATTTTAGTGGCCCTGAAAAAGGCCGTTTTAGCGGTGGTCGTCTTGATGGGCAGCGGCGGTCGAGGAGCTGGGCGACACGGCGTGTCGTCGTCCAGCGGAGACATCATCTTCTTCACTCGCAGTAGTGCGTCGATGTCTTCGTCGGGTCCGGTGGGCGTAAGGCTCGGTCGAGGGACAGCTGTGGGCATCGCTCACGTCAGCGGGTGATGACGGTCCGGTCGACGGGTTACGGTGACGGGTCGGCGAGCAGAAGCATCATATTCTCTCTTGCGGGGTCGTCGCTGGAGTCCGGCAGCCGTGTGCCGTGGTGGACGTCTTGTATGCTGTCTTGGTCGGAATTGAATCTCTCTGTGTCTGGATCGGAATTTAATCTTTATGTGTCTGGATCGGATTTGAATCCCTCTGTGTCTTGATTGGAATTGAATCCCTCTGTGTCTGGATCGGATTTGAATTCCTCTGTGTCTGGATCGGAATTGAATCCCTTTGAGTCGGGGTCGGAATTGAATCCCTCTGTGTCTGGATCGGAATTGAATCTTTCGGTGTCTGGAACGGAAATGAATCCCTATGTGTCTGGATCGGATTTGAATCCCTCTGTGTCGGGGTCGGAATTGAATCCCTTTGTGTCTAGATCGGAATTTAATATCTCTGTGTCTGGATCGGAATTGAATCCCTCTGTGTCTGGATCGGAATTGAATCCCTCTATGTCTGGATTGGTATTGAATCTCTCAGTGTCTGGATCTGAATTGAATCCCTCGGCTCAGTGCAGCGCTCTTTATATAGTTGCCGAGAGCGCTGTGGTAAAAAGCGGCTACTGGTTCGGCCTTGATGACAAAGGCCTCTGTCGGTGCGCAGCCGAAAGGTTTCTCGGTACGCCGCCAAAGGGCCTACCGCGCCAACAAAAGCCGGGAGAAGTATTGAAGGCCGGCAACACAGTAAATGATTAATTAGAAGGGGTGGCGGTGACAATAAACTTCTCTGTTTAGTTAAAAGAATAATGGTACAGTAAAAAATTCTGGTGGTGAGGTGTGCAAATATGTAGAGATCTTTAATGCAGACAATAATTTTCGTAACCGATAAAAAATCTGGTGTGAAACACTCACACAACTTTCTCTTGCCAATGCAAATAATTAATAATAAACCTAACATTATTAATAAAACATAAGAAATAAACAACAACTAACCTCAAAAACATAACCTTATTTTAATCATGAGTGGAAGACGCAAAATGAAAATCGAACTCAATTTGGCTTAAAAAAAACGGAAAATCACACTTTCACGCTAAACTAGGCTCTGTAGAGAAAAATTCTCTAAACAAAAGTTGTAGATCTTTTAATTTTCTATAACTTTTATTATATACACTTTTGTCGTAAAATGCATACTAAGACCGAAATGTTAAAAAAATCGATTTTTCTCACGTTTTCGTGAGAAAAAAAACAGAAAATCGCAAATTACCGCTAAACTAAGCGTTATACAAAAAAATGTTTGAAACAGAAGTTGTAGGTTTTTAAATTCTCTACAACTTTTATTATATAAGTTTTTGCGCTAAAATTTATATTAAAGCCGTAATCTTAAAAAAACAACGTTTTTATGTAAAAACAGCCTCACCGAGAATTTCAGCAGACATGGCGCCTACCCTATCTTGTAGAGAATAAAAAATTGAGTAAAATAGGCGATTTTAAAAAAAATCGTAGGACCAGTTTTTGAGAAAATCGCAAAAAAGTGAAAAATTATACGAATAAAGTACTACTTCCGGTTGACCGATTTTGATGAAAATGTTCGTGTCGGGTCCGGTAGTGATATGTAACTTAAGTTTCAAGTTTCAAGTTTCAAGTTCGTACGATGTTCCGTTCTTGAGATATTCTGTTCACACACACACACACACAGACACACAGACACACAGACACACAGACACACACACAGACCAATCGCTAAAAACATGTTTTTTGGATTCAGGGGGTCTGAAAACGTATAGATCCGGTGAAAACTCGATTTCGAAAAATCGACATGAAAACAATACTTTCCTTCCTATACAGGGTGATTCATGAAGTTCTCCCCCCACTTCTACAGCACATTGTACTAGTAAAAATAATGAAAAAATGTTATATAAACATAGGTCCGAAAACGCTTCGTTAGCGAGTTACAGCTAGCGAAAGTTTCGCCTGGATTTCAGTTCACCAGGTGAAATGAGGTCTTCCTGGAATTGTGGTAAGGTAGATTAAGGGGCGAATTCAATCATTTCTTATGGTTTTTGATCTGATAAATTGAATAAAACAGGTCCCAGAACTGTAAGTTAAATAGTTTTTGAGAAAACCAGTGTCAAATGCAAAAAATGGAGTGAAAATCACATTTTTTCATCTTTGGGCAAGAATAACTTTCTTATTTCACCAAGAAACAGTTAAAAATTTTCAATAAAAAATGTAGAAAATTTTATTCTGAACAAACCGGTGTAAATAAAGTACACAGAAAGCGAATAGTTTTTGAGAAAACCAGTGTCAAATGCAAAAAAATGGAGTGAAAAAAAACACATTTTTTCATTTTAGTTTTTCCGGTTAATTTTACTTTGTACTCTTATGAATAAAAACTCATTTAATCAAACATCTATTCGCTTTCTGTGTACTTAATTTACACCGGTTTGTTCAGAATAAAATTTTCTACATGTTTTATTGAAAAATTTTAACTGTTTCTTGGTGAAATAACACAGTTATCCTTGCCCAAAGATGAAAAAATAAGTTTTTCACTCCATTTTTTGCATTTGACACTGGTTTTCTTAAAAACTATTTAACTTACAGATCTGGGACCTGTTTTATTCAATTTATCAGATCAAAAACCATAAGAAATGATTGAATTTGCCCCTTAATCTACCTTACCACAATTCCAGGAAGACCTCATTTCACCTGGTGAACTGAAATCCAGGCGAAACTTTCGCTAGCTGTAACTCGCTAACGAAGCGTTTTCGGACCTATGTTTATATAACATTTTTTCATTATTTTTACTAGTACAATGTGCTGTAGAAGTGGGGGGAGAACTTCATGAATCACCCTGTATATTCATATAGGCAAGAGAAAGTAAAAATGTAATTAAAGGAAATATGTTGTATCTGTTGGTAGACGAGTCAAGAATAGTTCCAAGTCTCTTGAAACAGTGTTTAGTGTTTATAAATACTGTTGGGGAGGGGGGGGGCAAGATGAACTAAGTAGGTTGTTAGCATCTCAAGAGTTTGAGCCACGTTCGATGATACGCAGTATTTGATCCAAGTCGGAGCACTCACCACTCACATCAAATTCCATCCAACCTTTTTGGCGCCATGCCGGCCTTAACTCACAGACTAACGGCCAAAACAATCTGTTGTACTTGTCAATAAATAATTCAGTTTTGACGTTTAAACATAACTATCGTAACGCTCTCTGAAAACTATCTTTGAGTGTGACGTATTATTGTTAAGTTACAAAATTATTTTGTTTCAAAATGTTTACTTTCTCTTGCATATATTTTTATGAGTATATAGGAAGGAAAGTATTGTTTTCATGTCGATTTTAAGAAATCGAGTTTTCACCGGATATACACGTTTTCAGACCCCATGAACCCAAAAAACATGTTTTTAGCGATTGGTGAGTGTGTGTGTACAGAATATCTCAAGAACGGAACATCGTACGAACTTGAAACTTAAGTTACATACCACTACCGAACCCGATACGAACATTTTCTTCAAACTCGTCAACCGGAAGTAGTAGTTTATTTATATAATTTTTCACTTTTTTGCGATTTTCTCAAAAACTGGTCCTGCGATTTTTTTAAAAATCGCCTGGTGTACTAAATTCTTTATGCTCTACAAGATAGGGTACGCGCCATGTTTGCTGAAATTCTTGGTGAGGCCGTTTTCACGTAAAAAATTGTTTTTTTAAGATTGCGGCTTTAATATGCATTTTAGCGCAAACATTTATGTAAAGAATTTAAAATCCTACAACTTTTATTTAAAACATATTTTTGTATAACGCTTAGTTTAGCGGTAATTAGCGATTTTCTGATTTTTTCTCACGAAAACGCGTGAAAAATAGATTTTTTTAAAGATTTTGGACGTAGTATGCATTTAACGACAATAGTGTAGTCTATATAATAAAATTTATAGAAAATTAAAAGATCTACGACTTTTATTTCAAGTATTTTTCTCTACAGAGCCTAGTTTAGCGTGAAAAAGTGATTTTCCGTATTTTTAAGCCAAACTGAGGTTGATTTTCATTTTGCGTCTTTCATATATAATTAAAATTAGGTTATGTTTATTGAGGTTAGTTTTTTGTTTATTTCTAATGTTTTATTACGAATGTTAGATTATATTGTTAATTATTTGCATTGGCAAGAGAAAGTTGTGTGAGTGTTTCGCACCAGATTTTTACTTTATCTTGTCCTATGTAGGCTACATGAAATATTTGCCCACGTCAGGAAGGCGGAGTGTTAAATTATTTGCACTCGATCTGCTAGTTCCAGGGCTACAAAAAATAGTTCTCTCTCTTATCACATTGTCACCCAATTATATGACAAGCATTCAAGAACAGAAGTAGTTTTTTTGTTATCAGTCTCTCGACTGGTGTGATGCAATTCTCCAAGCTGTTCTATCTTGGGTAAGTCGTTTCATATGTATATACCTGCAGCACTCTACATCTGTTGTAATTTGCTTTAATAATATTCTAATCTTTGCTTCCCCCCTACAATTCACCCCCTCTATATTACCCTCCATTATTGATAGACCAATACCTGGATGTCTTAAGATACGCCCCACTAGCCTATCCCTTCCTCTTGTAACATGTTTCCATTTAATTCTTTCTCATCCACTCATCCAAGAACCTCTAAATTACTAGAGGTAAGGGAGGGAATCCTATTTTGAAACTTGTCAGAGAGTAATTTAGAGGTTCTTGGATGAGTGGATGAGAAAGAATTAAATGGAAACATGTTACAAGAGGAAGGGATAGGCTGGTGGGGAGTATCTTACTATTACTTTATTATTTAACCAATTATTATAACCAATGCAGTTGACATTCTTCGAGGCGTTAGGCAGGGCTGCATCCTTTCGCCATTGATATTTAATCTTTATTCAGAGGAAATCTTCAGGGAGGCCCTTGAGAATACTGAAATGGGAGTCCTGTTGAATGGAGAACGCTTGAATAACATTCGATATGCGGATGATACGGTAATATTCGCTGACAGCAGGAACAGTCTGCAGGAGCTTGTGAACAGGATAGGAAGCGTTAGTGAAAAATATGGCTTGGAAATCAATGTGAGCAAAACTAAGTTCATGGTGATTAGTAGGGGAGCAGTAGGAAGATGTGACTTAATGCTTAACACCAAACCGATAAAGAGGGTGCCACAGTTCACTTATCTGGGAACTTTAATCAATGAGAAATGGGATCATTCTCAGGAGGTGAGATGCAGAATAGGAAAAGCGAGGGCCGCATTCAATCAGATGGCAAAACTGTTCAGGAGTCACAACCTTAACATGTGCATCAAAATCAAACTCCTCCACTGCTACATTTTCTCAATACTCTTCTACGGGATGGAGTCATGGACATTGACCAAATCAACTGAGAAAAGACTCGAGGCTTTTGAGATGTGGTTATATAGGAGAGTGTTGAGAATTTCATGGATGGACAAAGTGACCAACAAAGCTGTATTGGAGCGAATGAATAAGGATTTGGAAGTGATGAACACCATCAAGAGCAGGAAGCTTGCATATTTCGGCCATGTCATGAGGAATGAAGAAAAATACGGCCTGCTGAAATCCGTTCTCCAAGGAAAGATCTATGGCAGAAGAGGACCAGGAAGAAGAAGAATGTCATGGCTGAAGAACCTGCGTACCTGGTTCTCCAGGTCTACAACAGAACTTTTCAGGATGGCTGTAGATAAGATAGCCATAGTCAGACTGATCGCCAATATTCGGAACGAATAGGCACTAACCGAAGAAGAAGACTTTATTATTTATTATTATTTGCACTTATTTAACCTGTACCTGTTTAAATTACAATTATACTCTTACACTGTATTTGTTTAATCGAAACGAATTTATCTGAATATTGAACAACCAATCAAACCCAAAACATAATAAAAATGCACCGACTGCAAAACCAATATTGCACGGTCGCTAACACTGTACAACTGAAGTAAAAGCATAGTTTATATTAGCTGCTCTCAAGTAAATAAGGAATAATGCTTACTCCATTTAATAATTAAATCGTATTAATTATTTAGATTAACAGTCAACATTATAAATTAAGAACTTGTTGAGTTATATAATGACTACACTACCTAACAGTTAACAAAAAAAAATCTGGTGTGAAACACTCACACAACTTTCTCTTGCCAATGCAAATGATTAATAATAAACCTAACATTATTAATAAAATATTAGAAATAAACAAAAACTAACCTCAAAAACATAACCTTATTTTAATCATGAGTGAAACACTCAAAATGAAAATCAACCTCAGTCTGGCTTAAAAATACGGAAAATCGCTATTTCACGCTAAACTAGGCTCTGTAGAGAAAAATACGTTAAATAAAAGTTGTAGATCTTTAAATTTCCTATAAATTTGGTTATATACACTTTTGTCGTAAAATGCATACTAAGGCCAAAATCTTAAAAAATTCGATTTTTCACACGTTTTCGTGAGAAAAAAATCAGAAAATCGCTAATTACTGCTAAACTAAGCGTCATACAAAAAAATGTTTGAAACAGAAGTTGTAGGTTTTTAAATTCTCTACAACTTTTATTATATAAGTTTTTGCGCTAAAATTTATATTAAAGCCGTAATCTTAAAAAAACAACGTTTTTACGTGAAAACAGCCTCACCGAGAATTTCAGCAGACATGGCGCCTACCCTATCTTGTAGAGAATAAAAAATTGAGTAAAATAGGCGATTTTAAAAAAAATCGTAGGACCAGTTTTTGAGAAAATCGCAAAAAACTGAAAAATTATACGAATAAACTACTACTTCCGGTTGACCGATTTTGATGAAAATATTCGTGTCGCGTCCGGTAGTGGTATGTAACTTAAGTTTCAAGTTCGTACGACGTTCCGTTCTTGAGATATTCTGTTCACACACAGACACACAGACACACACACACACAGACCAATCGCTAAAAACATGTTTTTTGGGTTCAGGGGGTCTGAGTTTTCAGAAATCGAGTTTTCAGAGTTTTCGAAATCGAGTTTTCACCGGATCTATACGTTTGTATAGATCCGGTGAAAACTCGATTTCGAAAAATCGACATGAAAACAATACTTTCCTTCCTATATATTCATATAGGCAAGAGAAAGTAATAATAGAAACACTAATGACTTTCTGCTGGTGGTTACATAATCTGTACAAAATGTTATGGATAACAAGAATCTAGTACAAGTGATATTCATATTAATTGCTCATTTGTGTTGTGCGTACCAGTGTATTCGATCCGGCACGTAGTGCGAATGGGAATGGAAGAAGTGGGGAAGGGAGGGAATCCTATTTCGATCGTTGTCAAGCAGTACTTTTTTGTCCCGCTGATCTAAAATATTTTCCTCTAATACCCCATTTCAAAAGCTTCTAATCTCTTTCTTTCTACAGCCCTTATCACCAACGTTTCACTCCCATATTAATAGCAATATTGCTATTCAGTCCTTGTAGGAATTTACTGATCTTAGTAAATAATATAACAATAATAACTGATTTTAGTGTTAGTCATGTACAGGTGAATATCTGCTCTGAAGACTGACGGCTTGGTTAATATTGTTGTTAAAAAAAATATAGTTAACATCCGCTGTAGCTGCCGCTACAATTTGAATTGTCATTTATAGAGGATGACGACATTTGATTTGTAATTCATTTGTAAACTTGTTTTTATGTATTTTGTTTTTTTTATGTAACCACCGTTTACTTGAGTTGGTGTTTATTTATTCCTAGAAGATAAGATATAATTTTGTATTTATATAAAGTGGAATAAATAAAAATATTATTATTATATAATGCTAACAAAAGAGGTAGAGGTGTAAAAGACACTAATCACTATTTAGAGTACAGGCAGACGTTGTGGTGAATGAAGTGAAGGTGTCATTTGGAGGGTAGAAATGAGATGCTTTTCGGAGGGTCTGGCATATTGATAAGCTTAGGCTATTTTTCCACCCAGTGAATAAGGCAATGATAAACCACCTCACGTCCTGTTTTACTTAAAGTCCAGCCTTTCTTAGTTTGCTCCTAATGTAAACAAATAATGACGTCACTGAGCTTGCGCATTATGTAAAAATGAGTACACGCTGATTAAAAAGTAACAACAAAATACTTTTAAAAGTTATTAAATACAAAATCTGCCCATAACTGTCAGGTGGAGTGTCAAATTATTTACACTCAATCTGTTAGTTGCAGGGCTAAAATAAATAGTTCTGTTTCTTATCACATGGTCAGCGAACTAAATGACTGGACCATTTAAGAACAGAAGAGGTAGAAGTATAAAAGACACTAATCAGAGTTATCTCCTCTGAAAGTTATGAATTTCATTATACAATTGGACCCTGTGGTGAATGAAGTGAAGGTGTCATTTGCAGAGTGGAAAATGTGTGCTTTTCAGAGGGCCCGGCATGCTGATAAGTGTACTTTTCCACTGAGTGAGTTGTGGCAATGGTAAACCACCTCACTCCTCGTTTTACTTAGTAAAACCTCTACAGGTTCAAACCAGCCTACAGGCTCATCACCTAAACAACCACAACAAATACAAAATACTTTCAAAAGTAACGGGTGTTTCAAAAAGGACGCACTTTACGTTTCCCATGGTCAACTTCTTTCAGTTCATGAACGACACCGATGCGGTAAGGATGCAGATTTAATTTTTTTGTAGACCTTAAAGTGGAAGATAGTGATAATCCAGCCTGTGAAGATAACTTTCTAAGTGATTTGCCGGGTGAGGTAGTCAAATGTTGTTTCACATCGTCCAAAACTTGTTCTGTTAACACTGATGGTCGACCTGTGGTTTTCCGATCCTGTTCACTGCCAGTCTCACAAAATTTATTAATCAGACGCGATATTGTGGTGTTATTAGGTACTTCAGAATTGGGAAATTTTAACCGGAACTCGTCTTTCACTCGTTCGTAAGATTTATATGCGCAATAACTTTCAATAATAAAAACACGTTCATCCTTTGAAAAAACCATGTTTGAATTTATACAGACACTACAGACACAAATGAATACTGGGATAGCACTAGTACATGTCAGTAATACACAATGGGTCAACAATGAATACGGTAGTGCCAACTGTTATTTGTGGGAAAATAATATTCCCTATGCAGAAAATATTAACCCTTAAACTTCGAAGTGCGTCCTTTTTGAAACACCCGTTATTTTTGTAAGTGAAATTGTTAGGCGTACATCATATCATGACTGATGTTTGAAGTTGTTATAATTTAAAACATAGTTAACTTAAGCCTAGTGTCCATTTGAGAGAAACTGTCGAGAGAAACTCTCGACAGTGCTCTCAGGGTGCTTTCCATTTGAGAGTAGTTTCGCTGTCGAGAGAGCTCTCCGACAGTCGACAGTGACTGAACTGTCGACAGTACGAGAATTCCGTGTCCACTTGACAGTCTTGAGACCCGAGAGTCAACACAACAAGCAGTCTGCTGAGTGTTATCAAACGTGCGTGTTTTTAATTTAATAAAAATGGATTCGCGTCAGGCCCTAGCTTTTCTAATAGCGTACAAAATCATTCAAAAACGAAAGGTAAAAAGAAAGGAGTGTTGGATAAAAAACTGGATAAATCGACGAAATTCCTTGGGAGCTTGTTCAGCACTCGTAAATGAGTTGCGGCTGGAGGATGCACAGCAATTTAGAAATTTTATTCGAATGTCTGCAGTGCAATTTGAACTGCTTTTAAATTTAGTTAAACACCAGATTGTCAAAAAAGATACAAAATTACGTGAAGCAATTTCTCCTCATGACAGATTAATGTTTTTTGACAAATTAATTAATTAAGGGAACGGGGTCCTCCTATGTTTCTCCATACTAACATAAGGAACATTTTCTCAGGCTGTGGTAGAGACAATTGGCTGATTTTTTTTACACAGATTTATTGGGCTTTGATACATATTTTAACATGAGGGTTTGTTAAATTTACTTTTAGTTCATCAGAAAAATTTTTTTTTCTTTGGTATGTCAATAATTTCTAAAAATTAACCTATTTGTAACTACAAGATCTGTTTGAGCTAGTGTTTTTTGTTAAACTGCAATGTCAAAATGTGTATTCCTTTGCAATGAATGTACCCTGAAAATCTCAAGTCAATATCTCTAACTGTTCCTGAAAAAATGTTCCTTTTGTATGAAAAACTTAATTTTTGGAAAACGAAGAAATTAAGGAAACAAACAATAAGAAAAAAATCAGCTGTAAAATAAATAAGAAAGCAAGACAAACAACAGGACTGCCAATAATATGTATAAAATGTTATTTTTCTATTAAAAAAAAACAAATTTATAAATAAAAAGGATCAAAAGTTATCAAACTGAAATTTAAGTTAGGTCCCTGAAAAACAGAAATGGTGCTAATTTAAAAAAATTAATAAAAAGTACAAAACCTTATCAAAAGGTCACTTATACATCAGCTCCTCAGAAAATCCAGTAGAATTAAATGAACAAAAAAAAAATTGGTGAATATTTGTTTTTACTTTCTCTTGCCTATATGAATATATAGGAAGGAAAGTATTGTTTTCATGTCGATTTTTCGAAATCGAGTTTTCACCGGATCTATACGTTTTCAGACCCCCTGAACCCAAAAAACATGTTTTTAGCGATTGGTCTGTGTGTGTGTGTGTGTGTGTGTGTCTGTGTGTGAACAGAATATCTCAAGAACGGAACATCGTACGAACTTGAAACTTGAAACTTAAGTTACATACCACTACCGGACGCGACACGAACATTTTCATCAAAATCGGTCAACCGGAAGTAGTAGTTTATTCGTATAATTTTTCAGTTTTTTGCGATTTTCTCAAAAACTGGTCCTACGATTTTTTTTAAAATCGCCTATTTTACTCAATTTTTTATTCTCTACAAGATAGGGTAGGCGCCATGTTTGCTGAAATTCTCGGTGAGGCTGTTTTCACGTAAAAACGTTGTTTTTTAAGATTACGGCTTTAATATAGAATTTAGCGCAAAAACTTATATAATAAAAGTTGTAGAGAATTTAAAAACCTACAACTTCTGTTTAAAACATTTTTTTGTATAACGCTTAGTTTAGCGGTAATTTGCGATTTTCTGTTTTTTTTCTCACGAAAACGTGAGAAAAATCGATTTTGTTAACATTTCGGTCTTAGTATGCATTTTACGACAAAAGTGTATATAATTAAATTTATAGAAAATTAAAAGATCTACAACTTTTGTTTAGAGCATTTTTCTCTACAGAGCCTAGTTTAGCGTGAAAGCGTGATTTTCCGTATTTTTAAGCCAAACTGAGTTCGATTGTCATTTTGCGTCATTCACTCATGATTAAAATAAGGTTATGTTTTTGAGGTTAGTTTTTGTTCATTTCTAATGTTTTAATACTAATGTTAGGTTTATTATTAATTATTTTCATTGGCAAGAGAAAGTTGTGTGAGTGTTTCACACCAGATTTTTTTTTTTTGAGGACCGGGTTCCCTTAATAGGAATACGACATCCATAAAGTGGTGGACCTTAGCGTGCACCCTGTAGTAGGTGGCTTTGGTTTGTTGACAGTAGGAGGAGCAAACTGAGGACGGCAAAACTTTAGTAAAGCCTGTACAGGTTCAAACCAGCCTTTTGGCTGATCACCTAAAGAAAAACCGAAAACTGAATAATATACTGATAAATGAATAGGTGTAGTGCAAATGACCGTGAAAACGACAACTGGCAAAGTGTGTGTAGATAAATGTTACAAATTTTTTAGGCTATCTTATAGAGTATATAAAACAATGTGTAGGTATTTTATTAAAATATATAGAATGTAGGCTGCACTCTTAAGTTGTATTGTGTGGTTGTTTTTCTTAATTACGTATACTATACTGTATTATTTTACGTATGCCTATTTTGATTATTAATCACCGTTTTGTTATACAAAACTTGTCCTTGTAAATTGAAACCGGTAGGCCTATTAGGCCTACTAATACTTTGTCAATCATATAATAAGGATTGTGCCTGCGCCGAGCGCGGGCTTATTGCTTGCTTCAGAGGGGGTTGTAATAAAATGGGGGTTTAAGATATCTTACGGGTTGGTTACACCGTTACTCTCGATTTTTTACTTTCTCTTGCCTATATAAATATATAGGAAGGAAAGTATTGTTTTCATGTCGATTTTAAGAAATCGAGTTTTCACCGGATCTATACGTTTTCAGACCTCCTGAACCCAAAAAACATGTTTTTAGCGATTGGTCTGTGTGTGTGTGTGTGTATGTGAACAGAATATCTCAAGAACGGAACATCGTACGAACTTGAAACTTAAGTTACATACCACTACCGGACTCGACACGAACATTTTCATCAAAATCGGTCAACCGGAAGTGGTAGTTTATTCGTGTAATTTTTCACTTTTTTGCGATTTTCTCAAAAACTGGTCCTACGATTTTTTTTTAAAATCGCCTGGTTTACTCAATTTTTTATTCTCCACAAGATAGGGTAGGCGTCATGTTTGCTGAAATTCTTGGTGAGGCTGTTTTCACGTAAAAACGTTGGTTTTTTAAGATTACAGCTTTAATATGCATTTTAGCGCAAAACTTTATATAATAAAAGTTGTAGAGAATTAAAAATTCTACAACTTTTATTTCAAACAATTTTTTGTATAACGCTTAGTTTAGCGGTAATTTGCGATTTTCTGTTTTTTTTCTCACGAAAATGTGTGAAAAATTGATTTTTTTAAGATTTCGGCCTTAGTATGCATTTTACGACAAAAGTCTATATAATTTAATTTATAGAAAATTAAGAGATCTACAACTTTTATTTAAAGCATTTTTCTCTACAGAGCCTAGTTTAGAGAGAAAGAGTGATTTTCCGTATTTCTAAGCCAAACTGAGGTTGATTTTCATTTTGCATCATTCACTCATGATTAAAATAAGGTTATGTTTTTGAGGTTAGTGTTTTGTTTATTTCTAATATTTTATTAATAATGTTAGGTTTATTATTAATTATTTGCATTGGCAAGATAAAGTTGTGTGAGTGTTTCACACCAGATTTTTTATTATAGACTAGCAACCCCCGCTCGCTTCGCTTCGCTTCACTGCAGCTAATGTAAGCCTCATTAAATTATTTTAATACCTCTCCATATACAATATTTTGTGATTTTTTTTGCCCTGTGGCAGCAAAATTAATTGTTTTTCTGCAGTTCCAACTCTAGAAAGTCCGACATAAAGTTGTCCATAAGTGAAGAATGCACTCTTGTCTCAAATCGATGCCCACCGTTTTAAATGTTTGTCCCTGCGATTTAACAGAATTGAATAGAATGCATAGACGAATACTGATGGAATAGAAACAGACAGTTGATTGATATATGGTTGAGATAAGAAACTGTAATACGTGGGTGGGTACGGTACGCAGAGTAATTGGAAATATGACTCATTCACTACTACCTGTCGAACGAAAACAAATTAGGCTACATACATACGAAAACATACAGTACAAAAAGAAAAATTTTGAATATTTCCGAATTTTTTAATGTTTTTGGAATCGAATGTTATTCTTCACGTTTTTCTATGAAATATAAAAGTTGAATCGTGCTTCTAGCCCAAAAAATACTTCATCCAAAGGACTTAGCAAAAATAAAAGTGCTATGCCCCTGATAAACTAAAACATGCGACATGGTCACAGTTTAAGTTGCTTAACTCACTTAATTAAAGTTACTTAAAGTTGGGAAATAGCCTATATTGATCAGGAAGCTCTAAGCTATGCAACAATGAAAGATTTTTTTAAATCCGTTCAGTACTTTCTGAGATTACTCCATACAAACAAACAAACAGACGTTTCTTCTTTAATGTATTAGTATAGATACCCGAGATTGGAGCCTTATTTCTTCAAAACCGCTAATTTAATTTTAAGATACTATATACAAAAATTTAGCTGATTTCAATGTGCGTTGTTAAATGTCAGTTTCATATTTTTAGCGTTTTTTAAATATTTTGATATCAGGATGAGATGAAAAAAAGAGCCGGGATTATTGTTGCTGTAACAGATTGGGTGCATTCAGAGGCTTATAACTCAAACAACGCTGGATCGATTTACTTGAGATTTTGTCGGAATGTAAACCTGGTTGTTCTTAATGTTTGTACGAAATTACAGATTTGTAGCATATTAAAATTTTGAGTTATTAGTAAAATTCTGAGCCCCTAACTCCGTAACCGTTCATTAATTCGATCATTTAGTCCATCAGTTCCTCCTGTACGTCCAAATTATAGTCACTTGAGTCACCCATTGAGTTTGCCCTTGTGTGCAACGAGGGGTAAAGGGGGAAAAGCATCAGTGCGCATGCGTGACTGCTTTTATTTCACTACAACAAACATAACAAGTTACACTATACCCAGAGCATATACAGTAAATCGTGGAACCTTTTATAGGTTAACTGTACGAATATAGCCTAACTGTTTGTTACCATAAACACAAATATCGGTTTCTCGAAAACGTGGTCGAACTATTCACAGTGCTGAACGAAATCTAATATGCAACGTAATAAAATGTTGTGAAGTTAAAGCTAAACAAAAATGCCTATCCGTGCCTCCTAACAAAAGCCGTGAGCGAGCGGCTAACTACTGTGATGTTTCTCTTCACACAATTCGTAAAATAAAGAAGGAAATTAAGGATGTGAAGAAGCTATTCTTTAACAGTTTTGTTGACACCTGTTAAAAAAAGAAAACGGTTAGGTAGATACTAGAGAGACTGATAATGAAAACGCCGATGACAGCAATAGTAAAGAAGGCGAT
This sequence comes from Catonia carolina, assembly GCA_035578175.1. NCBI lineage: Eukaryota > Metazoa > Arthropoda > Insecta > Hemiptera > Achilidae > Catonia > Catonia carolina. The sequence goes on along the minus strand of JAQMRL010000001.1, from coordinate 283,459,702 downwards.
TTATTCGTAATTTTACAGTAAATCAAACATTTCTAGTCATGTAATTAAGCTATAGGCAATATTACAGGTCATATTTATTTCTTATAAGGTTTATGAAGAAAACTTTTCTCGGAATAAACCACAGCTTATAAAATGTATCTAGAAACTGTTCGGTAGTGAAATGTACGAGTAGTGCCTCACTGTTGAGGTTGGCAGCACTGCAAATATTCCACACAGCTCATACATACACAAAAGGCAATCTCGTGACTTCAGTATCTACATCTATTCTCAAGATTTATGAAAAAGGACTTCGGATATAATCATTTTGTTTCATCCCTTCCATTGAGGGTGTCGCGGCACCCCGGTTGCGAACCACTGCTCTAGATCTCTGAACCGGCTACTAAAGAATTACAGTAGAGCGTCAATAATCCGGATAAATTGGGACCGGACGCCATCCGGCTTATTGAAACACCCGATAAAATTGCCAGTAGACGTCTTCAAAGTAAGAAAAGTACAGTAGCTAAATTCGACTATATTTTACATGATTTGTTAACAGAAATGTGAAGCGGGTAAGTAAAACTACGAAATATGTTATGTATAAAGAACTAATTTTTATTTAACGAAATTTGTAATTGTACATATAAAAGAGTGATACATAATAAGCTTTGGCGGCATATTATACTCAAAAGACTGTTATTATTTTGATTTAAGACAATTTTTTTTTAATTCATTCATTTAACGTCGCATCAACTACAACGGTCATTAGCGACGACGTTGGGGTGTAACTATTGTACAATGGAGGTTGAAATGATATTTTGTAACGTATGAAAATATGCCGTGCCTGAGTGGGATTCGAACCCAGGACCGCATGATGAGAGGCGAGCACGTTACCAACTGCGCCAATGCGGCCGGCGATTTAAGACAATTAATTTAATTTGTGCAATAGACAATGCTTTAAAAGACAATTAACAGACATGTATACAGCGTTACTTATTATTTACTGTTTGTTCGAATTTTTTAAAAAATCACTAATGGATGTTTGAACTGCAGTGGTGGTCCTCTTTTTTCCGCTAAGTCTCTAATACATTTTAGTAGAATGAGCTGCGATGGTGTGCCATCAGCGTCTCTGCTGCCTGCCGTAAATGCTTCACCGCGCGTAGTGAGTAAAGTGCGAAGTGCTTAGTTTCCATTCTGGCGTTTCGCCAGAATTGAATCCGGATTTTTGACGTCCGAATTATTGACGCTCTACTGTAATCTATTTTAGAGTCTATAGGAAGTGCGTATTCAGATTCATTTTTAACTTGTAGTGGAGTAAAAATATCCGCAAAAAGTTACTGCGATTTTCCTTCTCCTTCTTACATAATGTTATTATTGTTTTGATGTTTGTTATTCAATTACGTATATCAGTTTACATAGGCCAGTTTTAATAATTAATCGCTTGTTATGTAATAGAAAACTTGTCCTTGCAATATCATAGAAATAGGTATCGTAGTGTTATGTTAATAATAATTAATGTATCAATAATAAATATATCGGTGCCTAATACAAAATTAATGATTCTATTTTGCCGTACTTGACTGCTAAATCCTTCTATCAATCCAATTTGTGTTGTTTAGGTGATCAGCCTGTAGGCTGGTTTGAACCTGTAGAGGTTTTACTAAGTAAAATCAGGAGTGAGGTGGTTTACCAGTGCCACAACTCACTGAGTGGAAAAGTATGCTTATCAGCATGCCGGGCTCTCTGAAAAGCACATATTTTCCACTCTGGAAATGACACCTTCATTTAATTCACCACAGGGTCGGGCTGTATAATGAAATTCATTACTTTCAGAGGAGATAACTCTGATTAGTGTCTTTTACACCTCTACCTCTTCTGTTCTTAAATGATTCAGTCATTTAATTGGCTGACCATGTGATAAGAAACACAACTATTTATTTTAGCCCTGCAACGAACAGACTGAGTGTAAATAATTTGACACTCTACCTGTCTGTTCTGTTCATAACAGACAGGTAGAGTGTCAAATTATTTACACTCAATCTGTTCGTTGCAGGGCTAAAATAAATAGTTCTGTTTCTTATCACATGGTCAGCCAATTAAATGACTGAATCATTTAAGAACAGAAGAGGTTGAGGTGTACTGTGACACTAATCAGAGTTATCACCACTGAAAGTAATGAATTTCATTATACAGCCAGACCCTGTGGTAAATGAAGTGAAGGTGTCATTTGCAGAGTGGAAAATATGTGTTTTTCAGAGGGCCCGGCATGCTGATAAGCGTACTTTTCCACTTAGTGAGTTGTGGTAATGGTAAACCACCTGACTCCTCATTTTACTTAGTAAAACCTCTACAGGTTCAAACAAGCCTACAGGCTGATCACCTAAACAACTACAACTTGTCTGTTATGGGTAGACAATCCAATTTAACGGTTATTAAATAGTTGGGGAGAGGAACCAAATATGGAATACCATTTTCAGTTTTCTGGGTTTCTATGACTTTTTTGAAATTCCTTGAATTTTATATCAATAGTAGAAATAGTTTATTTCACAACTAGAAAATACAAAATCTTAAATTTACAAATATAAATTTTTTTTAAAAAATTTTATTTAGCAACATGATTTTTACAAATTCACAAAATAGGATCTTAATATGGAATACATTGGGTTATAATTTGGAATACTTGGAATAGATATATAATTTACCTTCATAGTTTTTAAAGCACCAAAATATTAGTCCAATCAGTTTATTCCCAGTAATCGCAGACAAAATACAACCTTTCAGCACTAGTGCATTGTTCATAATATCAAGTATTACACCTCGAGCATTGATTCCACTTTTCACCTTTTTTACTTTCTCTTGCCTATATGAATATATAGGAAGGAAAGTATTGTTTTCATGTCGATTTTTCGAAATCGAGTTTTCACCGGATCTATACGTTTTCAGACCCCCTGAACCCAAAAAACATGTTTTTAGCGATTGGTCTGTGTGTGTGTGTGTGTGTGTGTGTGTGTGTGTATAATTAAATTTATAGAAAATTAAAAGATCTACAACTTTTATTTAAAGCATTTTTCTCTACAGAGCCTAGTTTAGAGAGAAAGAGTGATTTTCCGTATTTCTAAGCCAAACTGAGGTTGATTTTCATTTTCCGTCTTTCACTCATGATTAAAATTAGGTTATGTTTGTTGAGGTTAGTTTTTTGTTTATTTCTTATGTTTTATTACTAATGTTAGGTTTATTGTTAATTATTTGCACTGGCAAGAGAAAGTTGTGTGAGTGTTTCACACCAGATTTTTATCTTCATTGTAATCTTCTTGACAAAACACGCTGTGTTTGGTCTGTTTGAATCCGGTAGTTGTTTCTGTTGGTATAACCAATGGTGCGAGAAGAGCAGCATTTCCAACGTCCTGTCTGGAAAAACACTAGTATTCCATAATAAGACCGTAGGCTATTCCATGTATGGCTCCCTTCCCCTACTTTTTCCATAACAGGCAGGTGGAGTGTTAAACTATTTACACTCGATCTGCTAGTTGCAGAGCTACAAAAATATTTCTTATTCTTAGTGAAGGGGGTAAATGGGGGAGGGGGAAGTGGAGGAGAGGGTAAGTGGGGAGGGGGGAAGTGGGGTGAGGGGGAGGGGTAAGTGGTAGGGGGTAAGTGTGGGAGCTGGTAAGTGGAGGAGCTGGTAAGTGGGGGAGTGTGTAAGTGTGTGAGCTAGTAAGTGTTGGAGCTGGTACGTGGGGGAGTGGGTAAGTGGGGGAGGGGGTAAGTGGGGGAGGAGGGAAGTAGTGGGAGGGGGAGGGGTAAGTGGTAGGGGGTAAGTGTGGGAGCTGGTAAGTGGAGGAGTTGGTAAGTGGGGGAGTGTGTAAGTGTGTGAGCTGGTAAGTGTTGGAGCTGGTGAGTGGGTAAGTGGGGGAGGGGGGTAAGTGGGGGAGGATGGAAGTGGGGGGGAGGGGGAGGGGTAAGTGGGAGGGGGTAAGTGTGGGAGCTGGTAAGTGGAGGAGCTGGTAAGTGGGGGAGTTGTATATTACTGAATCATTTAACGACAAAAGAGGTGCAGGTGTAAAAGACACTTGTCGCAGTTAACTCCTACAAGAGTAATGAACTTCATTCCATTATACAGCCAGACCTTGTGGTGAATGAAGTGGAGGTGCCATTTTCAGGGTGGAAAGTAGATGCTTTTTAGAGGGCCCGGCATGTTCTGAAAACGTGTTTTGTTTCCAAGTGAAACTCAGTTTCGAAAAATCGACTTAAAAATAATAACTACATTTTATCCCTAAGTATTCAAACAGGGAATAAAAAAGTAAAACGCGTAGCATGTATCTTACTTTTGAAACGTAACAGTAAAATAATAATACAATATTCTTTATGTAATTAGTCACATGTGTAATAGAGAAACTGGGCATGCATGGCAGTAGATTGTTCTCCTCTTACACTTCGTCTTAAACAAAGTTCATTTCGTGACTAACCATCAGTAACTCTAGTAGCAAAAGATTTGTGAGCGAATACGTGCGATTTTAGTTACGTTTGTATTTAATAAGATTATATTCTAAAAATAAGTTAACCGAATTATGTGTGCCAAATTTTTTAACGAGCTTATTTTCATCGTAATTTATTAGAAGCAATAATGGAAGTGGTGAATAATTTTGCAGTGCTTAATGAGCTGTAGACTGTAGGCCTAATGAATGAAACGTGTTTTTTCTGCCATTTTTTTCGTGTGTATACAATAAAAGAAACATGAATTCGTACTTTTTATTAAGCAGTCATAAGACCAGTCTGTATCTATTGGATTCAGTTTTGGGGATCAGTAAAAGCTTACGTCACTAAGCGAATTCGAAACTAAATTGTATCATTCGTACATTGTAAATTCATTCATTCATTTTGAATTCACAAAATGAATTGTGAATTCTGAATTAGGGATTGTGAATTCGAATTTTTAATTTGAATTTTTGTATTATGTGAGTTGTAAATTGTGCCCATAACCAAATAATCTGCCCATATCAGACAGGTGGAATGTCAAATTATTTACACTCAATCTGTTCGTCGCAGGGCTAAAATAAATAGTTCTGTTTCTTATCACATGGTCAGTTAATTAAATGACTGAATAATTTAAGAACAGAAGAGGTAGAGGGTGTAAAACACAGTAATCTGAGTTAATCTCCTCTGAAAGTAATGAATTTCATTATACAGTCAGACCATGTGGTGAATGAAGTGAAAGTGTCATTCGCAACCAAATAATCTGCCCATATCAGACAGGTGGAATGTCAAATTATTTACACTCAATCTGTTCGTCGCAGAGCTAAAATAAATAGTTCTGTTTCTTATCACATGGTCAGTTAATTAAATGACTGAATAATTTAAGAACAGAAGAGGTAGAGGTGTAAAAGACACTAATCCAGAGTTCTTAATGAGGCTTTTTTCACGTAAATAAATTTTTTTTTAAGATTACGGCTTTAATATGAATTTTAGCGCAAAAATGTATATAATAAAAATTGTAGAAAATTAAAAGTCCTACAACTTTTATTTGTAACATTTTTTTGTATAACGCTTAGTTTAGCAGTAATTAGCAATTTTCTGTTTTTTTTCACGTAAACGTGTGAAAAATAGATTTTTTTAAAAGATTTCGGCCTTAGTATGCATTTTACGACAAAAGAGAATAATCAAAGCAAAAGGAAATTAAAATACCTACAACTTTTATTTAGAGCATTTTTCTCTGCAGAGCCTAGTTTAGCGTGAAAGAGTGATTTTCCGTATTTTAAATCCAAACTGAGGTCGATTTTCATTTTCCGTCTTTCTCTCATGTTTAAACTAAGGTTATGTTTATTGAGGTTAGTTTTTTGTTTATTTCTAATGTTTTATTACTAATGTTAGGTTTATTGTTAATTATTTGCATTGGCAAGAGGAAGTTGTGTGTGTTTCACACCAAATTTTTTTTAACCTTTCATACTTAAATTTCTCCTCTATTTGAAGGGGCGACGGACCCGGGAACTATGTTCCCAAGCTTCCCCACCCCCGTAACAAATATAGTGGACTCTAGACTCTCAAGACAGGACGTCGTCAACGTCGCTCCTCTTCTACAGTTCAGCCGTTCTTAGTTTGCTCCTACTGTCATCAAACCAAAGCCACCTACTACAGGGTACACGCTAGAGTCTACGACTTTACGGATGTCGTATTCCTGTTAAGTTAACTATTTTTTAAATTATAAGTACTTAAAGTACTAAAAACATCAGTCGCGATATGATGTAGGTCTAACAATTTCATTTATAAAAATACTTTTAAAAGTATTTTGTTGTTACTTTTTAATCAGCGTGTACACGTTTTTATACAATGCGCTTGCTCAGTGACGTCATTATTTGCTTACATTAGGAGCAAACTAAGAGAGGCTGGACTGTAGCTCCTCCTCTCTCTTCCGCCATGTTGGGCTGATGACCTAAACTACAACAAATGTTTTTTTTTTGCAATCCCTAATTTGTGTACGTTGCAATCTGTTCAATTGAGAACAATAAGCAACCCCATGACCCAATGAGATGAGGATGATGTGTATGACGTGTAAATGAGGTGTAGTCTTGTACAGACTCAGGTCGACCATTCCTGAGAGAGTTTGGTTAATTGAACCCCAACCTTCAAAGTACACCGGTAACCACTGTGTAGCATTCAAATCCGTATAAAAGTAACTACCTTTACTAGGATTTGAACCAGGAACCTTCGTCTCCGAAAATCAGCTGTTAAACAGCTGATTTTGGCGACGACTTTACCTCTAGACCAACCCGTTTTTAATATTAACATGTTTAATATTAATTGTTTACTTTCGCATAATGAAAAATATTTTTTTTTTTTATTTATTTGGCAAAATTTACAATCAGTTCTGCTTAACTTTAAGTAAATAGTTATGACACAATAGGAACACTAGCTTGAGTAGGGAAGTGTCCAGTGACCCTTCCCTACAAATTAAAACGCAACAAAGTATTAATAAATCACTTAGTTACGAAAGTAAAGAAAACATAAAATCAGCATTTACATGGAATATAAACAAACATTGAATGATATTATGAAACAACACAAGAATAATAAAATAATTTAAACAACAACTTAACCACTAAGAACAAAGATTATTTACATTTTAACAGTACAAGAAAATTATTACCTCTTACGGAATAATAATCTAGATAAAAATTATAACAATATTATTTACAAATTTTCATAATAGGCTAGGCCTAAGGGTGTTAAAAGAAAAAGATTTAATCTCTCTCTACTAAATCTAAAACATGAATTCTTTTCAGTCTTCGTACAGTATTAAAATTATTTAACAAGTTTATCGCCAATGGATTAGTATGGTTATAGAGACGATTTTGATAGCTTTGGTTAAATCGTCTGACCTCTTCCTTAATTGTTGGCATATTGAGATAATCGTGAATATCCTTATTAGTAACAAACCAGTTGGGGTTACTGATGTTCCGTAAAACTTTACTTTGAAACCGTTGCAGAATTTCTAAGTTACTATTACTACTGGTTCCCCATAATTGTATCCCGTAGCTCCAAATAGGTTTCAAAATAGCTTTATAAACTAAAAGTTATGAAAAATATGAAATAGCCTCTGTTATAACTATATACAGTGAGTGACCTTGATATAAATTTTTGAAAATACTGTAAGTAATATTTTATTTATTTTGTTTACTACGCTACGAATAGGCGCTAGTAGACACCGTCACATATCTTATCTGAACAAAAACTTGCTACAACTTGTAATATACCGCTCGATTGCTTTAATAAAAATAAAATGAATAATCAATAGACAGTTACTCCCTACATACTGTATGGTATGTTATTTGTGTTCTATTGCTAAAAATCTGGTGCGAAACACTCCCACGACCTTCTCTTGCCAATGCAAATTATGAACACTATAACCTAACATAGTTTTAAAATAACTGTTCTCTGATTATTTTTTGCTTTACACATTGCAGTAGTTTTTACTTTCTCTTGCCTATACAGGGTGATTCATGAAGTTCTCCCCCCCACTTCTACAGCACATTGTACTAGTAAAAATAATGAAAAAATGTTATATAAACATAGGTCCGAAAACGCTTCGTTAGCGAGTTACAGCTAGCGAAAGTTTCGCCTGGATTTCAGTTCACCAGGTGAAATGAGGTCTTCCTGGAATTGTGGTAAGGTAGATTAAGGGGCGAATTCAATCATTTCTTATGGTTTTTGATCTGATAAATTGAATAAAACAGGTCCCAGAACTGTAAGTTAAATAGTTTTTGAGAAAACCAGTGTCAAATGCAAAAAATGGAGTGAAAATCACATTTTTTCATCTTTGGGCAAGAATAACTTTATTTCACCAAGAAACAGTTAAAATTTTTCAATAAAAAATGTAGAAAATTTTATTCTGAACAAACCGGTGTAAATTAAGTACACAGAAAGCGAATAGATGTTTGATTAAATGAGTTTTTATTCATAAGAGTACAAAGTAAAATTAACCGGAAAAACTAAAATGAAAAAATGTGTTTTTTTCACTCCATTTTTTTGCATTTGACACTGGTTTTCTCAAAAACTATTCGCTTTCTGTGTACTTTATTTACACCGGTTTGTTCAGAATAAAATTTTCTACATTTTTTATTGAAAAATTTTAACTGTTTCTTGGTGAAATAACAAAGTTATTCTTGCCCAAAGATGAAAAAATGTGATTTTCACTCCATTTTTTGCATTTGACACTGGTTTTCTCAAAAACTATTTAACTTACAGTTCTGGGACCTGTTTTATTCAATTTATCAGATCAAAAACCATAAGAAATGATTGAATTCGCCCCTTAATCTACCTTACCACAATTCCAGGAAGACCTCATTTCACCTGGTGAACTGAAATCCAGGCGAAACTTTCGCTAGCTGTAACTCGCTAACGAAGCGTTTTCGGACCTATGTTTATATAACATTTTTTCATTATTTTTACTAGTACAATGTGCTGTAGAAGTGGGGGGAGAACTTCATGAATCACCCTGTATATAGGAAGGAAAGTATTGTTTTCATGTCGATTTTTCGAAATCGAGTTTTCACCGGATCTATACGTTTTCAGACCCCCTGAACCCAAAAAACATGTTTTTAGCGATTGGTCTGTGTGTGTGTGTGTGTGTGTGTGTGTGTGTGTGTATGTGTGTCTGTGTGTGAACAGAATATCTCAAGAACGGAACATCGTACGAACTTGAAACTTGAAACTTAAGTTACATACCACTACCGGACGCGACACGAACATTTTCATCAAAATCGGTCAACCGGAAGTAGTAGTTTATTCGTATAATTTTTCAGTTTTTTGCGATTTTCTCAAAAACTGGTCCTACGATTTTTCTTTAAAATCGCCTATTTTACTCAATTTTTTATTCTCTACAAGATAGGGTAGGCGCCATGTTTGCTGAAATTCTCGGTGAGGCTGTTTTCACGTAAAAACGTTGTTTTTTTAAGATTACGGCTTTAATATAAATTTTAGCGCAAAAACTTATATAATAAAAGTTGTACAGAATTTAAAAACCTACAACTTCTGTTTCAAACATTTTTTTGTATAACGCTTAGTTTAGCGGTAATTTGCGATTTTCTGTTTTTTTTCTCACGAAAACGTGAGAAAAATCGATTTTTTTAACATTTCGGTCTTAGTATGCATTTTACGACAAAAGTGTATATAATTAAATTTATAGAAAATTAAAAGATCTACAACTTTTGTTTAGAGCATTTTTCTCTACAGAGCCTAGTTTAGCGTGAAAGCGTGATTTTCCGTATTTTTAAGCCAAACTGAGTTCGATTGTCATTTTGCGTCATTCACTCATGATTAAAATAAGGTTATGTTTTTGAGGTTAGTTTTTGTTCATTTCTAATATTTTAATACTAATGTTAGGTTTATTATTAATTATTTTCATTGGCAAGAGAAAGTTGTGTGAGTGTTTCACACCAGATTTTTTTGTTTGTTTCTGTGCTCATTAATTGAATTAATTCTCATAAGTAAAAATATCCACGTGTATTCCCTAAAATTATTGTAAAGTAGTTTCAGTTATTGAAAAAAATAAGTTTTTTTCTCAATTAATACAATTATTGTACATAATGTAAGGTAATTTTTAAAAATTTTATTATTAAAAAAAATTATTATTATTTTTTTTATATAAATTTAATGGTATTATCATTTATTTTAATGCTTTTAACAAAAAATGTTTAATGTATTTCTTGTACCATTTTTACTTTCTCTTGCCCATATGAATATATAGGAAGGAAAGTATTGTTTTCATGTCGATTTTAAGAAATTTGAGTTTTCACCGGATCTACACGTTTTCAGACCCCTGAACCCAAAAAACATGTTTTTAGCGATTGGTCTGTGTGTGTGTGTGTGTGTGTGTGTGTGTGTGTGTGCGTGTGTGTGTGTGTGTGTGTTTGTGTGTGTGTGTGTGTACAGAATATCTCAAGAACAAAACATCTTACTTACTTGAAACTTGAAACTTAAGTTACATACCACTATCAGACGCGACACGAACATTTTCATCAAAATCGGTCAACAGGAAGTAGTAGTTTATTCGTGTAATTTTTCACTTTTTTGCGATTTTCTCAAAAACTGGTTCCACGATTTTTTTAAAAAATCGCCTCATTTACTAAAAATTTTATGCTCTACAAGATAGGGTAGGCGCCATGTCTGCTGAATTTATTAGCGAGGCTGTTTACACGTAAAACAATTGTTTTTTTATGATTGCGGCTTTAATATGCATTTTTGCGCAAAACTTTACGTAATAAAAGTTGTAGAAAATTTAAAATTCTACAACTTTTATTTCATACATTTTTTTGTATAACGCTTAGTTTAGCGGTAATTAGCGATTTTCTGTTTTTTCTCACGAAAACGTGTAAAAAATCGATTTTTAAGATTTCAGCTATAGTATGCATTTGACGACAAGAGTGTATATAATCAAATTTATAGGAAATTAAAAGATGTACAACTTTTAGTGAAAGCATTTTTCTCTACATAGCCTAGTTTAGCGTGAAAGAGTGATTTTCCGTATTTTTAAGCCAAACTGAGGTCGATTTTCATTTTGCATCATTCTCATATTAAAATTAGGTTATGGTTTTTGATGTTAGTTTTTTGTTTATATATAATGTTAGGTTTATTGTTAATTATTTGCATTGGCAAGAAAAAGTTGTGTGAGTGTTTCACACCAGATTTTTAGATTTTATAATAGTATTTTTTATAGTAGTTTTTAGTATTTATAAATTTGTGTAAATAATGTTTTTGTTTACTCCTATGCGCGGACAGAACTCTTCGTGAAGAAGAGTTTTTGCGTATAAGTATATTTAGTTAAAAATATTGGAAATAGCTTAGTAGCCTACAGCAATAATTCTATTATGTTTAACTAAATAAAACAAATAAATAAAAATTAATACGACCTAAAGTATTGTACATACGTAGTTAGATCTGGTACGTCGTTCTGTTAGTTAACTTAGGTTTCTATTATTAGATTGCAAATTCATGTGCCAGAAGATTAGTGCATCTTGAATGACTCGTGCATTAAACAATATTTTAAATCTCCATATCCACCTATCTCAATTAAAAAAATCTGGTGTGAAACACTCACACAACTTTCTCTTGCCAATGCAAATGATTAACAATAAACCTAAAAGTAGTAATAAAACATAGCCTAAGAAATAAACAAAATACTAACCTCAAAAAACATAACCTAATTTGAACATGAGAATGATGCGAAATGAAAATCAACCACAGTTTAGCTTAAAAATACGGAAAATCACTCTTTCACGCTAAACTAGGCTCTGTAGAAAAAATGCTCTAAATAAAAGTTGTAGATCTTTTAATTTTCTATAAAATTGATTATGTACACTTTTGTCGTAAAATGCATGCTGAGGCTGAAATCTAAAAAAAATCGGTTTTTTACACGTTTTCGTGAGAAAAAACAGAAAATCAATAATTTATCGCTAAACTAAGCGTTATACAAAAAAATGTTTGAAATAAAAGTTGTAGGACTTTAAATTCTCTACAACTTTTATTAGATAAATTTTTGCGCTAAAATGCATAATAAAGCCGTAATATTAAAAAAAAATAATTTTTTACGTTAAAACAGCCTCACCAAGAATTTCAGCAAACAAGGCGCCTACACTATCTTGAACATACAAAGTTTAATAAACTAGGTGATTTAAAAAAAAATCATAGGACCAGTTTTTGAGAAAATCGCAAAAAAGTGAAAAATTACACGAATAAACGTAAACTTCCGGTTGACCGCTTTTAATGAAAATGGTTGCGTCGGGTCCGGTAGTGGTATGTAAATTACGTTTCAATTTCGTACAATGTTCCGTTCTTGAGATATCCTGTTTACACACACGCGCGCGCACACACACACACACACACACAGACCAATCGCTAAAAACATATTTTTTTTCGGTTCAGGGGGTCTGAAAACGTGTAGATCCGGTGAAAACTCGATTTCTTAAAATCGACATGAAAACAATAAGTTACTTTCCTTCCTATATATTCATATAATCATAAGAAAGAAAAAAAAGAAAACAGAAGTTTGTATTGCTGAAAGTTGATAAAAATGTAATAGCCTACTCTTGCAAAAACAGAATATATAAAAATATAGTTTGTAACGTTATCATTTTATTTATTTGGCCCACTTAAAAAATGACTTAGATTTGAAGTGTGTGTGTGTGTGTGTGTGTGTGCGCGCACACACACACACACACTCACCCCGAACCCAAAAAAACATGTTTTTAGCGATTAGGGTGTGTGTGTGCGCGCGCGCACACACACACACACACACACACACTAATCGCAATAAACATGTTTTTTTGGGTTCAGGGGGTCTGAAAACATGTATATCCGGTGAAAACTCGATTTCTTAAAATCGACATGAAAACAATACTTCCTTCCTATTAATTGATATAGGTAAGAGAAAGTAAAAAAAGAAAAAAGAAAACAGAAGTTTGTATTGCTAAAAGTTTGATAAAAATGTAGTAATTCTTGCAAAAACAGAATAAATATAAATATAATTTGTAACGTTATCATTCATTTATTTGGCCCACTTAAGAAATGACTTAGATTTGATATAAAGAAAGCGTTAAATATCGAATGTTTATTGTGTTTTCAATAATTCGCTTTTAGCATTATCTTAATTATGTTGCATAAAAAAACATTAATAAAATAATATGGATGCTAATTATAATCCAAGGTTACGTTCTAATCTATCTCACTTGTTTTTTTTTACTACTACAATAAATTATTTATTACATTACGTACTACTATCAAAAGCTGAAATTTTATTTCTCAAAATATTGTTGATTAATTTTTTAATATTTTTTATATTAAAGTTTAATAAGCTTCTTAACCACATTGTATAATATTTTTATAATTTTATATTTATTCCTTTTTTTACTTTCTCTTGCCTATATGAATATATAAGAAGGAAAGTATTTTTCATATCGAGTATTCACCGGATCTACACGTTGTCAGACCCCCTGAACGCAAAAAACATGTTTTTAGCGATTGGTCTGTGTGTGTGTGTGTGTGTGTGAACAGAATATCTCAAGAACGGAACATCGTACGAACTTGAAACTTAACTGGTTAGTAGGAAGTATTACAAGAATTTGTTTGCGAATGTTTCAATTAGTTTGCGCAATGGTGTAAACATGTTGGGTTAAAAAAACAGTATTTGTGAGTAATGAATTAAAAATGTTAACTTTTGTAATCAGGTAGAAAACTAAAATTCTCTTTGCACCAAAACTAGCACTATAAAATTGTGAACCCACCGGGTTGGTCTAGAGGTAAAGTAGTCGCCAAAATCAGCTGTTTAACAGCTGATTTTCAGAGACGAAGGTTTCTGGTTCAAATCCTAGCAAAAGTAGTTACTTTTATACGGATTTGAATACTAGACAGTTGTTACCGGTGTACTTTGATGGTTGGGGTTCAATTAACCATACTCGCTCAGTGGTCGACCTGAGTCTGTACAAGACTACACTTCATTTACACGTCATACATATCATCCTCATCTCATTGGGTCATGGGGTTGCTTATTGTTCTGAATTGAACAGATTGCAACGTACACAAATTAGGGATTACAAAAAAACAAAAAAAATTTATTGAACCCCACCGAGTTGGTCTGGTCACTGCGAGTCAGCTGTTTAACAGCAGATTTTCGGAGACGAAGGTTCCGTGGTTCAAATCCTAGTAAATGTAGTTACTTTTATTCGGATTTGAATACTGGACGTTAGTTACCGGTGTACTTCGATGAGTGAGTGTTCAATCTATATAGATTAAACACTCAAAAAAAATTTTATATATATATATATAAAATTTATGTTGTTGTTTAGGTCATCAGCCAAAAGGCTGGTTTGAACGTGTAGAGGTTTTACTAAGTAAAACGAGGAGTGAGATGGTTTACCAATGCCACAACTCACTCAGTGAAAAAGTACACTTATCAGCATGCCGGGCCCTCTGAAAAGCATATATTTTCCACTCTGTAAATGACACTTTCACTTCATTCACCACAGGGTCTGGCTGTATAATGAAATCCATTACTTTCAGACGAGATATTTCTGATTAGTGTCCTTTACACCTCTACCTCTTCTGTTCTTAAATTATTCAGTCATTTAATTGGCTGACCATGTGATAAGAAACAGAACTATTTATTTTAGCCCTGCAACTAACAGAATGAGTGTAAATAATATATATATATATATATATATATATAAAATTCGATGTATGTGTGTGTATTTATATGTGTATGTGTGTGTGTATGTTCCCCTTTATCTCCTAAATTACTGAACCAATTTTCATGCAGTTTTTTTTATGTTGTAACTATGATGCCGGTGCAGGTTTTAGGCTATTGAAACCCTTAAAAAGTCAGCCCTTAAGGGTTGAAAATAATGTTTATGCCCTACATTAAGGCTTTTATAAGGTTAGATAATCTGCTGCTTTTAAACCAGCTGATGTGATTCAAATAAAGATTTGTCATATGATTTAGCAAATAGCGACGTAGTGCTAAGGATCAGCTGGTGACAACATAACATGATAATTTTATTGTATTTTATTATGTTGATACGATTTTGTATTGTTGAGTATTTTATAAAATTAAAGTTCCGTGTTTCTTTAATTTGTTTTAATTTTCTTTTAATTGGTGAGTGATGAATTGGTTTGATATTTTATTTTGTACATTGGAGTAATACAGTCAATTTAGCAGCTACACAATTTCTGCTACATATTTCAAAAAAAGTGATTACACCATTTTTCGCGTACAAAGCCGCGACGCGGGGCATGCTAGTTAACTATAGTTTCTCAGATACGGCCACCTACAAAAACTGCAATTACTGCCAAAGAGGAAGCATTTAACATACCCAGTGCATGGCAGCAAGAATGGGCATCAAAGCAGCAAGAACAAATCCCATGGTTTTCACAAAAACCGCCAGGTTTTGGACTACCTCGTAGAAAATGGTCAGCTCTAAATAGAATAAGAACAAAACACGGTAGGTGTGCTGATTTATTGTTTAAATGGGGCAAAATACCATCGCCTTTATGTGAGTGTGGTCAAAGACAAACTATTGATCACATAGTGAAAGAGTGCAGAATAACTGCCTTTAGAGGAGGGACAAGAGCGGATTTCCTGATGGCAACTCCAGAATCAATAGCCTACTTGGACAGACTGGATGTCTGTATATAGTGTCTGTATATAGACTTAAGCATGTTTTTAGAATTACGTACTGTATGTACATATTTAGACAGATAGATTAGACAGAGGGTCATATTTGATCCCAATATATAACAATTATGATGCTGATTTTTTAAATGTCTTGAAAAGCCATACGCTAAATAAATAATACACCTCATTTACACGTCATCCTTATTTGATTGGGTGATGGGGTTACATATTGTTTTTAAATTGATCAGATTGCAACATACACGCATTAGGGTAAAAAAAATAATAAATAAATGAATGGGGGCGCTGGTTACATTTTTGGCAAAGGTAGTCTACAATAGAAGACGTGACGCTTTAATGTTAGGCTTGTAGCCATTCGGTTCATTTCAATTAACATTGTTGGCTTACTTAATTATTGTAATGTAATCACATTATTTAAATTGCATTTGTATCAAAACAACGTAGTAATAAAGAGACACTGACATTTTTGGCCATTGCTGCTACTTTTTTTAATTCCGTTTTTTAATTTAGTTAGCGATGAAGCGTTCCTTCTTCTTCTTCAGGTGCGTTCTCCATTACGAAGGTTGGCTATCATCATGGTCAGTCGTACCTTGTCCACTGCTGCTCTAAAAAGGTCATGTGACGAGCAGTTAAACGCTTCTCTCAGGTTTCTTAACCAGGATATTCGTCTGCGTCCCATCGAGCGTTTACCAACGAGTTTCCCTTGAATTATGAGATGCAGAATCTTGTATTTAGGCCCCCTCATGATGTGTCCAAGGTATGTCAGTTTTCTTATCTTTATGCTCTGCAGGATTTCCAGCTCTTTCGCCATTCTTCTGAGGACCTCCATATTTGTGACCCCGTCCGTCCACGGTATTCGAAGCATTCTCCGAGAGGTCCACATTTCAAACGCTTGTAGACAGGTCGCACATTCTTTGGTGAGTGTCCACGCCTCTACCCCATACAAGAGGATGGGAAAGACGTAGCACTTCAAGAGGCGGGTCCTGGTTTCGAGGCTCAGATCGCGGGCCGATAAAAGAGGTCTCACTTTTAGGAATGCTGCCCTGGCCTTTTCAATTCTGATCTTTATTTCTGGCAGGTGGCTTACACTGCAATTGACTCGGGTTCCCAGATAATTATAGGCTTCCACTTGTTCGATTCTGAAGCGTTCCTAGTAACATAAAAAGTGAACAATAATACCGAAACATTGTTGTTTAGGTGATCAGCCTGGTTGGCTGGTTTGAACCTGTAGAGGTTTTACTAAGTAAAACGAGGAGTCAGGTGTTTTGTTATTGCCACAACTCACTGAGTGGAAAAGTACGCTTATCAGCATGCCAGCCCCTCTGAAAAGCACATATTTTCCACTCTGAAAATGACACCTTCACTTCATTCACCATAGAGTCTGGATGTATAATGAAATTCATTAGTTTCAGAGGAGATAACTGTGATTAGTGTTTTTTACACCTCTACCTCTTCTGTTCTTAAATAATTCAGTCATTTAATTGGGTGACCATGTAATAAGATCTGCCCATAACAGACAGGTAGAGTTGTAAATTATTTAAACTCAATCTGTTCGTTGCAGGGCTAAAATAAATAGTTATGTTTCTTATCACAAGGTCAGCCAATTAAATGACTGAATCATTTAAGAACAGAAGAAGTAGAGATGTAAAATACACTAATCAGAGTTATCTCCTGTGAAAGTAATGAATTTCATTATACAGCCAGACTCTGTGGTGAATGAAGTGAAGGTGTCATTTGCAGAGTGGAAAATATGTGCTTTTCAGAGGGCGCGGCATGCTGATAAGCGTACTTTTCCACTTAGTGAAGAAGGCAATTGTAAAACATCCTTTTACTCCTCGTTTTACTTAGTAAAACCTCTACAGGTTCAAAACCAGCCTTTCGGCTGATGACCTAAACAACACTTGTGATAAGAAACAGAACTATTTATTTTAGCCCTGCAAAGAACAGATTGAGTGTAAATAATTTGACACTCGACCACCCAAACATTACTCCATGTATGAATCGAGTTTACAGCGGTCGGTTTTAACTTAACTACTCCATGTAATGTAAATTATGTAAATGCAGGGAATTGTAAAGTCCAGCCTGTTTTAGTTTGCTCCCAATGTAAACAAATAATGACGTTACTGAGCATGCGCATTATATCAAAATGTGTACACGCTGATTAAAAAGTAACAACAAAATACTTTCAAAAGTATTTTTCTAAATGAAATTGTTAGGCCTACATCATATCATGACTGATGTTTTTAGTACTTTAAGTACTTATAATTTAAATAATAGTTAACTTAATAGGAATCCGATATCTATAAAGTGGTGGACCCTAGTGAGCACCCTGTAGTAGCTGGCTTTGGTTTGTTAACCCTTTCTTACCCAGTGCGGTGGCATAGAAGTCACATTGGGGTGAAATAACAAACATAAAAAGTTTAATTGTTAGCGACTACTTTTGATTAAAGAGAGCTGGATGTGAAGTGTAATGCTAGCAGCACACTATTGCCGAATGATTCGACGAATATTCGGGCCAAGTCGCGACAACGAATCTCAGCGAATGTTCTACACGAACTAACCCAGTACATACTCGTCTATATTCGCGAAACCTCAGTTCGATCGTGTCATCACATAATTCAACGTAGATCAGAAAATGGATTTTGATGTAGGGGTTGCAGCCGCTTTTTATATGTACAGTTATGCCATTAGAGATTCCTTCTTCTTTTTTAATTCTACCGTGGAACGGTTTAATTGTTCGCTTAACGAACCCACGCGTCGTTTATGTGCTTCTTATCCTTATGTTTTTTATGGCAAGGATCCCATAACACTCCCTCACTATGGTAAGCTTCCAAAAAAACTAAAGTATTTTCATTAGACCATTCCATAGCAAAATACACAGTTAAACAGTTATAAAAAATAAAAAAGTACACAGTAAATAAATAAGTAGGTAATGAATAAAATAATAAATAAGTAAGTAGGTAATGAATAAAAAGTAAATAAAAAGTATAGTGTAGAGGCACGGAATAATGTAGCCCGAATGAAGGCGAGTGTGTACTGCTAGCAGTTTTCCCAACTTCGCTCTCGTTATTCGTCTGTATTCGTCCCCTTTGATTCGTGCAAAGTACCGACTCCAGACCGAACTAAGGCCAATACGAACCATGGCGAGGCGAAGTGGAACGAATAACCACAAATACACCGAGTACACTATCGTATTCGCCTGACTTCGCCTACATTCGGCGATAGTGTACTGCTAGCATAATAATTTTCTATACCCTAGCCAGGAATCGAACCTGAGACCTCCGCTTTGCAGTGTAAGATGCTGATCACTCCGGCACGCACGCGACCATTAGTTTCTTTTTAAAGTTAATTTTAGTTTTAAATATTCGTGTTCTTTTACTAAAATAAAGTAGCATTTCTTCGAGTATGTTGAATGTACATGCAAGTATATTTTTTAGGCTGTAAATACTGATTTTGTCTTTTACCAATATTTTTGAATTGTACCCTTTTTTAAGTCTTAAAATAATGCTTTGCTACAAATCTAAGCAAGAGAATTTTGTTTAGGAAGCCTGCACATAATTTTTACTTATTCTTATTGTTGGGAACTTTGATACCATCAAGCCCAATGTGACATATGTGTCACACTTTTTTGTCACGCCATCCAAAATAGGCTGAAGGTCTAAAAGTGATTTTATTTCACTTAAATGTCAGTTAAGTATATGAAACAATGTACACATATTTGTTTGTGTAAAGTTAAAAAATTTGGGATTGAAAGGTTTAACAGTAGGAGCAAACTTAGGAAGGCTGAACTGTAGGTAAAATGTGTTGTGTGGGCTGTTATAGTATAGGATATCATTGAGCCCGTTGGCAAACTGACGACTAGGATTGTTCTAGTGAAAACAAAAGGGTGTGCCTGACTCATTCATTCAATGATTCAATGATTATAAAGGAAGTAAGGGACAGTGAGATGTCTAATGTCTACTAACCACTTGTTAAATGGGAGGAGTAACATACAAGAAATTCTACACTTTTGTTTAAAAGATTATAGTAATTACATTGTTACTGTAACTAACTTCCTTATTACTACCTTTTAAAATGTCACACTGGCGTTATTTTTATAGTGGTACACACACACACACGCGCGCGCGCACACACACGCACGCACGCATACACACGCACACGCGCACAAACGCGCGCCCGCACACACACACACACACATACACACAGCTCAATAGCTAAAAACATCTTTTTTGGGTTCACGGGGTTTGAAAACGTGTACTATGTCCGGTGAAAAATCGACATGACAATACTTTTTTTCTTATATAATAGCTATTAGCATGCCCCGTCGCGGTTTTGCACGCAAAAAATGGTGTAAAAGCTCGGTCGCGGTTTTGTTGAAAGCATTATTTAAAATTTTATTTATTAACAATATTCTGAACCCTTGTTGTTATCTCGGTGCCCGCTAGATCGTTCGGCACGGGCAAACTATCGTTTTATTCAGCGTAAAAAACTTAGTAGTCTACAGATATGTTAATAACATGAAATATCGATTGGCCATTGTTGTGAAAGAATTTTTAGAATTTTGAAAAAAAATTGGTAATGCGGGGGTGGCCGCTACTACTCATGTTGCCTGAACCTGACTGTCTACCTGAATTGACAATCCAGTCTGTCAATTCAGGTAGACAGTTCGACAGGATGTCTCGTACACAAACTAGAAACAAGAATAGAACACCCCACCCCTGTATTATCCATCTATTTTTCAAAATTATAAAAGTTCTATTACAACATTAGCCAATCGATATTTCATGTTATTAACATATTTTTACTAAGTTTTTTACGCTGAATAAAACGATAGTTTGCCCGTGCCGAACGATCGAGCGGTTACCGAGATAACAACAAGGGTTCAAGAATATTGTTAATAAATCAAAATTTAAATAACGTATGAATTTGAAATTTTGTACACGTTGTAAGAATGCAATTTATAAGTCTATGTTGTGTTAAAGTTTCAAACTTTTCGGTAAAATATTTATCGAGTTACACGCCCCAAACGCATAAAATTTGTTGCAGTATCAAAAAAAACCGTTTTTTTTGTCTTTCAACCTCGATATGGCAATTTTTAAACAACAATAAAAATATAGGACTATTATACTGCCCTAATAAGAAAGAAGACAGTATGTGCAAAAAGCTGAAGTGTGGGAAAATGGCTTTAAAGTATTTTCGACAGCTGTAACACAATTATTAATGTAACATGATTTTGTGATTATATGGTAAAAAGGGAAGTTTTTTAAGTTAAAAATTGAAAAAGTTAGTTACAACACCTGGTTGGTTGGTAGGAGAGGGAAACAGTTTAATTTATTTAATTTTTTCAAGCTCTACAGGCTGCTAAGGCTGGTGCCCAATATTTTTTTATAATTTTTAAAAATCTATATTCAAGAATTTGTCCACAGATCAATATTTAAGGTGGTGCACCCTTAAACTTTTATGACTAACCGACAATGATAAATACAAAGCAGTAAATGAATTCAGTATCAAATTCTACTACGTAAAAAATCAGTATCTGTAGCATACTAAGAAATAAGACAGTAACTATAGTGCAGATATTGCCTTTTCTCTTAGTATCTAAATGTACTCTTCTTTTCCTTTGTAAGCCTGGCAAAAACATGTAGATAATGCTTTTGAATACCTCGATATCTAAGTAACCGTTGTAGGTACGGCTTTTTTAGTAAGTTCACTAGATTCCTTGTGCTCCAAAACATAAGAATACATGTGTTGTTTAGGTCATCAGCCAAAGGGCTGGTTTGAACCTATAGAGGTTTTACTAAGTAAAACGAGGAGTGAGGTGGTTTACCATTGCCACAACTCACTGAGTGGAAAAGTACGCTTATCAGCATGCCGGGCCCTCTGAAAAGCACATATTTTCCACTCTGCAAA
Organism: Catonia carolina; assembly: GCA_035578175.1. Lineage (NCBI taxonomy): Eukaryota > Metazoa > Arthropoda > Insecta > Hemiptera > Achilidae > Catonia > Catonia carolina. The sequence goes on along the minus strand of JAQMRL010000001.1, from coordinate 283,438,140 downwards.
TGACACCTTCACTTCATTCACCACAGAAGAATACATATAAAACTCAAAATCGAGAAATTTGCAGTTACTGCCTTTTTTCTTAGCAGGGCAGTATAGGTAAACGCAAAATAAAATGAGCTAAATTTTTATGTAAAGTATGTTGAAATCCCCGACGATCAAATAGTTTTAGCAGAGGATGAAGATGATCTTGAATACATGGCAAGGAAGCTGCAACAAGAATATGAAATTGCTGGTCTCTCTATGAATATGGCGAAGTGTGAGTATCTCATTGTGGGCAACGAAGAAGTTAGGGATCTTTCACTTGGGGCAGATATAATAAAAGGTGTCAGGAGAAGTAAATATTTAGGAGTGACTTTCAATAAGTATGGCAATAGTAAGGATGAGATACAAGAGAGAATAAGTAAAGGACGAACAGTTATAAGGACAATCAACTCTCTTCTATGGCAAAACACAATAAACAAAAATACAAAGAAACGAATGTATAAAAGTTTAGTTGAAAGTGTCACACTATATGGATCGGAAGTATGGGATGTTAGTAAGGCCAACAGAAGGAAACTTGCAGCGGCAGAAATGGACTTCCTCAGAAGAAGCTGTGGTATCTCTAAATTGGATAGAGTAAGGAATGAAACGATAAGAAACAACATGGATTTATCAAGAACGATTAATGAAGAGACGGAAAGAAGACAGTTGATATGGTTCGGCCATGTGAAGAGGATGGGAGCAGATAGATGGCCCCGAAAAATATTAGAATGGATCCCACCAGAAAGGAGGAAGAGAGGGCGACCACGAAGGGGTTGGAAGGACGATATAGGGGAGACAATGGATGCTAGAAACCTGGAGGAGGACGTTTGCTTCGATAGAGGAAAATGGAAGTTGGGAACGGAGAAACGGCGTTTGCTGTAAAATTAATCCGTAAAAAAAAATGTTGAAATCCGACTAATAGTTTTGTAGATGCTTTGGGTTGAAACTCGGGTGGGTGTCTTATGATTATGAAACCGATAGTAGCTGTTATGGTAGGCCTATTTGAGAAAGATTTAACCAAATTTGACCAATCTAACAACATGGTAGAGACAGGAATAACCGACGCCGCTTTACAATTGATAGATCTACAATAGAAAGGTTTGGAAAGATGATTAGTCATTGTATAAATTACTCTAATAATTCTAGTAATTAGGCGACAGTGTCAAGGTTATGATGTAATTACTCGACAGACAGTAAACTGTTATAACAGAACATTACTAGAAACAACAACGAGTTGATTGACACGTGACTCTTCTATGAATAAAATTTCAGGTCATACGAATATAATCAAGTTAGGATTAATTTGTCGATCAACTGCATTGGAGCACCCGTGAAACGGAATCCAAAATTACATTTCAGCAATATAATAATTATTATATTTCAGTCGGCTGCATTGGCGCAGTTGGTAACGTGCTCGCCTCTCATCATGCGGTCCTGGGTTCGAATCCCACTCAGGCACGGCATATTTTCATACGTTACAAAAAATCATTTCATCCTTCATCGTATAATAGTTACACCCTAACGTCGTTGCTAATGACCACAACAGTTGATGCGACGTTAAATTAAAAAAAAAAAACATCTGGTGTGAAACACTCACACGACTTTCTCTTGCCAATGCAAATAATTAATAATAAACCTAACATTGTTAATAAAATATTAGAAATGAACAAAAACTAACCTCAAAAACATAACCTTATTTTTAATCATGACTAAATGACGCAAAATGAAAATCGAACTCAATTTGGCTTAAAAAAAACGGAAAATCACACTTTCACGCTAAACTAGGCTCTGTAGAGAAAAATTCTCTAAATAAAAGTTGTAGATCTCTTAATTTTCTATAAATTTTATTATATACACTTTTGTCGTAAAATGCATACTAAAGCCGAAATGTTAAAAAAATCGATTTTTCTCACGTTTTCGTGAGAAAAAACAGAAAATCGCAAATTACCGCTAAACTAAGCGTTATACAAAAAAATGTTTGAAATAAAAGTTGTAGGATTTTAAATTCTCTACAACTTTTATTATATAAATTTTTGCTCTAAATTGCATATTAAAGCCGTAATCTTAAAAAAACTTTGTTTTTACGTGAAAACAGCCTCACCCAGAATTTCAGCAAACATGACGCCTACCCTATCTTGTAGAGAATAAAAAATTGAGTAAAATAGGCGATTTTAAAAAAAATCGTAGGACCAGTTTTTGAGAAAATCGCAAAAATGTGAAAAATTACATGAATAAACTACTACTTCCGTTTGACCGATTTTGATGAAAATGTTTGTGTCGGGTCCGGTAGTGGTATGTAACTTAAGTTTCAAGTTTCAAGTTCGTACGATGTTCCGTTCTTGAGATATTTTGTATACACACACAGACACACACACAGACCAATCGCTAAAAACATGTTTTTTGGGTTCAAGGGGTTTGAAACGTGTATATCCGGCGAAACTCGATTTGTTAAAATCGACATGAAAACAATACTTTCTCTTGCCTATATATTCATATAGGCAAGAGAAAGTAAAAAATTATACTTCATTTCTCATTATAATAATAGGTATGACATTCTCATTTTTACATTGTCTTGCCTATAGGCCTATGAATATATAGGAAGGAAAGTATTGTTTTCATGTCGATTTTAACAAATCGAGTTTCGCCGGATATACACGTTTCAAACCCCTTGAACCCAAAAAACATGTTTTTAGCGATTGGTCTGTGTGTGTGTGTGTGTGTGTGTGTGTGTGTGTGTGTGTGTGTGTATGTGTGTGTGTGTGTGTGCGTGAATAGAATATCTCAAGTACGAAACATCGTACGAACTTGAAACTTAAGTTAACCACTACCGTAACCGACGCGAATATTTTCATCAAAATTGGTTTAGTCGTATAATTTATCACTTTTTTGCGATTTTCTTAAAAACTGGTCCTACGATGTTTTTTTTTTAAATCGCCTGTTTTACTAAATTTTTTATGCTCAACAGGATAGGGTAGGCGCCATGTTTGCTGAAATTCTTGGTGAGGCCGTTTTCATGTAAAAAAATAGTTTTTTTAAGATTGCGGTTTTAATATGCATTTTACCATAAAAATGTATATAATAAAAGTTGTAGAAAATTAAAAATTCTACAACATTTATTTATAACATTTTTTTGTATAGCGCTTAGTTTAGCGGTAATTAGAATTTTCAGTTTTTTTCTCAAGAAAACTTATGAAAAATCGATTTTTTTAAGATTTCGACAAAAGTGTATAGGCCTAATAATCAAATTTATAGGAAATTAAAAGTTCTACAACTTTTATTTAAAGCATTTTTCTCTACAGAGCCTAGTTTAGCGTGAAAAAGTGATTTTTCGTATTTTAAAGCCAAACTGAGGTTGATTTTCATTTTGCGTCTTTCATATATATGTTTAAAATTAGGTTATGTTTATTGAGATTAGTTTTTTGTTTATTTCTAATGTTTTATTACTAATGTTAGGTTATATTGGTCATTATTTGCATTGGCAAGAGAAGGTTGTGTGAGTGTTTCACACCAGATTTTTTTGTATAGGCCGAGTAAAAAGGACCGCAATAGTTCACCAATTGAGCAGTTTTCATCCATCATCGGTCTCCCTTTTTCTTTTCCATCATTTCTTCATTGGTTCGTTTTGTTCGTATGATGTTTCGTTCTTGAGATATTCTGTATACACACACACACACACACACACAGACCAATCGCTAAAAACATGTTTTTTTGGGTTCAGGGGGTCTGAAAACGTGTATATTCGGTGAAGACTCTATTTCGAAAAATCGACATGAAAATAATACTTTCCTTCCTATATTCATATAGGCAAGAGGAAGTAAAAATCTGATAATATACACATACCTTCTCATTCGGCATACCAAAGATGAATACAGTAAAAACTGTATTCGTTTACTGCATATTAAAGAAAGATTAGTTAACTGTAGTCTATCACAAATAAACATTTGTGAAACGAACAGTCAGTTAAAATAGAAAAACGTCACACGAATTTTAAAATTTGGCAAAAAAATAGTCATTAGCAGATTTGTGACGTAATAGAACGCGATAGTTACATTATCTTAGTTATAAATTATAATCTATCGGAAATTTAGAGAGCCAATTTATACACAACACAAGAAAAAAATCTGGTGTGAAACACTCACACAACTTTCTCTTGCCAATGCAAATAATTAACAATAAACCTAACATTATTAATAAAATATTAGAAATAAACAAAAACTAACCTCAAAAACATAACCTTATTTTAATCATGAGTGAATGATGCAAAATGAAAATCAACCTCAGTTTGGCTTAGAAATACGCAAAATCGCTCTTTCTCTCTAAACTAGGCTCTGTAGAGAAAAATGCTTTAAATAAAAGTTGTAGATCTTTTAATTTTCTATAAATTAAATTATATACACTTTTGTCGTAAAATGCATACTAAGGCCGAAATCTTAAAAAAATCAAGTTTTCACACATTTTCGTGAGAAAAAAAACAGAAAATCGCAAATTACCGCTAAACTAAGCGTTATACAAAAAATTGTTTGAAATAAAAGTTATAGAATTTTTAATTCTCTACAACTTTTATTATATAAAGTTTTGCGCTAAAATGCATATTAAAGCTGTAATCTTAAAAAAACAACGTTTTTACGTGAAAACAGCCTCACCCAGAATTTCAGAAAGTAAAAATATTTGAAATAAAAGTTGTAGAATTTTCAATTCTCTACAACTTTTGTTATATACATTTTTGCGCTAAATTGCATAGGCTATTAAAGCCGTAATCTTAAAAAAACTATGTTATTACGTGAAAACAGCCTCACCTAGAATTTCAGCAAACATGACGCCTACCCTATGTTGTAGAGAATAAAAAATTGATTAAACCAGGCGATTTTGAAAAAAAAATCGTAGGACCAGTTTTTGAGAAAATCGCAAAAAAGTGAAAAATTACACGAATAAACTACTACTTCCGGTTGACCGATTTTGATGAAAATGTTCGTGTCGGGTCCGGTAGTGGTATGTAACTTAAGTTTCAAGTTTCAAGTTCGTACGATGTTTCGTTCTTGAGATATTCTGTTCACACACAGACACACACACACACACACACACACACACACACACACACACACACACACACACACACACACACACAGACACACACACAGACCAATCGTTAAAAACATGTTTTTTGGGTTCAGGGGGTCTGAAAACGTATAGATCCGGTGAAAACTCGATTTCTAAAAATCGACATGAAAACAATACTTTCCTTCCTATATATTCATATAGGCAAGAGAAAGTAAAAAAACAACTAAAGAATTTTACAATAAACCTCATTGATTTTTTTCGCATAATTTTTAAAAGTTTTTTTCAATGTTTATATTATTTGATAAGTCGACAGTAAAATTTGATATGGTATAAAATAACAAGTTAATATACTCGACGAGAGAACATCATGTGACATCTCTAAAATAATATTGTAGGCGTTAATCTGTTCTTATTCAAAAAGTAAGTTACGCAAAATTCGCATTTGATATTGTGAGATTCTTATATATATTTTTACTTTCTCTTGCCTATATGAATATATAGGAAGGAAAGTATTGTTTTCATGTCGATTTTTCGAAATCGAGTTTTCACCGGATCTATACGTTTTCAGACCCCCTGAACCCAAAAAACATGTTTTTAGCGATTGGTCTGTGTGTGTGTGTGTGTGTGTCTGTGTGTGTGTGTGTCTGTGTGTGTGTCTGTGTGTGAACAGAATATCTCAAGAACGGAACATCGTACGAACTTGAAACTTGAAACTTAAGTTACATACCACTACCGGACGCGACACGAACATTGTTATCAAAATCGGTCAACCGGAAGTAGTAGTAACTTAGTTTATTCGTATAATTTTGCAGTTTTTTGCGATTTTCTCAAAAACTGGTCCTACGATTTTTTTTAAAATCGCCTATTTTACTCAATTTTTTATTCTCTACAAGATAGGGTAGGCGCCATGTTTGCTGAAATTCTCGGTGAGGCTGTTTTCACGTAAAAACGTTGTTTTTTTAAGATTACGGCTTTAATATAAATTTTAGCGCAAAAACTTATATAATAAAAGTTGTAGAGAATTTAAAAACCTACAACTTCTGTTTCAAACATTTTTTTGTATAACGCTTAGTTTAGCGGTAATTTGCGATTTTCTATTTTTTTCTCACGAAAACGTGAGAAAATCGATTTTTTTAACATTTCGGCCTTAGTATGCATTTTACGACAAAAGTGTATATATAAAAGTTATAGAAAATTAAAAGATCTACAACTTTTGTTTAGAGAATTTTTCTCTACAGAGCCTAGTTTAGCGTGAAAGTGTGATTTTCCGTTTTTTTTAAGCCAAATTAAGTTCAATTTTCATTTTGCGTCTTCCACTCATGATTAAAATAAGGTTATGTTTTTGAGGTTAGTTTTTTGTTTATTTCTAATGTTTTATTAATAATGTTAGGTTTATTATTAATTATTTGCATTGGCAAGAGAAAGTTGTGTGAGTGTTTCACACCAGATTTTTTCTGTTTATGGAGTGATGATGCCCTACATAAGCTTTGGGCTTGTAATGCGTAGGTAATGATATGTGGTGATTTACAGATGAAAAAAAATGCCAGACCTGACCGGGAATCGAACTCGGGACCCCGGCATAGTAGCCACTTTCGCTGATCATTACACCACGGGCCGGCCAATACTTGTCGCTACAGTTGTAGTAATTAAGTGATCGTCGATAATTTTTAATACTTTTTACGTTCTGCCCAACCTTGAAATATAATTTTTTTTTTTTGTATTAACGTCCGACTGTTTTGCAATTATTGCTAATGCAGACGGTGAAGGATGAAATGATTTTTTGTAACCTATAAAAGTATGCCGTGCCTGTATGGGATTCGAACCCAAGACCGCATGATGAGAGGCGAGCACGTTACCAACTACGCCAAATAGAAAAAGAAACAGGAAAAGGACTTAAAAGAGCAAGGAAAAGTAATAGTTTTCAACGATTATTAGGTGTCTTTTACACGTGTACTTCTTCTATTGTTAAATGCGTCAGTCATACGATTGGGGTGACCATGTGATAAGAGAGACAACTTTTTTTTGTAGCCCTACAACTAACAGATTAAACGTAAATAATTTAACAATCCACCTGTCTGTTATGGGGTTGCTTATCGTTCTTAAACTGGGTAGATTGCAATGTACACACATTACGGATTAAAATAAAACAATATTGTGACAATATCGCAGGAAGGTGTGGTTCTCGAAATTTCTAGTAGATTTCATTCATGAAAATAGTAAAGAGAGGATAATAGAGTGAAATAGCAACAGCAATAAGTGACAATAGGACAAGAGCAGCTGAATGTGGACAAGAGCAAGGTCATGCATGTTGGGAGGGCTGAGGAGAAGGAGATGGAGATTCAGTGTGGTGAAAGGAGAATGGACCAGGTTGGACAGTATGAATATCTTGGAGTGATAATAGACAGGAATGGGCGAATTGACCAGGAAGTCCTTAATCGGGTAAAAAAGGGAAATCAAGTGTACTATGCCATAAGTAATACAATTGTGGGCAAGAGGGAGGTGAGCAGAGCTGCAAAGCTGCAAATATATAAAGCAGTGTTCTTGCCCACACCGATGTATGGAGCAGAAAGCTGGGTTACTTTGGACAAGCATAGGAGTAGAGCCACTGCGGCAGAAATGCGGTACCTCAGAAGAATAGTGGGCAGGAATAAGAGAGACCGAATTAGGAATGAAACAATAAGAGGGGACCTGGGAGTACGACCTGTGAATACACTGATAGAAGAAAAACAATTGAAGTGGCTGGGACATGCTAGTAGAGCGGATGAATCGAAGAAAATAAAACAATTCCTGGAAGCAAAACCAGAAGGACGCCGACCGAGGGGCAGACCACGACAGAGCTATCAAGAGTACATGGAGCGGTTGGGGGAGGCTCGAGGAAAAGACTGGCAGCAGATGAGGAATATGATGATGGACCGAGTTATCTGGAGAGGATGGATCGAGGCAATGGCACACCCTACGCTGCGAGGCAGAAGGGGCAGATAAAGAAGAAGAAGAAGAAGGACAAGAGTAACAATGGGGTGGCTATAAAGGTATGCCTATTCATAAAAGTTGTTTGAAAGGACACTGCGCTATTATCTATGAAAGGGACCCGTAACAACTTTTATTCTATTTACAATAAAACCTATTGTTGACTTGTTTACAATAGATTTTTCTAGCAGTCATTTATAAAGGGTTATTTTTTTGTACTTTATTATTTGCATGGAGTTTCTCTAGAAGTATCTTTGAACCCCCCCCCCCGTATATAAAAGAGACCCCGAGCGCGGTCGGGAGTTAGTATTTGTTTGATCTTCGACGATGGTTATCGGACGTTGTGCAGGCCGCGTTCCGAGCATTGTGTTGGCCAACGATTGTAATACTGTCTTTGTTTGTGTGTGTATTGTGAAAAGTTATTGTGTATCTGTATTAAATTCAGTTTTTGTGTATTCAGTTTCATTTTGTATGTGTATTGTTATGAAATTGATCGTAAGTAGTGCTAAGTAAATTATTAAATTATTTAATGTTTATTATGTATTTTAAGTAAATTATTAAGTTATTTATTGTATTACTTTATTATAATTAGTTTATTATTTAACGGGTGATTCAAAAAAAGCGCCGGTTTTTAAACGGCTGGTAAATTTTTGTTTATCGGTTGGCAACATCGTTAGACCTCATTTCTATTTCGGAGAACATTCCGATTGACGATTCAGTTGTAGTTTCTCTTGTTCGCAGTGTAGTACTCTCGCAGTCTGTGTCTAACCATGGAGAAGTTTACTATTGCACAACGAGTGTTAATCGTCAAAACATTTTACCAGAGTGGAGAGAGCTATGCGGCTACTGTCAGGCGACTTCGTGGTACTCTAGGACGTAATGAAGCACCGAATGAATCAACAGTTCGCAGGCTCATGAAAAAGTTTTTTGAGACGGGTTCAACAGTCGACCTTAAAAGTTCTGGACGTCGTCGTTCTGGCCGAACTGAGCAGAACGTTGCGTTGGTTCGTGACAGTGTGGCTGTTAGCCCAGCAAAATAAATACGTCGCCGTTCTCAACAATTGGGTTTACGATGTTCTTCTGTACGGAGAATTCTTCGGTACGATCTCCAATATCACCCGTATAAAATTCAGTTGCTGCACGAGAAACAATGTTGTTGCTCCGTGAACGGTTCCAGGATCGCATCATTTCTCGTAATTCCGACCATCAATGACCACCAAGGTCATGTGACTTGACGCCTTGTGACTTTCATCTTTGGGGTCATCTGAAGTCATTGGTGTATGCCAATAAACCCCGAAACATCAATGACTTGAAGGAGGAAATTCGACGGATTATCGGGCAAATGGAAGTCGAAACTTGTCGTGCAGTAATATCCAATTTCATGGACAGAGTTGATGCGTGCCAGCGCAGTAGAGGAGGACACATGCATGACATCATTTTTCATACATGAAATCGGAAGGTAAGATGAACTTGTTGATGTATTTATTTTCAGTTTTTCAATAAAATAAATCTCTTAATTTGATATATCAAAACCGGCGCTCTTTTTGAATCACCCTACATTTTATAAATCATTTAGCGTAATAAATATTTGTAATTGTAAACTTTAGTGTATTAATTATTTAATAACCTAGATCCCGAAACGGACCTTAGCAATAAGTGTCACAATATTAAATAAATTTCAAGAAATCCACGGTGGTTGGTTGCAAAACCATTTCAATCGAAAAGAACGTTATAATTTTCGTCTTACAACGATTATGAAAATCACATAAGAGAGGCAACGAGCTTTTAAAATGAATTAAGTTACCAGTATGAATGAAAATGATAAAGATACTTTTATAGTATGTAGGCATATTATATCACATCACACACATGTGTTTGTGTTTAGTGAAATTTTAAATGACCTAGAAACGTCAACGTCATTATCATCACCTTTTGATAACGATTTTAATATATGAACACTCGAAACTGACCTTTACTACTCATTTAATACATTTTTAGACGACATAACAGTTTGACAAACCGTACTTTACTTCAAATATCCACGCTAATGTTCAATAAATACTTGTACACTTTATCCAGTTATTCATCGATATAGATGCTGCATTCACAAAACAAGTATCGATGTTTTTGTACCTAATGTGTATATGTTGAAATCTGTTCAATTTAAGAAAAAAAATCTGGTGTGAAACACTTACACAACTTTCTCTTGCCAGTGCAAATAATTAACAATAAACCTAACATTATTAATAAAATATTAGAAATAAACAAAAAACTAACCTCAAAAACATAACCTTATTTTAATCATGAGTGAATGACGCAAAATGACAATCGAACTCAGTTTGGCTAAAAAATACGGAAAATCACGCTTTCACGCTAAACTAGGCTCTGTAGAGAAAAATGCTCTAAACAAAAGTTGTAGATCTTTTAATTTTCTAAAAATTTAATTATATACACTTTTGTCGTAAAATGCATACTAAGACCGAAATGTTAAAAAAATCGATTTTTCTCACGTTTTCGTGAGAAAAAAAAACAGAAAATCGCAAATTACCGCTAAACTAAGCGTTATACAAAAAAATGTTTGAAATAAAAGTTTTAGAATTTTACATTCTCTACAACTTTTATTATATAACGTTTTGCGCTAAAATGCATATTAAAGCCGCAATCTTAAAAAGAAAATGTTTTTACGTAAAAACAGCCTCAAGCAGAATTTCAGCAAACATGGCGCCTACCCTATATTGTAGAGCATAAAAAATTTAGTAAACCAGTTGATTTTAAAAAAAACCGTAGGACTAGTTTTTGAGAAAATCGCAAAAAAGTGAAAAATTATACGAATAAACTACTACTTCCGGTTGACCGATTTTGATGAAAATGTTCGTGTCGGGTCCGGTAGTGATATGTAACTTAAGTTTCAAGTTCGTACGATGTTCCGTTCTTGAGATATTCTGTTCACACACACACACGCGCGCGCGCACGCGCACACACACATACACACACACACACACACAGACCAATCGCTAAAAACATGTTTTTTGGGTTCAGAGGGTCTGAAAACGTATAGATCCGGTGAAAACTCGATTTCGAAAAATCGACATGAAAACAATACTTTCCTTCCTATATATTCATATAGGCAAGAGAAAGTAATAAGCAACATCGCCTCTTCTCAAAAGAAAAGGTACAGGTGCAAAAGACACTATACTCTACTTCTTTTAAGGGGAGATTGCACGATGGTATTTTTTTTTTTTAATTCCTAATTTGTATTCGTTGCAATCTGCTCAATTCAGAACAATAAGCAACCCCATGACACAATGAGATGAGGATGATGTGTATGACGTGCAAATGAGACTGTGTAGTCTTGTATAGACCCAGGCCGACCATTCCTGAGAGAGTATGGTTAATTGAACCCCAACCATCAAAGTACACCGGTAACCACTGTCTAGTATTCTTATCCGAATAAAAGTAACTACCTTTACTAGGATTTGAACCAGGAACCTCCGTCTCCGAAAATCAGCTGTTAAACAGCTGATTTTGGCGACGACTTTACCTCTAGACCAACCCGGTGGGTTAACTCAAAACGATGGTAACGATGGTATTAACTCAAAATTTCGAGTTTTGGTTTTTTATATTTTTCAATAGTTTAGGCCTAGATCTACCGGAAAAACATTAAATTAAATCATAAAAATAATTTTTATGAAAAAATTAAGTTTTTATCAGGTTGACACAGAAAAACTATCATGTTAAGAAAAAACGAATATTTGTCATAATTTTATACTGCTCGTTTTACTGTAAAGAGAATTTTAGTTTTTAAAATATCTGCATCACGGTTTTTAATATTCTCAGCTGTTGGTTCACCTTTCTAAACAACTGTTGATGGGAAATTTACTTTTTGTTTAAATTTTGTTTTTGATTTGTGCTTTCTTGTTTCTTGCGTTTTCCCGTAAATTTAGATTTTTAAAACAAGGTACATTTTTCTCAGAAACCAATAAACCTACCAGGCTGAAATTTTTACCAGTTAATTATCTTTTATATTCACATATACCGACATTTTCATTACTTCCTCAGGTGCTCCAAAAATTAGTAATACGCAAAAAACTTATAAATTAATTTGTAAAAATTTTATGTTATTCGTCATTTTTTAGAAAAATTGTATGGTCCAAAGATTAAATTGAAAAAAAATCAGTAGCTCGAGAAGAAACCCGACACTTATTGTGTGTAAAGTTTCATTTCCCTATCTTTTATCAATCCTATGAAAAATTTAAGCACATTTAACATTGGCGGTTTAAAAATTACAGTCTCCCTTTAAGGAGGTAGTCAACCCAGAAAATGAAAATGAAAACTTCTGGCTACAATTTATCATTATTTATTTTAAATGAAAGAGTAATTTACTAGTAATGATCTACCATTTGAACCAAGCCAAAAAATTAATTACAGCCCCTAATATAAGGGTGAGGTTGGAAAAGCGGGCTTTTATAGGAAATTAAATATCTCAGGAACCAAGAAAGATATAGGCCTAAACATGATTCTTATGCAACAAAATACGGAAAATTGCTGTCTATTATCTGTTGTATGCGCTTGTATGTATTTTTTCTTACAAGAATTTTATTGAAGAAAAACCATATTTTCAAAACCATTTATTTTATGTATTCACAAATTATATTTTAACTAAATCCGTATTAAGGTTTTTGTAATAATCATTTCACAGATAATAGAGCAAGAAATTATGAACATTTAAAAAAAACATCTTCCAAATATCTCCTAAACAAACCAAAATATTTAATTCCCAAGAATGTACAATCATGCAAAAACCACATTTCCGGAAAACTTAAAGTTGAAAGAATAATTTCACTTGCCTTGCCAGTGAGCTTTATTTTAAACAGATGTTTTTATAACTTTTTGTCAACTTACAAAGTAAACAAAAAAAAATGTGATTCAGAAAATTTTAAACTTCAAGTAAATGCAAAAAACAATCGAAATTTAATAAAATTATCTTCTTGAGTTGACTACCCCCTTCAGTTGAGAACTTCTGCAAACAACATTTTTTACCAAGTAGTCTAAAGTTGGATCTGACGTGTCAACGCTATGTGTAACCGAATGGCTGGCGCCCGATGCCCTCTTTCATTTCTACATAACCTACTGTGAATCCTGAATCCTGGTTGAGAGGGCTGAGAAGCCCTATGATGGCGACATCGTGTTAAGGAACACCTGGTCGCTCGGAGAACAATATAACAGAATAATTGCAACCTCAAGAAATTTAGGGGGAATTTTATAGTTTAAATAGGAAATAGGATTCTGGTTCTTGGGACATTGGAACTGGGACTTGAAAGAAGGTAATGTATTTTTAGAAGTTATTTGTGGAAAATTTAAATTAAGGGACAAGTGGGTTTAAGAGCGGCTCTTTTATTTTATTTTATATTTCAGTGGCCTTTTTCAGTTTTTTGGGAGTCCTATTATCTTGGGGAGGGGAAGGCATGCATTTTACTGAACGTGGACTAAAGGTATAATTTAAGGTAGGGGTAGTTTATGACTTCAGGGGAGACGGAAAGGGTAGAGTTTGGCATAATCACCGGCCTTGTTATTTTCTGAGTGTTTACTAATTTAAAATGGCGGCTCTTTTCACCGTAGTGGAGTGATTATGCATAGGAACATGGGGACAACTACCAACTGGGGGGAGTGAGTCATACAAGTAGAAGGAGCATGGGCAAATAAGAGGAATACAGGGCGGAATAAAAATGTGGCAACTCTAAATTTTGTTAAGTGGGTCATACTGGAATTTAGATAAAGTCGTGGAATGGTAATGGCATAGAGACTTCAGGTGGATGTGGGCGTCGGTACAAGTCCTGAATGATCTGGGGTCCGTCAGTTTTCCCAGCGTCGTGTAGCCGTTGCGAGGTATTGTAAATAAAGTCCTCCATAGAAGGGAAGAGAAGGTGTTCGTGTATGATGCGATTGGATATAAGATAGTGGAACTGTGTGATGCACCGGAGGACGTTTTACTGTAAACAATTCCAATACTATACATTTCAGTACATGCTATACTACTCGTATGTACTATATAAGTCCATCTACTGTAAGAGTACTCCGCGCGAGGCAAGCGCCTCCTACAGGTTGTAAACGAAAGTTTTACACTAGTTGGCGCGTATATACCTCTCGCTGGACAATCTTGCACAGTTACGTTCCATCATAAAAATATCTACATCCAGCTAAAATAAACATTATCCATTAAGAATTTTCAATTATACCGTTCAGATTACTTGTAATTATTGTAGTTTCATAAAAACTCCTTAATTAATTATTTTAACCATTTCATTTAACAAAACAACAATTTTTGTCTACTTTTTAATGTTTACCGCTTTTATGTTTCAAAAACTCAACACATTCACTATCACGCATGTTAGCAAAACACAGCTTACAAAACTTTTCAACTTCAGTCTACGAAGAAAATCGAAACGGACCGATACAATACCAAAAGATAATGTTTTTTGTTTAGGTCAACAGCCGAAAGGCTGGTTTGAACCTCTAGAGGTTTTACTAAGTAAAACGTGGAGTGAGGTGGTTTACCATTGCCACAACTCACTGAGTTGAAAAAGTACGCTTATCAGCATACCAGGCCCTCCGAAAAGCACTCACTTTCCACCCTGCAAATGACACCTTCACTTCATTCACCACAGGGTCTGGCTGCATAGTGAAATTCATTACCCTCAGAGGAGATAACTCTGACTAGTGTCTTTTACACCTCTACCTCTTCTGTTCTTAAATAGTTCAGTTATATAAGTGGCTGACTATGTGATAGGAAACAGAACTATTTTTTTCAGCCCTGGACCAAACAGATAGAGTGCAATTAAAATAACACTCCACCTGGCCGTTTTGGTCATAAAAGATAATGATGAAACTAAAAATGAGTTAAACACGGGCAAGTGCAAACAGTTGTATTAAACTAGTCACAGACATTAATTTTAATGATTTATTTTGACCGTAGCCAGTAAATATTTAATATAGGTTATGTTTACGCTACACATTTTACGACAAACGTGTATAATCAAATTTATAGGTATTAGAAGATCTACAACTTTCATTAATAGCATTTTTCTCTGCAGAACCTAGTTTAGCGTGAAAGGGTGATTTTCCGTATTTTTAAGCCAATCTGAGGTCGATTTTCATTTTGCGTCTTTCACTCATGTTTAAAATTAAGTTATGTTTATTGAGGTTAGTTTTTTGTTTATTTCTAATATTTTATTACTAATGTTAGGTTCATTGTTAATTATTTGCATTGACAAGAGAAAGTTGTGTGGGTGTTTCACATCAGATTTTTTATTTTGGACCTCTATCATGATAATTGATTAGTTAATTATTAGTAAAATCTTAAGTGTATAATACTGTTTTATGTAGCCTATATTAATTTTGTTTGAATTATTGACTAGTTTTGTTAGCATTTTTCTTTTCTTTGCTCTGTAATGAAATTGACTCTGTAATTGAGCCGTAGTTAGCTTGTTGTAAACAGTTCAGTTCAAATAAATAAATAAATAAATAAATAAATAAATTAGCCTCCTATATTCTCTTTTATAGGATGACAACGAGAAAGTAAAAAATAGAGTTATCTTTAAATGGAAGGACTTCTTGAAAGTTCCAATAATCCCTAATAAGTGAAAAACTTTCTATCGACTTAATACAAATTAAACATGAATCTTCCATCCTCATAACTATAGCGAATACATGGTAAAATTATTTTAAAAAATCTGGTGTGAAACACTCACACAACTTTCTCTTGCCAATGCAAATAATTAACAATAAACCTAACATTAGTATTAAAACATTAGAAATGAACAAAAACTAACCTCAAAAACATAACCTTATTTTAATCATGGGTGAATGACGCAAAATGACAATCGAACTCAGTTTGGCTTAAAAATACGGAAAATCACGCTTTCACGCTAAACTAGGCTCTGTAGAGAAAAATGCTCTAAACAAAAGTTGTAGATCTTTTAATTTTCTATAAATATAATTATATACACTTTTGTCGTAAAATGCATACTAAGACCGAAATGTTAAAAAAATCGATTTTTCTCACGTTTTCGTGAGAAAAAAACAGAAAATCGCAAATTACCGCTAAACTAAGCGTTATACAAAAAAATGTTTGAAACAGAAGTTGTAGGTTTTTAAATTCTCTACAACTTTTATTATATAAGTTTTTGCGCTAAAATTTATATTAAAGCCGTAATCTTAAAAAAACAACGTTTTTACGTGAAAACAGCCTCACCGAGAATTTTAGCAAACATGGCGCCTACCCTATCTTGTAGAGAATAAAAAATTGAGTAAAATAGGCGATTTTAAAAAAAATCGTAGGACCAGTTTTTGAGAAAATTGCAAAAAACTGAAAAATTATACGAATAAACTACTACTTCCGGTTGACCGATTTTGATGCAAATGTTCGTGTCGCGTTTGGTAGTGGTATGTAACTTAAGTTTCAAGTTCGTACGACGTTCCGTTCTTGAGATATTCTGTTCACACACACACACACACACACAAACACACATACACACACACAAACACACACACACACATACACACACACAAACACACACACACACACACACACACACACACACACACACAGACAAATCGCTAAAAACATGTTTTTTGGGTTCAGGGGGTCTGAAAACGTATAGATCCGGTGAAAACTCGATTTTGAAAAATCGACATGAAAACAATACTTTCCTTCCTATATATTCATATAGGCAGGAGAAAGTAAAAATAATTCTGTTTAGAATTCCTTTTCTGTCATTCACTTTGCTTTCGCCCCAAAAGCCGAATAATATGTCAGACCGTATTATTAACTTTTTTAGCGAATCGGCTACCACTAAAATATTTTTTTGAAGCCAATTTTGAAGCTGTTTCAAAAAAGATTATAGCTATAGTTACTTGAGTCACGAGTTTTCCCGTTTTTGCAATGAGGGGTAAAGGGGGAAAAGCATCAGTGCGCATGCGCGACTGCTTTAATTTCAGTACGACAAACATAACAACTTATACTATACCCAGAACATCCTAGAACCTTTTGTAGGTTAACTGTGCGAATACAACTGTTTGTTATCGTAAACACTATAATCGGTTTCTCTGTTAGGTTCATTGTTAATTATTTGCATTGGCAAGAGAAAGTTGTGTGAGTGTTTCACACCAGATTTTTTTACTACATTTAGTAGGCCTAACATTGGGGGTCACCTACTTTTAAAATTGAACTGTTTTACAGTAAGTAGGCTAACTAAAACTAAATATTTCTTTTATTTACGTAGTAGCAGTTGACAAGCGAGACGTTTCAAAGCAAATAAGCTTTGAATGATAAATTATTCATTCTAGAAATTAGACACGGACAACTTCTAAGGAGATAAATAGCCTAAATGTGGTTATGAAATATTGAGAACGGATTTGTTTAAAAATAAGGAAACTGTTCACTTTTACAGTAATTAAAATAAAATATTAATGTTGATAACTTAACGATGTTTCCTTAAAATCGACTAATTTTCATCAAATCTTAATTAGTTTTTTCGTGGTTCAATGGTTATCTTGATGCAATTTGAAGTAGTAAGTCCTGGATTTGATTCCTGGCAATTTTTTTTTTTGCGCCCTGGAGACTCCAGGTGGAGTATAGGACATGTCGTCAGATATAACACCTGAAATACATATAAGAATCACACAATGTATCACTACTATCAAGAAAGAAATTCTTGTACGCTATAAAAACTTTCACCGATCAAGTAATTTTTCAAATTTTTTTTAAAAGAATTCAAATCCTCAGAACATTTTAAAAATTGGGGTAATTTATTCATGAATTTTCTCCCTGCATAACTAGGTTTTTATTCAAACAATTTTGTGGAGTGATTAGCCACATAATAATCATTCCTGTTTCTCGTGTAATGATTGTGAACATTGAAATTCTGCATAAATATATTTTGCCTAACATACATAATCACCTCAAAAATGTAGAGAGAGGGAACTGTAAGCAATTTAAGCTCCTTAAATAGTGGTGTGGATGAGGTTAGCTGGTTAGCTCCCACCATACACCTAATAGCTTTGTTTTGAATTTTAAAAACCCTATTCATATTACCCATGCTAGAATTACCCCATACTAAAATACCATAACGGATATGAGACAGAATGAGGCCATGATAAGCTGCCATTAGTAATTTTTTATCATTTAATCTGGCAATTTGTTTTAGTGCAAATACCCGAGATGATATTTTACTGCAAACTTGATTGGTATAGAAGTCCCAAGACAAAGATCTATCTAGAGATACGCCCAGGAACTTCACTGTTTCTACATGCTCTAACCTATTTTTTTTTTATTTAATTATTTAACGTCGCATCAACTACAACGGTCATTAGTGACGACGTTGGGGTGTAACTGTTTACAATGGAGGATGAAATGATTTTTTGGAAAATATGCCGTGCCTTCTAAACTATTATTATGAGTAAATACGTCCACTTCTCTACTTTCTTTAACGTTATGTTTATTTTTAAACTGCAAGTACTGACACTTTTACCCATTAACTGTTAATAACATGTGATTCAAGAACTGTACTACGGACTCTATGTTAACATGTGTATTTACTTCAAGAGCATCCACCAGTAAACAGTAAACAGTCAGTTCTAATCCTAGTTAAGATTGTTACAGTACAATCTCGGTTATCCGGACTGACTGAGACCAAAGGCAATATGGGTAATAAGCCAAATTAATCCTTAAATAAATCAGATTTACCGTTTATTACGTTAAAAATCTGGTGTGAAACACTCACACAACTTTCTCTTGCCAATGCAAATAATGAACAATAAACCTAACATTAGTAATAAAACATTAGAAATAAACAAAAAACTAACCTCAATAAACATAACCTAATTTTATTCATATATGAAAGACGCAAAATGAAAATCGATCTCAGTTTGCCTTAAAAATACGGAAAATCACTCTTTCACGCTAAACTAGGCTCTGTAGAGAAAAATGCTCTAAATAAAAGTTTTAGATCTTTTAATTTACTATAAATTTGATTTATACACTTTTGTCGCAAAATGCATACTAAGGCCAAAATCTTTAAAAAATCGATTTTTCACACGTTTTCGTTAAAAAAAACAGAAAATCGCTAATTACCGCTAAACTAAGCGTTATACAAAAAAATGTTTAAATAAAACTGCAAACTACAATTCAAAGTGCGGAACGGAATGTTATTTTAAAAGTTATTAAGTGTTGTAAAGAAGAAGCAAAGAATAAACTATATATTAGATATACTACACAGTTGGATGTTTTTAGAAATGTACGTACTACGCTGGGAGCAGCGCATTGCCTACTTGGAGTCCCACACTGAGTTTATCTCGTCATTACATATCAGTAAATGTTAAATTTTCGATCGTCTGTAAAGATCTTTTACGTGTTCATCAAAGTGAAGGAGTCCATAAATTTTAATTCCGATATATTTAAGGTGATTCCGATATATACAGTAAAATCTCTCTATAGCGGAATTGAAGGGACCATGAGGTACCGTCGCTATAAAGAGAGTTCCGTTATAGAGAGAGCGAGTAATTAACGGTGGGAGGGAAGTTGGAGTACTAATTTTTCTTTACAAAATAACTTATATAGGGCCTACGTATGTAAATGGGCATGGAATAAGTTTTTGAAAAACTACTGAATAGATAACTTTATGACGATTGTTTAATACAGTAGATTACTTCAATACAGCGAGATATTTAAATTAATTACATAAAGTGTAGGTTATTAACTTAACAAGAAATTTGGATACAAACTGGTTTTATTAGATGTTGTGTTACTAATGTTTAACAATAGAATTTTACTTTTCGTATTGAACTTTTTTCAATAATCATTCATACAGTACATACCGTAATAGATAGCCTAAAATTAATTAGCACTGAAACTCGTTTTTCACTGAACAGTAATAGACATACATACATACAATTAAAATCTAATAAAACATAGGCTACACAAACACAAAAAATACACAGTACAGTATATATATTTTGTTATTAAGGAAACAATAACTGTGAAGTATTTCGTAAAATAAGTTGTAAATTTTGTTTCATTTTCAATTCATAAAACATGTCTTCAATCTCATTTTCAATGTATAAAACTTGTAAATTTTCATTTACATATTGGCAATGACAGTACGTGGAAACAACAAGAATAGCGTCTAGTGCCTGTTTACTTGAAGGGACAACATTTCTGTTTCCATTTCATCGTCATCTTCACTTTCTTGCTCGTTGTTTTGGGCTAAGACATTTTCGATTATTGCATCATCGCCAACATCTGCTGAAGTGGCCAAGTCATTGTCTGCCCCTACATAGGCGTCTAAATCCATATCCTGAAGACATTGTTTTGCCGCTATAGAGAGATTTTTGTGCCGCTATAACGAGAGTTAAATACATTATCGTAGTATACGAAAGGGTCGGGGTCGGCAAATAATGCCGCTAAAGAGAGATTTCCGCTATAAAGAGTTCCGCAATAGAGAGATTTTACTGTATTTGAAATGAAAAACAGCTTCGTATCTCAGCTGCAAAAACTAAAGTGATGGCTTTCAAAGGGAATTGGCCGGTTCGAACGAAGATAGTGGTTAGAGATTCAGTTTTGGAGCAAGTTTCTGCTTTTACATACTTGGGCTGTACACTCACCTATGAGAAAGACATAGATGTTTCGAATAAAATAAATAAATTCCAATATCTTTGCGGAACAATCCATAGGAGCTTGAAGAACAAAGCAAGGAGAGAAACGAAACTGAAATCCTACCAGACCATGGCCATCCCAATATTGTTTTATGGAAGTGAAGCATGGGTTCTCGGTAAAAAGGAAGCAAGCAGAATTCAGGCGGCAGAAATGCGCTTTCTAAGGAGTGTTAAAGGCTGTACAAGATTAAATCTCTTGCGAAATGAAGATATTCGAAATGAACTAAAGGTGGAGTCATTGAACGGGATGATGGAGAAGTATCGAATCAAATGGAGAGAACATCTGGAAAGAATGCCATCTGATAGAATCCCCTTTCAGGCTCTGAAATATAAACCAACAGGAAGAAGAGATATTGGAAGGCCTAGGAAAAGATGGGAACAAAACTAGAAATTAAAAAATTAAAAAGAAATCGACAAAATTAAAAATTAACAGAAGGAGGCAATCTTATAGACCGGAACAGGCAGACATGCCTATGCCGTGGATGTCAGAAGAAGAAGAAGGAGAGAAAAACAGCTTACTGACTACAAACGTTGATTTACAGATTAGGAACAATTTCTTAAAACATTATGTTTGGAGTGTAGCATTATACGGAAGTAAAACTTGGGTGATAGGGGCTGTAGAAAAGAAGAGGATAGAAGCTTTTGAAATGTGGTGTTATAGGAAAATGTTAAAGATTAGGTGGGTGGACAAAATAAGTAATTTAGAAGTTCTTAGGCGAGTGGATGAAAAAAGAAGTATATGGAAGCATCTTACCAAAAGAAGGGATAGGCTAGTGGGGCATATCTTAAGATATCCACATATTGGGCTATTAATAATGGAGGGTAATATTGAAGGAGTAAATTGTAGAGGGAGGCAAAGATTAGAATATATAAAGTTCAAATTACAAAAGATGTAGGGTGTTACAGGTATCTAGATATGAAACGACTTGCGCAAGATAGAATAGGTTGGAGAACTGCATCAAACCAGTCGAGAGACTGATGACAAAAAAAAATTCAATGTATTTATTTACCATCTAATTGTGAATAATTTGACAGCCTCTCAAGTTGTGGTGTCTAGACTAGAGTATGAACCTCCGATTCCTGGAATGATGTTAACTTTTACAACACCGCTTTTAGACAGATTATAAACTAAGTATTAAAAGACTGGTTAGTAATATTTGTAGATATTCTCAAAATAACAATACTGACTGTTTCTTGTTCTTTATTTAGAACATCGCCCACGTTTATCGGTTATTTTTGAAGAGGGTTAAAAACTATTTGTCTAGGCGCCACCTCGTTACGTTGTAACCATTGAAAAGCATCTCCAAATAGGCATTCCCTTAGGGTCGCTAAACTTTCTACACATGTACCAGTAGCTTGGAAGAGTGGTGCCAAGCGTTTGGTTTTCGCAGCACCCTTACTAATGAAACTACCCCATAACGCCATCCTAATACCCCTAACTGCCCATAACAGACAGGTGGAGTGTCAAATTTTTTACACTCAATTTGTTCGTTGCAGGGCTAAAATAAATAGTTGTGTGTCTTAACACATGGTCAGCCAATTAAATGACTGAATCATTTAAGAACAGAAGAGGTAGAGGTGTAAAAGACACTAATCAGAGTTATCTCCTCTGAAAGTAATGAATTTCATTATACAGCCAGACCCTGTGGTGAATGAACTGAAGGTGTCATTTGCAGAGTGGAAAATATGTGCTTTTCAGAGGGCCCGGCATGCTGATAAGTGTACTTTTCCACTCAGTAAGTTGTGGCAATGGTAAACCACCTCACTCCTCGTTTTACTTAGTAAAACCTCTACAGGTCAAACCAGCCTACAGGCTGATCACCTAAACAACAATAATACCCATAGCTATTGTTAATTTTGTTAATTAGCTTTTACTTTTAATAAAGGTTTTCAGCAAGAAAAGCCTTGGAAATTTTTATTTTATTTTTTTAGCTTTTATTTGTTATCGGGAACTGTACATTGTTGACAACTACCCAATTTGATCGCTGCTTTCGGCTGTATTATTTTGACGTGGATTAGACATGAGTTTGAACAGGGACCCCCAGCAGAGTTTGTTCATGGATGGCTGTCAACTGGTCACCATACAAAGTCGCTTGCCCAACCGGTGTTACTTAACAAATAATAGCGACTTTCGATCAGCTGATTGACTCGAAGGCCCCTTTGAAATTTAAAACAGCTTACTAACTACATTGTCTTACAGATTAGGAAAAGTTCTATAGGTTGATGAATCTGGGAGATTCATCAGCTTATTCTGCAAAACTTCCAATCGATAAGAAAAAGATGAAGAACTTGATGGCATACGTGTCAGAATACTCGAATAATGACTTCTGGCAAGAAATAATGCAATCGCCAGTTTGTACCAACAGTTGTTGTTGTTTAGGTCATCAGCCAAAAGGCTGGTTTGAACCTGTAGAGGTTTTACTAAGTAAAACGAGAAGTGAGGTGGTTTACCATTGCCTTCTTTACTGAGTGGAAAAGTACGCTTATCAGCATGCCGGGCCCTCTGAAAAGCACATATTTTCCACTCTGCAAATGACACCTTCACTTTATTCACCACAGGGTCTGGCTGTATAATGAAATTCATTACTTTCAGAGGAGATAACTCTGATTAGTGTCTTTTACACCTCTACCTCTTCTGTTCTTAAATGATTCAGTCATTTAATTGGCTGACCATGTGATAAGAAACAGAACTATTTATTTTAGCCCTGCAACGACAGAGTGAGTGTAAATAATTTGACACTCCACCTGTCCGTTATGGGCAGATGCCAACAGTAGTGGATGTAATACGAGTATTTTGGAAAAGGTTCATTTTCATAAAAATCTCGGTACAATAATGAAGACATTTTGAACGTTTTTTATAATATTTTGTTTTTTTATATATATTTTTTACTTTTTAAAACATTACAGTATATAATATACAGTTCAGCCGTTCTTAGTTTGCTCCTACTGTCAACAAACAAAAGCCACCTAATACAGGATGCACGCTAGAGTCTGCGACTTTACGGATTCCTATTAAGTTGCATTTGTGTAATTGTAAATTGTCGTATTCCTATTAAGTTAACTATTTTTTACATTATAAGCACGTAAAGTACTAAAAACATCAGTCATGATATGATGTACGCCTAACAATTTCATTTAGAAAAATACTTTTAAAACTATTTTCTATTTAAATACTTTTGAAAGTATTTTGTTGTTACTTTTTAATCAGCGTGTACACATTTTGGTATAATGCGCATGCTCAGTGACGTCATTATTTGTTTACATTAGGAGCAAACTAAGAGAGGCTGGACTTTAAAAAATTTGTGTTCATGTTTTTCTAACTTGGTGACTAGCTTAGGTCATTGTAACTTGAAATACCCAATTTCATATGTCGCTAAAACCAAAATTTACAAAAAGGGTTCATTTTAACAAAATTTAAATCCAAATAAATAAAATTAGGGTGAAAATATATTTTAACTTTTTCAGTGCCGAAACAATATTTAAAAGTTTTAACTTAAGTGGCGGCGGCCTTATTTCGAAAACTTGCAGGCGTAAACCTGCCTTTGCCGACCAAAATTTCAACGTTTAAGAAAAATAAAATTTCCGAATTAATTTTTATTGAGTTCATAAAAAAATCGTTTTAACAATAAAATTTTTTTTTTAATCCCTAATGTGTGTACGTTGCAATCCGGCCGCATTGGCGCAGTTGGTAACGTGCTCGCCTCTCATCATGCGGTCTTGGGTTCGAATCCTATTCAGGCACGGCATATTTTCATACGTTACAAAAAAGTCATTTCATCTGTCACCGTCTGCATTAGCAGTAATTGCAGAACAGTCAGACGTTAAACCAAAAAAAAAAAAAAAAAAAAAAAAAAAAAGTTCAATTGAGAACAATAAGCGACCCCATGACCCAATGAGATGAGGATGATATGTATGACGTGTAAATGAAATGTAGTCTTGTGCAGACTCAGGTCGACCATTCCGGAGAGAGTATGGTTAATTGAACCTCAACCATCAAAGGTCACCGGTAACCACTGTCTAGTATTCAAATCCGTATAAAAGTAACTACCATTACTAGGATTTGAACCAGGAACTTTCGTCTCCGAAAATCAGCTGCTAAACAGCTGATTTTGGCGACAACTTTACCTCTAGACCAACCCGGCGGTCTGCAACTAACAGATTGAGTGTAAATAATTTGACACTCCACCTGTCTGTTATGGCCAGCTTAAAGTTCTATACCTCTAAAAAAACACCCTTTATTAAGATTGTATTAAAAATATTGAAGTTGGATGCATGCTGCAGCAGTGCGGGTGTGTAAGAGCTCTTAAATATTCTTGTAACTTTTATAATTTTTGAAGCCAATGATGATAATTTTGAAGACATCCCGTACAGTGCCATTACATATAAGAATTTTGTATTGTACGGAAGTGAAAATACTTTTCAGTTTTCATAAATTCGCACTTAACACAATGAATAACGTGTTTGTTTTTGTGAGAAAGATCTTTGGGGTAGAGTTAGTTAATAAATCATATGAATTAAAAATAGCATTCGTGGGTGTTTGGGAACAAAAGTATTAACATTTTTGCCAACTTTCATTTAAAATAAGTAGCTACAACTGCGTACAATTTTTAAAAATAATTACGTCACAAAACACACTTTATTTATGAGAATATGTGTCACTTTGATTATACACACTCCTGTTTAGTCTATTTCTTTCTTCTACGGTTGTCAAAACTGAATATTATTTCACAATTTATGTTTTTTTTTCACGTATTTCTCTTTTTATTCGTCCCGTTCTGTCTGTTGGATAGAATAAATTATTATTTAAAAATCTGGTGTAAAACACACACACAACTTTCTCTTGTCAATGCAAATAATTAACAATAAATCTAACATTAGTAATATAAAACATTAGAAATAAACAAAAACCTAACCTCAATAAACATAACCTTATTTTAATCATGAGTGAATGACACAAAATGAAAATCAACCTCAGTTTGGCTTTAAAATACGGAAAATCACACTTTCACGCTAAACTAGGCTCTGTAAAAAAAACAAGGCTTTAAATTAATGTTGTAGATCTTTTTAATTTCCTATAAATTTTATTATATAGGCTACACTTTTGTCGTAAAATGCATACTAAGGCCGAAATCTTAAAGTCGATTTTTCATACGTTTTCGTGAGATAAAAACAGAAAATCGCTAATTACTGCTAAACTAAGCGTTTTACAAAAAATGTTTGAAATAAAAGTTGTAGGATTTTAAATTCTCGACATTTAATTATATAAATTTTTGCGCTAACGTGCATACTAAAGCCGTAATCTTAAAAACAATTTTTTTACGTGAAAACAGCCTGACCAAGAATTTTAGCAAACATGGCACCTACCCTATCTTATAGACCATAAAAAATTTAGTAATGAGGCGATTTTTAAAAAAATCGTAGGACCAGTTTTTGAAAAAATCGCAAAAAAGTGAAAAATTACACGAATAAACTACTACTTCCGGTTGACCGATTTTGATGAAAATGTTCGTGTCGGGTCAGGTACTGGTATGTGACTTAAGTTTCAAGTTCGTACAATGTTCCGTTCTTGAGATATTCTGTACACACACGCGCGCACACACACACACACACACACACACACACACACACACACACACACACACACACACAAACACACACACACACAAACACAGACCAATCGCTAAAAGCATGTTTTGTCGTTCAGGGGGTTTGAAAACGTGTAGACCGTGAAAACTCGATTTCGAAAAATCGACATGAAAACAATACTTTCCTTTCTATATATTTATATAGGCAAGAGAAAAAAAATTGCAAAGTTGTCTACACCCGGGTTTCAACTGTTGTTTACGTTTCATTTGAATCATGACCCTTTGACGCCAAAAAAAACAGGGTTTTTCAGCAGACTTGCCGTCAGTAGTAATTCAGCAATCTTTTTTTAGTTTTATTTTCCCTTTATAAATATATAGAGTGGGAAAGTATTGTTTTCATTATGATTTTTACCGGACATACACTTTTCAGGCCCCCTAAACCCAAAAAAAAAATGTTTTTAGCTATTGGTCTATGTGAACAAAATATCTCAAGAACGGAATATCGTACGGAGTTGAAACTTGAAACTTAAGTTAGGTGCCATAAGAGGACCCGACACGAACATTTTTATCAAAATCGGTCAACCGGAAGTAGTAATTTTTCCTTTCTTTGCGATTTTCTCAAAAGCAACTACGATTTTTTTTTAAATCACCTCATTTAGTTATCTCTTATGCTCTCAAGATAGGGTAAGAAACATTTCTGCTGAAATTCTTGGAAAGGCTGTGCTGTCGTAGAAAAAAATGTGTTTTTTTAAGATTGTGGCTTAAATGCCTTCTCGGTCTGACTTTTGATAAATGACTAACTTGGAGCACACATATCAAACGGAAACGTTTATTTCTGAATTCCCGACTTAAACT
Source organism: Catonia carolina (assembly GCA_035578175.1). Lineage (NCBI taxonomy): Eukaryota > Metazoa > Arthropoda > Insecta > Hemiptera > Achilidae > Catonia > Catonia carolina. The sequence continues at coordinate 283,410,943 of JAQMRL010000001.1, read as the reverse complement.
TCTATATTCCCTACTTCACAAACGATCAAAATTACCAATGGCGCAAAAATTACGCATATATTGTTCTCTTTTGAAACCTATATGGGACCTATGGGTCCCAAATTTACGGTTCTACCAAACCCTTTAACTTACAACAAATTCAAGCATTCCAGTCAAAAACATTACGTCTTATAGCAAAAGCACCTGTTTACGTTAGCAATAAAACCTTACATACAGATTTGAAAACACCACTTGTACAAAATTCCATGGAATACCTACACAAACGTTTTCACGACAAGTCACACGAACACGAGAACCCCCTGGTGCGTTCACTTTCCACCTTCCATTTACCTGATAATCCCCCTAGACGCCGTAGATAACGCTGGAGTAGAGACCTGCTAATTTGATATACAAATTTCATTCTTGGGGAGGCACCAATTGGGGCCCTACCCCTCTCATGCCTATCATGTCATTTACATTATTATCATAATCATCACAATTTGCTTGTTGTAAATTTTACAGTTGTAAATGAAGAATTAAAGAGAAAAAAATGCATTCTAGGGGAAAACTACATAATCAAAATTGTTGAACTTTTATTTGAAAAATATTTTTGTACAACGGACATTTTCTGCAACGGACAGATTGAGTAAATAATTTGACACCCAACCCGTCTGTAAGGAGCAATTCCTAACTTTAACAATCAATATACTTTATTTGTTGAAATAAAAGATGGCGACCCTAGCGACTTCGTACCATTAACCGGGATAGCCCGAAAGCCGATAATATATTTATTATTTAAGTTCTATCTCCTGAAATCTTCTTTTACACCTACAAATTGTTAGGTTCGACTAAAATAGAATTAATTTCCAACTGCATGATGCATTATAAAGATTTATTTTTACTGTATTATGTTTATGAAATTTATAAAAATGTGACTATTAATGGATGTGGTATTTGTTTACAGGTTTTGCGTGGGTAACGCTCGCCACGAATGATTCCTACTCCTTGGGCGCTTTGGTGCTGGCGTATTCGCTGAAGAGGGTGAATACCGCGCATCAGTTAGCTATCATGATCACACCGGGTGTTTCTGAAGCTATGAAGTATGTATCATCTACACTTATAAAGTCCAGCCTCTCTTAGTTTGCTCCTAATGTAAACAAATAATGACGTCACTGAGCATGCGCATTTTATCAAAATATAGGGTGATTCAAAAAGAGCGCCGGTTTTGATATATCAAATTAAGAGATTTATTTTATTGAAAAACTGAAAATAAATACATCAACAAGTTCATCTTACCTTCCGATTTCATGTATGAAAAATGATGTCATGCATATGACCTCCTCTACTGCGCTGGCACGCATCAACTCTGTCCATGAAATTGGATATTACTGCACGACAAGTTTCGACTTCCATTTGCCCGATAACCCGTCGAATTTCCTCCTTCAAGTCATTGATGTTTCGGGGTTTATTGGCATACACCAATGACTTCAGATGACCCCAAAGATGAAAGTCACAAGGCGTCAATTTTGTTTGCGAAGGTGTCATCATCCTGCCGTTTTCTCAATACCCAGTCAACAAACTGTCGTCTCTTCTGGTGGTCTGCCACTTTCAAATGTTGCGTCAACTGAATTTTATACGGGTGATATTGGAGATCGTACCGAAGAATTCTCCGTACAGAAGAACATCGTAAACCCAATTGTTGAGAACGGCGACGTTCTCAACAATGCTGGGCTAACAGGCACACTGTCACGAACCAACGCAACGTTCTGCTCAGTTCGGCCAGAACGACGACGTCCAGAACTTTTAAGGTCGACTGTTGAACCCGTCTCAAAAAACTTTTTCATGAGCCTGCGAACTGTTGATTCATTCGGTGCTTCATTACGTCCTAGAGTACCGCGAAGTCGCCTGACAGTAGCCGCATAACTCTCTCCACTCTGGTAAAATGTTTTGACGATTAACACTCGTTGTGCAATAGTAAACTTCTCCATGGTTAGACACAGACTGCGAGAGTACTACACTGCGAACAAGAGAAACTACAACTGAATCGTCAATCGGAATGTTCTCCGAAATAGAAATGAGGTCTAACAATGTTGCCAACCGATAAACAAAAATTTACCAGCCATTTAAAAACCGGCGCTCTTTTTGAATCACCCGTTATGTACACGCTGATTAAAAAGTAACAACAAAATACTTTCAAAAGTATTTAAATACAAAAAAACTTTTAAAAGTATTTTTATAAATGATATTGTTAGGCCAACATCATTATCATGACTGATGTTTTTAGTACTTTAAATACTTTACAATTTAAAAAAATCTGGTGTGAAACACTCACACAACTTTCTCTTGCCAGTGCAAATAATTAACAATATAACCTAACATTAGTAATTAAACATTAGAAATAAACAAAAACCTAACCTCAAAAACATAATCTTATTTTAATCATGAGTGAAAGACGCAAAATGAAAATCGAACTCAGTTTAGCTTAAAAATACGGAAAATCACTCTTTCACGCTAAACTAGGCTCTATAGTGAAAAATGCTTTAAATAAAAGTTGTAGATTTTTTATTTCCTATAAAATTTATTATATACTTTTTTATCGTAAAATGCATTCTTTCGAAATCGATTTTTCACACGTTTTCGTGAGAAAAAATCAGATAATCGCTAATTACTGCTAAACGAAGCGTTATACAAAAAATGTTTGAAATAAAAGTTGTAGAATTTTCAATTCTCTACAACTTTTGTTATATACATTTTTGCGCTAAATTGCATAGGCTATTAAAGCCGTAATCTTAAAAAAAACTATGTTATTACGTGAAAACAGCCTCACCTAGAATTTCAGCAAACATGACGCCTACCCTATGTTGTAGAGAATAAAAAATTGATTAAACCAGGCGATTTTGAAAAAAAAATCGTAGGACCAGTTTTTGAGAAAATCGCAAAAAAGTGAAAAATTACACGAATAAACTACTACTTCCGGTTGACCGATTTTGATGAAAATGTTCGTGTCGGGTCCGGTAGTGGTATGTTACTTAAGTTTCAAGTTTCAAGTTCGTACGATGTTCCATTCTTGAGATATTCTGTTCACACACACGCGCGCGCGCGCGCGCACGCGCGCGCACACACATACACACACACACACACATACACACACACAGACAGACCTATCGCTAAAAACATGTTTTTTGTGTTCAGGGGCTCTGAAAACATATAGATCCGGTGAAAACTCGATTTCGAAAAATCGACATGAAAACAATACTTTCCTTCCTATATATTTAGGCAAGAGAAAGTAATAATAGTTAACTTAATAGGAATACGACATCCGTAAAGTCGCGGACTCTAGCGTGCACCCTGTAGTAGGTGGCTTTTGTTTGTTGACAGAAGGAGCAAACTAACAACGACTGAACTTTACATTAATATAATAAAGAAGAAACGTCTGTTTGTTTATTTATTTGTTTGTTTGTTTGTTTGTTTGTATGGAGTAATCTCAGAAAGTATTGAACTGATTTTAAAAAATCTTTAATTGTTGCATAGCTTAGAGCTTCCTGATCAATATAGGCTATTTCCCAACTTTAAGTAACTTTAATTAAGTGTAATTAAAAAATAAGTTAGTGTAATTAAGAGTAATTACTGTGATGATGTCGCATGTTTTAGTTTATCGGGTGCATAGCACTTTTCTTTTTATTAAGTCCCCTGGGTGGCGTATTTTTCGGGCTAGAAGCACAATTCAACATTTATATTTCATAGAAAAATGTGAAGAATAACATTCGATTCCAAAAACATTAAAAATTCGGAAATATTCAAAATTTTTATTGTTGTATTGTATTTCATATATTTGTTTTTATTTGACAGGTAGCGAATGAGTCACATAGTATTTCCAATTACTCTGCGTACGTCACCCACGTATTACTGTCTCTTATCTCAGCCATATATCAACTGTCTTTTTCTTTTCCATCGGTATTCTTCTATGCATTCTATTCAATTTTGTTAAATCGCGGGGACAAACATTTAAAACAGTGGGCATCGATTTGAAACAAGAGTGTTTCCTTCACTCATGGACGACTATATATCGGACTTTCTAGAGCTGGAAGTGCAGAAAAACTATTTAATTTGCTGCCACAGGGCAACAAAACCACAAATATTGTATAGAGAGAGGTTTTAAAATAATTTAATGAGGCCTATATTAGCTGCAGTGAAGCGTAGCGAGCGAGCGGGAGTTGCTAGTTTATAATAAATAGATTATTAGCTAGTTGACAACCGGCTGTCGTTTAACTTCATATGCTTTTTGGACAAGTATTAAAAGATTTATTAAACGTTTCTAGTTTACTTCATTTTTTGTTTTTAATTCCTAATGTGTGTACGTTGCAATCTGTTCAGTTCAGAACAATAAGCAACCTCATGACCCAATGAGATGAGGATGATGTGTATGACGTGTAAATGAGACTGTGTAGTCTTGTACAGACAGAGTGAGAGAGTATGGTTAATTGAACCCCAACCATCAAAGTACACCGGTAACCACTGTCTAGTATTCAAATCCGTAAAAAGTAACTACCTTTTACTAGGATTTGAACCAGGAACCTTCGTCTCCAAAATCAGCTGGTTGGTAAACAGCTGATTCAACAGCAAAATCATTTGGCGACGACTTTACCTCTAGACCAACCCGGTGGGTTAGTTTACTTTATAATATATAATTTTTTTTTTTTTAGCTCTTATTTGTTATCGGGAACTGTACTTTGTTACCAACTACCCAATTTGATCGCTGCTTTTTGCTGTATTTTTTTTTTTTGACGTGGATTAGACATGAGTTTGAACAGGAACCCCCCAGTAGAGTTTGTTCATGGATGGCTGTCAGCTGGTCACCATACAATGTCGCTTGCCCAATTGGTGTTACTTAACAAATAATAGCGACTTTCTACCAGCTGACTGACTTGGCTGGCCCGAAGGCCTACTTTATAATTTAAAAAAAATTGATATGTTGGAGTTGAAGGCCCGCAAAAACGAAATTATATAATTCTTCTAATTTCCATCTTGTCCATAACAGGCAGGTGAAGTGTTTATGTTTTTGCAGTCAGTCTGCAAGGCAAAGTTCCAGGGGTACAAAAAATAGTTCTGTTTCTAATCACATGGTTCAGCTCAGGGTAACTACAGTTGAGCCGTTCTTAGTTTGCTCCTACTGTCAACAAACCAAAGCCAGCTACTACAGGGTGCACGCTAGAGTCCGCGACTTTATGGATGTCGTATTCCTATTAAGTTAACTTTGTTTAAAATTATAAGTACTTTAATTACTTAAAACATCAGTCATGATATTATGTAGGCCTAAGGCTGGTTTCACACCGAACCAGTCAAGTCGCGCCCAGTCCAGTCGCGTCAGTCACATCAGTCCAGTCAAGTCAAGGAGGTTTCACACAGAGGCAGTCAACTATCAAGTCGTCAGTTTCTAATTAAATTTGGTTCGATATGGAAGTCGAGATCGCTAACTTTATTAATCTTCGTAGACTTATTTGTTGACAAAAATAGAAGGAAAAATAGAACAGTTTGGGTTCACCCTATTAACGTAAGAAGACCAACTTTCGGGAACTTTAGTCATTTGTTTCCTGATTTACTTAAGGATCCGGAGAAATTTTACAAGTTTTTTCACATGAGTGCAAACAATTTCTTTCAACTTAATAATGTGCTAAAGGAGGAAATAATGAAAGAAAATACAAATTACCGTCTTGCTATCCTGCCACAGGAAAGATTGGCACAGTAGTAACAAATTATATTGGTAAGTAGGAATGAACGAAGTTACGTCGCAAAATGTTTAAGTCGGACTGTTAGAAATTCAACTTGCTGAGTCTTCATAAGTCGAGTTCAAAATGGATTTGACTGGATTGGATTTGACGCTGTCGGTGTGAAAGCCAACTAGGCGACTTCCATTGAAATAACCGTTAAAAATATCTGTTGAGTCTACTAGCGTCTGACGTGACTAGCCTGGACGTGACTGGATTGGACTTGATTGGTTCGGTGTGAAACCAGCCAAACAGTTTCTGATAATGTAAACTGATAATGAAAACGCCGATGACAGCAATAGTAATGAAAGTGATTCATTCGTAATGACAGTAAATCAAACATTTCTAGTCATTTAATTAAGCTATAGGCAATATTACAGGTCATTTTTATTTCTTTGTTTTAAGGTTTATGAAGAAAACATTTCCTCGGAATAAACCGCAGCTTACAAAATGTATGTAGAAACTTCACGGTAGTGAAATGTACGAGTAGTGTCTCACTGTTGATGTTGGCAGCACTGCAAATATATAATTTCCTTTCCTCGCAGCCCATACATATACAAAAGGCAATCTCGTGAATTCAGTATGTATACAAGTGATGGTGTCCTAAGTTAGTCCGTGGTGTGTGCGCACCGCACGCATTGGTTTGGTTTTCAGACTACAGTAGTCCTTCGTTATTCGCGGGGGTTATGTTCCGGAGGGTTACCGCGGTTAGTAAAACCGCAGATAATGATACCTTCTGCCCATAACAGACAGGCCGAGTGTCAAATTATTTACACTCAATCTGTTCGTTGCAGGGCTAAAATAAATAGTTCTGTTTCTTATCATATGGTCAGCCAATTAAATGACTGAATCATTTAAGAACAGAAGAGGTAGAGGTGTAAAAGATACTAATCAGAGTTATCTCCTCTGAAAGTAATGAATTTCATTATACAGCCAGACCCTGTGGTGAATGAAGTGAACGTGTCATTTGCAGAGTGGAAAATATGTGCTTTTCAGAGGGCTCAGCATGCTGATAAGCATACTTTTCCACTAATTGAGGAAGGCATTGGTAACCCACCTCACTCCTCGTTTTACTTAGTAAAACCTCTACGGGTTAAAACCAGCCTTTGGCTGATGACCTAAACAACAACAACACACAAATGATACGTTATATGAACGGAAAGATGGGGATTAGGTTCTAAAGGTAAAGTCCTGTAGTTGTTTTAAGTGTTTTATAGTTTTAGGAACATTTTACCATTATTATAAACTGTTGTTGTTTAGGTCATTAACCGAAGGGCTGGTTTGAACGTGTAGAGGTTTTACTAAGTAAACCGAGGAGTGAGGTGGTTTACAATTGCCTTCCTCACTGAATGGAAAAGTATGCTTATCAGCATGCCGGGCCCTCTGTAAAGCACATATTTTCCATTCTGCAAATGACACCTTCACTTCATTCACTACAGGGCTGGCTGTATAGCGAAATTCATTACTTTCAGAGGAGGTAACTCTGACTAGTGTCTTTTACACCTCTACCTCTTCTGTTCTTAAATGATTCAGTAATTTAATTGGCTGACCATGTAATAAGAAACAGAACTATTTATTTTAGCCCTGGAACGAACAGATTGAGTGTAAATAATTTGACTCTCCACCTGTCTGTTATGGGCAGTATTATAATCTATGAATATTTAATAAATACAGTAATGTACGCATAAAAAATTTAAGTTGCTTTAAAATAGTTAGTTATGGCTCTTTGCTTCTTCTTCTTTTCGAACTTCTTGTGGACTTCTTCGTATGGTATCATCAGCTCCTGAGTCCTCTTTTGAATTGAAGGGCCCTTGCCATGATGGGATTAGTCTCCAACACGTGGCCAGCCAATGCGTTGCCATGCTGAGGATCTCCTTGATGGATTGACCTGGATGGGTTTTACAGTTTTAATTGATTCTTTCAAAAATTCCATTTGTTGGTTTCAAAACCATTGTGTTGTTGAATTCAGTTTCTTATTCATTTATATCTTGAAATTATCTTAGTTTCCTTTTATAAAATTCATTTAGGTAATTGAAATTATTTATTTAAAATTATACATTCATTTGTTTTTTTGTTTTTTGAATATCTTCACTTTCATTAAGTTGAACTATCTGACTTCTGGAATTATTATTATTATTTACACTAAATATATCTTATTAAATATTAGTTTCATGTATTTAATTCTTGCTATAAAATATTAAGATAGTAACTGAAAATTATTTATCTTGATGTTTAGTTATTCATTATTATTTTAAATATTTCTTTGAAAATTCATCAATTGACTTTTACTGTTGTCATTTGATCAATTATGTCTATTGTATAGGTCATTTTTTCTAGCTAGAAGCTTTCCCTCCAATGCTGTGTGCCGCTGAGCTGTTCTGTTTAGTGGTGGGGGAAGCACCTCATAGTTGTAACATAGTATACGGTTAGAAAGAGAGGGAATTATCATTAAGTGAGAAGGAGACAACACTTTCCCCTTTGAAACTATCTCTACTCTTCCTACTCACCCTGCCCTTACAAGCTTCTTCATAAAACAAACGAACTATATATGTCTATGTCTATGTATCAATCTATAGTTGAGCCGTTGTTAGTTTGCTCCTACTGTCAACAAACAAAAGCCACCTACTACAGGGTGCACGCTAGAGACCGCGACTTTACGGATGTCGTATTCCTATTAAGTTAACTATTTTTTAAATTATAAGTACTTAAAGTACTAAAAACATCAGTCATGATATGATGTAGGCCTAACCATTTCATTTATAAAAATACTTTTGAAAGTATTTTGTTGTTACTTTTTAATCAGCGTGTACACATTTTTATATAATGCGCATGCTCAGTGACGTCATTATTTGTTTACATTAGGAGCAAACTAAGAGAGGCTGGACTTTATGTATAATAGATTGCTATTCTACAAAGTGTGCAACCCTTCAGAGAATTCGGATTTGATAGTGGGATACAGAAAACGGAAAAGGCCCGTTGATTTATTTATTAATGAGTAAATTTTGTTTTCAGGACTCAATTGAGTGCAGTATTTAATGTGGTGAAAGTGGTGGATGTGCTAGATTCAAAAGACGAAGAAAACCTTACTCTGTTGGCTCGGCCTGAACTTGGAATTACATTCACAAAACTACACTGTTGGAAGTTTACACAGTTCGAAAAATGTGTGTTTCTTGATGCCGATACCATTGTACGTAAAAACATCTATTTTCTTCTTGGTAACTACGTTATTTTTGTTAGTTGTGTTTTGTCATTTTTACTTTCTCTTGCCTATATATAGGAAGGAAAGTATTGTTTTCATGTCGATTTTTCAAAATCGAGTTTTCACCGGATCTATACGTTTTCAGACCCCCTGAACCCAAAAAACATGTTTTTAGCGATTGGTCTGTGTGTGTGTGTGTGTGTGTGTGTGTGTGTGTGTGTGAACAGAATATCTCAAGAACGGAACATCGTACGAACTTGAAACTTGAAACTTAAGTTACATACCACTACCGGACGCGACACGAACATTTTCATCAAAATCGGTCAACCGGAAGTAGTAGTTTATTCGTATAATTTTTCAGTTTTTTTGCGATTTTCTAAAAAACTGGTCCGACGATTTTTTTTAAAATCGCCTATTTTACTCAATTTTTTATTCTCTACAAGATAGGGTAGGCGCCATGTTTGCTGAAATTCTCGGTGAGGCTGTTTTCACGTAAAAACGTTGTTTTTTAAGATTACGGCTTTAATATAAATTTTAGCGCAAAAACTTATATAATAAAAGTTGTAGAGAATTTAAAAACCTACAACTTCTGTTTCAAACATTTTTTTGTATAACGCTTAGTTTAGCGGTAATTTGCGATTTTCTGTTTTTTTTTCTCAAGAAAACGTGAGAAAAATCGATTTTTTTAACATTTCGGTCTTAGTATGCATTTTACGACAAAAGTGTATATAATTAAATTTATAGAAAATTAAAAGATCTACAACTTTTGTTTAGAGCATTTTTCTCTACAGAGCCTAGTTTAGTGTGAAAGCGTGATTTTCCGTATTTTTAAGCCAAACTGAGTTCGATTGTCATTTTGCGTCATTCACTCGTGATTGAAATAAGGTTATGTTTTTGAGGTTAGTTTTTGTTTATTTCTAATATATTTTATTAATAATGTTAGGTTTATTATTAATCATTTGCATTGGCAAGAGAAAGTTGTGTGAGTGTTTCACACCAGATTTTGTTAGTTGTGTTTTGTTAGTTTTTGTGTTACTATGTTAATAACATAGTAACAAACCCACCGGGTTGGTCTAGAGGTAAAGTCGTCGCCAAAATCAGCTGTCTAACAGCTGATTTTCGGAGACGAAGGTTCCTGGTTCAAATCCTAGTAAAGGTAGTCACTTTTATACGGATTTGAATACTAGACAGTGGTTACCGGTGTACTTTGATGGTTGGGGTTCAATTAACCATACTCTCTCACTCTGTCTGTACAAGACTACACCTCATTTACACATCATACATCATCCTCATCTCATTGGGTCATGGGGTTGCTTGTTGTTCTAAATTGAACAGATTGCAACGTACACAAATTAGGGATTACAAAAAAAAAAATCTGGTGTGAAACACTCACACAACTTTCTCTTGCCAATGCAAATGATTAATAATAAACCTAACATTATTAATAAAATATTAGAAATAAACAAAAACTAACCTCAAAAACATAACCTTATTTTAATCATGAGTGAATGACGCAAAATGACAATCGAACTCAGTTTGGCTTAAAAATACGGAAAATCACGCTTTCACGCTAAACTAGGCTCTGTAGAGAAAAATGCTCTAAACAAAAGTTGTAGATCTTTTAATTTTCTATAAATTTAATTATATACACTTTTGTCGTAAAATGCATACTAAGACCGAAATGTTAAAAAAAATCGATTTTTCTCACGTTTTCGTGCAAACATGGCGCCTACCCTATCTTGTAGAGAATAAAAAATTGAGTAAAATAGGCGATTTTAAAAAAAATCGTAGGACCAGTTTTTGAGAAAATCGCAAAAAACTGAAAAATTATACGAATAAACTACTACTTCCGGTTGACCGATTTTGATGAAAATGTTCGTGTCGCGTCTGGTAGTGGTATGTAACTTAAGTTTCAAGTTTCAAGTTCGTACGATGTTCCGTTCTTGAGATATTCTGTTCACACACAGACACACACACACACACACACACACACACAGACACACAGACCAATCGCTAAAAACATGTTTTTTGGGTTCAGGGGGTCTGAAAACGTATAGATCCGGTGAAAACTCGATTTCTTAAAATCGACATGAAAACAATACTTTCCTTCCTATATATTCATATAGGCAAGAGAAAGTAAAACTATGTTAGTTGTGTTTCTCATTACATGATCATCTAATTATATGACTGAAGCATTTAACAACAGAAGAGGTACACGTGTAAAAGATACTAGTCAAAGTTATCTCCTTTGAAAGTAATGAATTTCATCATTATACAGTTGGACCCTGTGGTGAATGAAGTGAAGGTGTCATTTGTAGGGTGGAAACGAGATGCCTTTTGGAGGGTCTAGCATGCTGATAAGCGTACTTTTTCACTCAGTGAGGAAGGCAATTGTAAACCACATCACTCCTCGTTTTACTTAGTAAAGCCTCTAGAGCAGTAATCTTCAACCCGCGGCCCGCCGCGTAAATTTTAGCGGCCCGCAGAACAATTTCAGTTTTTGAACAAAGAACTTAGAACATTGCATCATTTTGTTGATTTTTAAACTAGTGAAAGAGAAAAATTTCAAGTTTTCTCATTGAACTGAAAAATCACCATTTTGATGTTTTTAGTTTGGTTTTGAGTTTTGTAACATGTTTAAGTTTAAGTATATGTTTCAATATTGATAATTACTGTCATTTTCAACCAGTATAAGCTTTAAAAAAATCATGTTATTTCTTTTAACCTGACACAAAATGTTCGTATATGTTTATACTATATATATTCATATACAAATATACACACATACATAGATCAATGTGGCCCTCAAGCCCACCCGTAATAAAAATTTGGCCCTTTATTAAGATAAGGTTCAAGAACACTCCTCTAAAGGTCCAAACCACCCTTTCGGCTGTTCACCTAAACAATACAATTGTCTATTAATAACTAATAGATAGTGCTAAAGAGATGTGACATTATTTTTGTAACGTGTTAACACGTTGCAGACATTAGCCCAAACAGATCTACAGTATTTGTAACTACCATGCCCCGTCACGGCTTTGCACGTGAAAAATAATGTAATCACTTTTTTTTTAAATATATAGCAGAAACAAATTAAAGAATTATGGAACTTTACTTTTATAAAATACTCAATACAAAATCGCATCTACACAATAAAATATACATACAAATATATATACAGTCGGACGTTAAACCAAAAAAAAAAAAAAAAAAAAAAAAAAAACAATAAAATATAATAAAATTATCATGTGATGTTGTCACCAGCTGATCCTTAGCACCAAGTCGCTATTTGCTAAATCATATGACTTTATTTATGACAAATCTTTATTTGAATCACATCAGCTGGTTTAAAAGCAACAGATTATCTGACCTCATAACATTATTTTCAACCCTTTAGGGCTAACTTTTCAACAACATAATAAAAATGCATTAAAATTGGTTCAGTAATTTAAGAGATAAGGGGGAACATACACACACACATACATCAAATTCTATATATTTAGATGTATGATTATTTATTGGTGCACGAAAATTATTAAAATTATTATTATTGGGTTATTATTATTATTATTATTATTATTAGTCGTAAAACTCCCAAAGTGGAAGACGCTAAGTAAAGATGATTCAGTTTTGGGGTTTCTTGTTGTTCTTTTTATTTGCCCACCAGTTTTTCATTCCCTGCGAGAATTTAGCCTTTCTTTCTTCACTCCATTTTACTCCAGTTCTCGGAGCTTTTGTCTCCGGTTTAACTTCCCATTTCTCAACCTTCCTCCTAAAATTGTTTCTTGTGTCCAAGTCTTCTTTCACAATCTCAGCCATCTCCAAGTTTTTTTTAACATTTCGGATCCATTCTCCTCCATCAACGAGGGATGCTACATATTTTACTATTTTTTTTTTTTAGTCTGTGATCGGGAAGCCTCATTATATGGCCATAGAATTTAAGGCGCCTTTTCCTCATGTCTGTCTCTACATTAGAATATTCTTCAACTTTAGACGTTTTCTGTAATCTATATCCATTTTCGGTCCATCTTGGTCCCAGAATCCTCCTGATTATCTTTCTTTCTTCTTTCTTTAGATTTTCGATATTATTATTATTAATTATATTAATAATTATATTATATAGTTATATTATAGTTTATTATATTGTATTAATAATTATATAATAATAATAATTATTATTATTATTATTATTATTTTATTATTGGGTTGGTTGAAGATACACGAGACAGTCTGTGTGTGATCTGCCATACTATTTATTGTCAACTATAAAGGTAAAGAAAGATTTACAAAAATGTTGAAGGATTTAATTAGCGAAAATAAATTAGGCCAAGGTGTTGAAGCATTCTTCAGCTCCGCAGTAACTAGAGCAAATTCAACTGAATGGGTTATGTTGTTAAATTTAGATCAGTTTTGCGTAGACTTGTACTACACACATATATAACATCCATTTGGATGTTTCCCAATTCACTAGAATGACAAAATTGTTACCGCTAGTTGTTTTAACTTCTTGGCATTCAATGTTTTTTATTATGCACCATGTGCAACTAATTTTCTTTCTATTAATTTGTTTACATCAAAAGTAATCTGCAAGAATAAATATTTTGCAAACGGCAACACAATTAATTTTGTACTGTCTGTTTATAAACCATTAGAAATGTTTTAATGTTGAGGTCAGGTTTGAAATTTAAGTTTTATCTCTACCTAGAATTAATCGCTTTGTGAAATTGTGTAAGTACCTATTGAAGGTATGGAGTAGGAGGAATTTCATTTCATGATGATTAATCAAAGGTGAATTGTTTTCAGTGGCCTGTACATTCATCAAATATTTTAACTTATAAAATTATGTAGGCATATCCATTTAAAACCTAATATAATTACTGACATGGCTATTGTATGACACATTATTGTAGCAATTCCCAAAAATTTCCCACTCTGCTGTTTATATTTTATTTTGATACTAAAGTTTTTTTGTTATTCCTTAACGAGTGTACAATGTAAGGTCTGTATACATGATGTAAGGTCTTTTTAGTATTTGTATATGTTTGTATGGATGTTTTAGGTATTACAAAACTCAGATGAACTTTTCGAACGAGATGAATTATCTGCAGCTCCAGATATAGGATGGCCAGATTGTTTCAATTCTGGTGTATTTGTATTTAAACCTTCTGATAAAACGTTTAAGGAACTAATAGATTTTGCTTTAGTACATGGAACATTTGATGGTAAGACATTATTTACATTACGCTATTTTAACATTTTTGTTTTACTTTTAAAATGTAAATAAAAACATCATAATAATAAGTATAAGTATAGTACTAATAGTATAAGTATAGTCATAATAATAAGTATTTAGTAAGTTTTTTTTTTAACTTTTGAGACCTCTATGGATCACTTTAGCCCGTTTGGAAGCCGCTTTAAATTTCTTATTAGCATAGTAGCGCCTCAGGTTTTCGGCGCACATTTCCCGTTGTTCGTCTGTGTAGACTCTTACACCAACTTTCCGCTTCTTTGTGATCAATTGGGTACTATGTGATTTGATCAAATTTTTGTAGTATAGCGTCTCCTCCACCAGGTCCGTCATCGTTAAGTTGAGTTCGGCCATGTCCTTTTGGACCTCTGTGATCCATGTGAAAGTGCTGGTTTTCTGTTTGGAGGCCAGAAATGGTTCAATGTCTGTGTACAGGTGGTCGTTCAGTAAAAGTCTGTAGTGTCCATCCACAAAATGTTTTTTATTGATGCAAGTCCTAAGAATCCTGCGCTCCAACTTTGTTAACTTTTTTTTGAGGTTGCCATCCCCATGCATACTCATTGTAGTCTATGTTTATAAGCTATTAAATATGCTATTGTTTTATTAGAACATAATTAATTAATTTTGTGATTATTAGCAGTATTATTAGCAATTATTATTATTGCATAATTTTGTGATTGATAAACTCTAAAGCAGAGGATTTGCAAGAAGCAATAACGGAGTGGTGCAGTACTCTGCAGGAGAGAGGAATGAGGGTGAGCGTTAAAAAGAGTAAAGTGATGAAGGTTGGAGGTGAGAAGGAGGAGCTGAGAATGAGGTGGGATGGGGTGGAGTTGGAGCAGGTGAGGAGTTCTGAGTATCTGGGAACAGTGATTGATGAGAGTGGGGGAATGGAGGAAGAGATGAACAACCGAATCAGAAAGGCCAACCAAATATTCTATAGTTTAAATAACACACTTATTGGAAAAAGAGAGGTGAGCAGAGACGCCAAACTCAGAATATATAAGTCAGTATATTTACCAACATTACTGTATGGGTCAGAAACATGGACCATGATAGATAAACTGGACAGTAGAGTTACAGCTCAGGAAATGAAGTATCTAAGGAGAGTGATAGGAAAGACACGACGGGACAGAGTTCGTAATGTGAATGTGCGGGAGGAGTTAGGCTTAAAAACAGCAGTAACAGAACTGATTGAAAGAAGGGCATTGGGTTGGTATGGTCATGTGGTGAGAAGAGATAGGGAGGACAGACTGAAGCGAATTTTTGAGGCGAGACCGGAGGGAACCAGAAGACGGGGAAGACCAAGGATGGAGTGGGAGGAGTATGTTGAGGGTGTGGGGGGGGCGAAGGGGAGAGAGCAAAGGACGGCTGAGAGCATTGGCTTTGGACAGAGTGGAGTATAAGAAGTTTATAGAAGGCCCGACGCTGAGAGGCAGAAGGGAGAGATAAAGAAGAAGAAGAAGTGATTATTAGCAATTACATTTCTATTGTATAAAAATATAAATTTCACTAACCTTTTCAGCTATAGATAGTAAATCACGAGAGTGCCTTTTGCATATGAATGGGCTGTGAGGAAGGAAAGAGAAATCTGGCAGTGCTGCCAACCTCAACAGTGAGACACTGTATTTTACCACCATGCAATTGCACCATTTGTTAACCACATATTACCTTTCAATTGATATACAGTATTCAGATGAACTGCAGTCCCCTAGCTGTGGGAGTGAGAGAATGCATATCGCTCTTACTCACATAAGCCATACGTGCCGTTCCAATAACATTGTCTTTAATTTTACTCATTGTTGTGAGCAAGCGTTTTATGCATGTAGTTAACTAACAAGCAAGATAACGACTGTAGTACGAGTATGTTTTCAGATTTGGATAATAACTTGATTACAGATTTGACTTGATTATACAGATTTGTAACTTTTACTGATGGCTACTTAATTTTTCACTTCTTAATCCTTTTTACTACAATCAAAATGCTCAAAATTTTGTGCTTTATAAAATCACAGTGTATAAAACTAAAAATGTATATTTTCCTACTTTAGGTCCCTTTCCTGCACTGGGTCACATATTTATTGTTACTTTTTCGTACTTTGAAAACAACAAATATATCGGCATATCACCTACATTATTTAATATATATATTGACGAGCTGATGTCTGTTTGGCGACAAAAGGTTGACACAGGTGTAAATATTGGACAAGGCGTTTCCCTCAACTCACTCATGTTTGCCGATGACACCGTTATAATTCAAGACAGTGAAGATAAGCTTCAAACAGCAGTCTATAAACTCCAGAATCTAAGTAAGGAATTCAAAATGAAAATTTCAACCCAAAAATCCAAAGTAATGGCATTCCATGGCGAATGGCCAGTGCGATCGAAAATTGTGTTAGATAATGTGATTATGGAGCAGGTGAGTAGTTTCAAATATCTAGGTTGCAATGTATCCTTCGATTGTGAGAGTGACATATCTCTGAAGCTGAATAAATTCAATGCGATATGTGGAACCATACATCGTACATTGAAGGGAAACGCCAGAAAAGAAACAGAGTTGAAATTTTATAAGACAATGGCGATTCCACTAGTTACATATGGAAGCGAGGTATGGACCACAACAAAGAGAGACGATTCGCGCATACAAGCTTCAGAGATGAGGTTCTTGAGACACATTCAGGGATACACAAGGCTGGATCACATTAGAAACGAAGTGATAAGAGAAGAATGCAATGTACAGCCACTTGTAGATGTGATCAAGCAATATAGAAAAAGATGGACAGATCACCTGCTCCGAATGCCACACAACCGTTTGCCACTTCAAGCCTGGATGTCCAAACCAGATGGTAGAAGGGATGTGGGTCGGCCGAGGAAGAGGTGGAAACCGGAACAGGCTCAATAGCCTAAACCATGACGGATGATGATGATGATGATAATTAATTGTTTGTGTGATGTGTGTTGTAGGTGGTGATCAAGGCCTTCTGAATTTGTTCTTTAGTGACTGGGCCACGAAAGATATCAGTAAGCACCTACCTTTCGTTTATAATGTTGTCAGTAGTGTTACGTACACATATTTGCCTGCCTTCAAACAGTAAGTTGGATTTACTAACCGTCATTGTTTTTTATAAATTAGAATCGGTGAGTGGAAAAAGGGTAACATTCCCCAAAATCTTTATTTTCGAGAAATTAAAAAAAACTGTTTTGTGACTTTGTTTTTGTTTTAATGGTAAAATGTTCAATTGGTCATTTGTAGTACTATATTAAACCTTTTTAATGTTGACCTTAGAATTTGTTTTACAATAATCATGGGATTGATTTTTGATTATTAATATGTTGACTATTCACCTTTTTCTAGATTTAGTACAAGTGAATGGGAAAAATTAAGTTGAAAAAACAATATAATGTGCCAATATGCTACAAAACTTTATTTTCATTTCAAAATAATTTACAGTTACATTTTGAAAATAATAACAAAGAAACCACTGGTCCAACAGCTGTTCGCTATTAAATGGAACAGGAGTAATATTCCTGGAATATTATCCTTTTGCCACTCTACTAAATTTTTAATGTAGCTTAGCTGCTTTTAGATGCAAGGAATATTTCCCTTTTATCAACCAATAGATGTGCCGACGTAAACTTAACAATACTGCTATCTTCGTTCAATTTCGCATTTTTTGGAATATTACCCTTTTTCCACTCACCGATTCATTGTAATGATAGAAAAATATATTCAGTTAGGTAATTTTAATTTATTACAGATTTATTTTTACTGTCTCTTGGCCTATATGAATGTATAGGGAAGAAAAATATGGTTTTTGTGTTGTGTTTTCAATATTCAGTTTTCACCAGAAATATGCGTTTACAGGGGACCTGAAAACACATTTTTACCTATTGGTGTGTGCGTGTATGCATGTGTTTGTGTGTTTGTGTGTGTGTGTGTGTGCGTGCGTGCGTGCGTGCGTGTGTGTGTGTGAATAAAATATCTCAAAAGCTATTGAGATTAAGTTCAAAGTTGAAACATGGAACTTAAGTTAGGTACCACTGTCTATACTATTTTTCAGGGCTGATGAGCTCTGAATGTACACATTGCCCCCTACCCCCTACCCCCTACCCATTTCATAGCTTGTCAATGAATTGCCAATATTTGCTCTCATAGCTCTGTTATATATTTCGTCAGCCATTTTTTTTTTGGTCTTTCAATAAGAATTAAAACCATTTGTACAATCTGACAACGCTGGCAAACATTCTGATTGGTCTAAACGCGTCCAACAACAGAGCTCATCAACTGTGAAAAGCATTATAGCGAACCCTGCATGAATATTTTCATCAAAACTAGTCAACCAGAAAAGTAGTAGTTTATTCATGCAATTTTCCAAATTGTTATGCTCTACCAGATTAGCATAACAGCCATGTTTGCTGAAATTCTTGGTGGGCCTGGGCCCTCATCATAAAAAATGCTTTTTTGAAAATTACATCCTTAATATGCATTTCAGGGCAAAAGTTTACCTATTAATTAAAGTTTTTTATTTTCTACAATGCTTAGTTTAGCGTAAATTAGTGATTTTCTCCATTTTTGTTTTTTTATCAAAAATGGGATTTTTTTAGATTGCGACCTTAATATGCATTTTAAGACAAAAGTGTATATCAGAATTATAGGAAATTAATAATTCTACAACTTTTATTTTAAGCATTTTTTCTACAGTGATTAGTTAACGTCAGTTAGTGTTTCATTAGTGTTCAATTAGTGGTTTTATGTATTTTTAAGTTCTATAGAGGTTTTTTTACTTTCTCTTGCCTATATGAATATATAGGAAGGAAAGTATTGTTTTCATGTCGATTTTTCGAAATCGAGTTTTCACCGGATCTATACGTTTTCAGACCCCCTGAACCCAAAAAACATGTTTTTAGCGATTGGTCTGTGTGTGTGTCTGTGTGTCTGTGTGTGTGTCTGTGTGTGTGTGTGTGTGTGAACAGAATATCTCAAGAACGGAACATCGTACGAACTTGAAACTTGAAACTTAAGTTACATACCACTACCGGACGCGACACGAACATTTTCATCAAAATCGGTCAACCGGAAGTAGTAGTTTATTCGTATAATTTTTCAGTTTTTTGCGATTTTCTCAAAAACTGGTCCTACGATTTTTTTTAAAATCGCCTATTTTACTCAATTTTTTATTCTCTACAAGATAGGGTAGGCGCCATGTTTGCTGAAATTCTCGGTGAGGCTGTTTTCACGTAAAAACGTTGTTTTTTTAAGATTACGGCTTTAATATAAATTTTAGCGCAAAAACTTATATAATAAAAGTTGTAGAGAATTTAAAAACCTACAACTTCTGTTTCAAACATTTTTTTGTATAACGCTTAGTTTAGTGGTAATTTGCGATTTTCTGTTTTTTTTCTCACGAAAACGTGAGAAAAATCGATTTTTTTAACATTTCGGTCTTAGTATGCATTTTACGACAAAAGTGTATATAATAAAAGTTATAGAAAATTAAAAGATCTACAACTTTTGTTTAGAGCATTTTTCTCTACAGAGCCTAGTTTAGCGTAAAAGCGTGATTTTCCGTATTTTTAAGCCAAACTGAGTTCGATTGTCATTTTGCGTCATTCACTCATGATTAAAATAAGGTTATGTTTTTGAGGTTAGTTTTTGTTTATTTCTAATATTTTATTAATAATGTTAGGTTTATTATTAATCATTTGCATTGGCAAGAGAAAGTTGTGTGAGTGTTTCACACCAGATTTTTTAAGTTCTATAGAGGTTTTTTTATTTTGGTTTAAAGTCCAACTGTTCTGCAATTACTGCTAATGCAAACGGTGAAGGATGAAATGATTTTTTTGTAACGTATGTTAATATGACATGCCTGAATGGGATTCGAACCCAAGACGGCATGATGAGAGGCGAGCACGTTACCAACTACGCCAATGCGGCTGGCTCTATAGAGGTTGATTATCATTTAGCATCATTCATTCATGATTAAAATTAGGTTATGTTTTTAATGTTACGTGGTTTGCTCATAAAATTAAACATTAGTTATATTTTTACTTTCTCTTGCCTATATGAATAAGAATAGGAAGGGAAGTATTGTTTTCATGTCGATTTTAAGAAATTGAGTTTTCACTGGATCTACACGTTTTCAGACCCCCTGAACCCTAAAAAACATGTTTTTAGCGATTGGTCTGTTTGTGTGAGTCTGTGTGTGTGTGTGTGTGTGTGTGTGCGCGTGCGCGTGCGCGTGCGCGTGCGCGTGCGCGTGTGCGTGTGTGTGTGTGTGTGTGAACAGAATATCTCAAGAACAAAACATCTTATTAACTTGAAACCTAAGTTACATACCAGTATCGGACGCGACACAAACTTTTTCATCAAAATCGGTCAACCGGGAGTATTAGTTTATTCGTGTAATTTTTCACTTTTTTGCGATTTTCTCAAAAACTGGTCCTACGATTTTTTTTTAAAAATCGCCTGATTTACTAAATGTTTTGTGCTCTACAAGATAGGGTAGGCGCTATGTTTGCTGAAATTCTTGGTGAGGCTGTTTTCACGTAAAAAAATTGTTTTTTTAAGATTGCGGCTTTATTTTGCAATTTAGGGCAAAAATTTTAAATTCTAGAACTTTTAATTCAAACATTTTTTTATAACGCTTAGTTTCGCGGTAATTAGCAATTTTCTGTTTTTTTCTCACGAAAACGTGTGAAAAATCCATTTTTCTAAAATTTCGGCTTTAGTATGCATTTTATAACAAAAATGTATATAATCAAATTTATAGAAAATTAAAAGATCTACACGTTTTATATAAAGCATTTTTCTCTACAGAGCCTAGTTTAGCGTGAAAGAGTGATTTTCCGTATTTTTAAGCCAAACTGAGGTTAATTTTCATTTTGCGTTTTTCATATTATGATTAAAATTAGGTTATGTATATTGAGGTTAGTTTTTAATTTATTTCTAATGTTTTATTAATAATGTTAAGTTTATTGTTAACTATTTGCATTGGCAAGAAAAAGTTTTGTGAGTGTTTCACAACAGATTTTTTATTTAAGGAAGGCATGGTAAACCAACTTACTCCTTGTTTTACGCAGTAAAACCTTTACAGGTTCAAAGGAGCCTTTCGGGTGATGACCTTAACAACGACATATTTTTCATTATTAATTTGTTTACTTTAAAAGTGTTATCAAGGTTATTGCTCCTCTGATTGCAGATACGCCATCCGTATTGCCGCCTCTAATGTAAAAAGCCAATCTATTGTTAAGTCCAGCCTCTCTTAGTTTGCTACTAATGTAAACAAATAATGACGTCACTGAGCATGCGCATTATATAAAAATCTGGTGTGAAACACTCACAAAACTTTCTCTTGCCAATGCAAATAATTAACAATAAACCTAACATTAGTAATAAAACATTAGAAATAAACAAAAAACTAACCTCAATAAACATAACCTAATTTTAATCATGAGTGAAAGACGCAAAATGAAAATCGACCTGTTAGACTTAAAAATACAGAAAATCGCTCTTTCACGCTAAACTAGGCTCTGTAGAGAAAAATGCTTAAAATAAAAGTTGTAGATCTTTTAATTTTCTGTAAAGTTGGTTATATACACTTTTATTGTAAAATGTATACTAAGGCCAAAATGTTAAAAAAAACGATTTTTCATATGTTTTCATGAGAAAAAAAACAGAAAATCGCTAATTACTGCTAAACTAAGCGTTATACAAAAAAAATGTTTGAAATAAAAGTTGTAGAATTTTAAATTCTCTACAACGTTTATTATATAAATTTTTGCTCTAAATTGCATATTAAAGCCGTAATCATAAAAAAACTATGTTTTTACGTAAAAACAGCCTCACCCAGAACTTCAGCAAACATGACGCCTACCCTATCTTGTAGAGAATAAAAAATTTAATAAACCAGGCGATTTTAAATAAAACCGTAGGACCAGTTTTTGAGAAAATCACAAAAAAGTGAAAAATTGTACGAATAAACTTCTACTTCCGGTTGACCGATTTTGATGAAAATGTTCGTGTCGGGTCCGGTAGTGGTATGTAACTTAAGTTCTAAGTTTCAAGTTTGTATGATGTTCCGTTCTTGAGATATTGTGTTCACACACACACACACACACGCGCGCGCGCACGCGCGCACACACATATACACATGCACACGCAGACACACACACAGACCAATCGCTAAAAACATGTTTTTTTGGGTTCAGGGGGTCTGAAAACGTATAGATCCGGTGAAAACTCGATTTCTTAAAATCGACATGAAAACAATACTTTCCTTCCTAAATATTCATATAGGCAAGAGAAAGTAAAAATGTGTCCATGCTGATTAAAAAGTAACAACAAAATAATTTTAAAAGTATTTTTATAAATGAAATTGTTAGGCCTACATCATATCATGACTGATGTTTTTAGTACTTCAAGTACTTATAATTTAAAAAATAGTTAACTTAATAGGAATACGACATCCGTAAAGTCGTGGACTCTAGCGTGCACCCTGTAGTAGGTGGCTTTTGTTTGTTAACAGTAGGAGCAAACTAACAACGGCTGAACTGTATATAACAACATGTTAAGTTTTTGCAACTTTTCACAAAAACTATAAAAATTAGAACCTTAATTGGTTTTTAAAATTAATTTCAAACTTTTATTTAGTTCCGCTCGGGAGCTTAGTTTTGAATAAAGTATTAAAAATTGTTTATTAATTTTTATAAAAAGTAATTACAAATAATTTGTAGAAAAAATAAATCGTAAAATATTTTCTATAGACAATACTTAAATAATCTTGCGTGCGGAACTAGCCCATAATGAGTTGAATGAGTCCTAAAAATTTAATATTAATTTTTTGAACCTTTGCTGAGAAAACTTGCATAAACTTTCAAAAATCATAATTTTCTGCCAACTGACTGTAAATTGTAACTTATACTTTTTTAATAACGTCCAGTGCTGTAAGATGGTTGGTTTGAATCCTTTTCTTGAAGATATAAATCTTCAAGCTTTTTTAATTTTAAACTCTTCTTCACCCGTATTTGTTTTTCATATTCAGACATTTTTCTTTTAGCACCTTCTATTCGTCCTGAATCCAGTCGTTATATTGCACGAAGCATGTTCTTTCCAGGTTTCAGACCAGTTCTTCGTACAATGATATAATATTTTTATATTCGTAAAAATTGCATCACCACCATAAATAATACATCAAAACACTCAGAATACTTATCCAGTTTCATAAACTGAAAAAAAACAAAAAAATGTGAAAAAATTATTTTTTCCCAGTTACGGTCCCCTTAATACTCTCTCTTGCCCTACATGAATACTATAGGCAAGGAAATTATTGTTTCTATGTCAATTTTTTTAAGTCAACTTTTCCCAGAAATACATGTTTTCAGGTCCTCTGAACCCAAAAAACATATTTTAGCGATTGCTATGTGTGTGTGTGTGTGTGAACAAAGCATTTTAACCCTTTCAGTGCCGAAACAATATTTTAAAGTTTGATCTAAGTGGCATTGAATTTGAATTAGAATGTACAAAACGTGCCTGCCATTGTTGACCATAATTTCAACGTTAGAGAAAAATAAAATATCCTGTTAAAAATTAATTTTGTAAAAAGTGGGGAAAAGGGAAAAATTAGAGGAAATTAATTTTAAGTCAGTTTTGTACAAATGACTAAAGATGTATCATCTTCTGTAGATTTTTAATTAAAAAAAGTTTTTAGTTTCAATTATATGTTATTTACTCTGATGATGGTGGATCCACCGAAACACGTGTAAGTGAAAATAAAAGTTAACGCAGTTAAAAAGGAAGGTTAGTGAAATTCATTATATAAAATAGAATAAATTTCAAACTACAGGATGTATTATAAAGGTTTATTTATTTATGTATTTTGTTTTTAGATTTCAAGATCGTTTGAAGATAGTACATTTCCTAGGTAATTCAAAACCATGGCTGCAACCATTCGACACAGAAACAGGTGTTGCAAGAGTGACTGGAGATGCACAAACTCAAAGTGTATTCATACAGTTATGGTGGGATCTATTCTGCACATACGTTCATCCTACACTTTCATCAAATATGGTCAGTAATTATTTGTACACTATTCTATGATTCACTCACCGAGTAATACTACTTGTATATTCACAGTTTTCTTGTAAATATTCTCTACAGTAAAATTACTATTATAGCAGGTAAAAGAACACAGTATTTGCACTGTAGTTGTTCAATGGATTACTGATACTAATGTTTCTACTGTCACATGGGTTATCACTTTTGCTAACAACAGTACTGTCACAAGAGTCATCACTTTTGTTAACAGTAGCACAGTCACTTTTGCTAATACCACTGACACAAGATTTTCACTTTTGTTAACAACACCACTTTCATTGCTGTCAATAGACGTGTTTCTTGCTTGGAGAGTCTTCATTCTTAAGGTATTTTTCAGTTATTGCCAATCAGGAAGATGGGTTCTTGATGGACCTGGTGCAGAGGCCAGGCATATACTGGAGTGCAGTTGAGGACAGGCAGGGCAGGAGCGAAAACTGTGCACCCATTGTTGCTAGTAGCGTACCGTATATTGGGAGGCACACATGTGTGGCACAGTAACGTGTCTGTGTCGAGCAGCCACAGTTTGTAGTCGAGGCACAGTTTTAGTACACGCGTTGAACAGGAAACATGTTGGTCTAAGGCAGGGGTTCTCAACCTTTCAGGCTCTGTGCCTCCCTTAGTAGACTGACTTTTCGTCATGCCTCCCCTGTACTATTACCCCCTTATATGGTCAACACAAGTTGGCCTACTTAGTAGAATTTCAATTTCTAACTATAGCGAGTTTGGGGATGGGATAAAGGTTAGACTTGCACGTAATACAATTAAATATTTGATAACTTTTTACAAAATGTTTAATACTACCTTCAATACATTTTTCAACATACAGTCAAATCACAGAACCAAAAAACTTAATATATAATTATTGTTTACAAAATCTTCAAACTATAACATTGAGTGTTGTACAATAAAATAATGTTGTTTGAAATTTAAAGGCAGGAACTAACCTGGGTTAATCATAGCTTTTTTTTCTATTCTAATACGATGACGCCTCCCTTGAAAATCTTCTACGCCCCCCCAGGGGGGCGCGCCCCCAGGTTGAGAACCCCTGGTCTAAGGGAAGCTAATAAAATTTGTGCTGATTACATGAAAAACTCTTCAGTTGTAAACCTAGTATAATTCTTGAATGTAGTAACGCCGAATTTGTGTTAACTTGAACTTACCATGCGGTTTACGTTTTTTTATAAAGTCACTTTGCTATAAAATTTTCTCCCTTTGCTTTGAAATACAATACAATTATGTAATTCAATACAATATCAGTGAAATTAATTATTGAATAACGGAATCTGACGAATCCTCTACTAACATATCACTCTTACTATAATGATCCAACGCGCTAAATGGCCAAACATGAGCTAATTTCTGAACCTGAAAGAAATATTTGCCTGTCCTGCATGTGCCAGTATATGCTGGTAGAAATATCTGCTGTGCCTGCGCTGCCATGCCCTGCTCGTGTCCGTCTCAAACGGCCTGTGCCACCTGCACTCCAGTATATGCCCGGCCAAAACGTCTAAATAAAATCCCCAAAATATGGTTGCCATTCATAAATACAAGAGTTTGATTTTTTATTTTGGTTTTACGTCCGACTGTTTTGAAATTATTGCTAATGCAGACAATGAGAAGGATGATAGATGAAGATATGAAGATGAGTAATGAAAAAATCCCCGACCTGACCTAGAATTGAACCCAGGATCCTCGTGTAGAAGCCAGTTGCACTGACCTTTACATCAACGGGCCGGCAGGAGTTTGAAATCAAATATATTGTATTTACTCAAATATGCTACACACTTTTTTTTGAACAAAATCCGATAAAATGATGTACACTTTATATTAAAATAAATAAATATATGGCCTTTTAGCAGCAGTAATATACTGGATGTTTAGCGATTTTAAATGTTGCTGATAAGATAAACAATTGGGATTGTGTAATGACTTATTTATCCTATTTTATATAATGAATTTATATAATAAATTTCACTAACCTTCCTTTTTAACTGCGCCAACTTTTATTTTCACTTACCCGTGTTTCAGTGCAACCACCATCATCAGAGTAAATAACATATAATTGAAACTACTAAAAACTTTATTTATTAAAAATCTATAGAAGATGATACATCTTCAGTCATTTGTATAAAACTGACTTAAAATTAATTTTCTTTAATTTTCTTCAGGCCATGGCACTGAAAGGGTTAAAATAACAGGGTGTTTTTAGTAACCTGTTATCATGATCTGCTGGGTCAATCCAGTTACCATGTCATGTTTAATAAGCCCCATCACTACTCCCTAGATGATGTATTTGTAGAAAACATGTGTTCCATATGAATGATGTACGAGGTAGGGTCAAAAAGTTCCCGGAATTGGTTATTAAAAATTTATTAAAAATATTTATAACATTCTTACATTATTTCCCTTCAAAATACTCTCCTCCTGCATCTACACATTTATTCCACCGTTCATATAATTGTTGGAAACACTCTTGAAAGCCGTTTTTTGAAAGTTCCTTCAGCCGCTCCGTCGCATTTTCAATCACCTCTGACGAATCAGCAAAACGATGTCCCTTCAATGCCATTTTTAACCTTGGAAACAGGTAGAAATCTGGTGGTGCGAGATCGGGAGAATATGGAGGATGTTCCAGAGTGGTAACATTATTCTTGGCAAGGTATTGTTTCACCATTAGGGATCGATGTGCTGGGGCATTGTCGTCCAACAAATACCAGTCATTCTCTGCCCATTTTTCAGGTCGTTTTCGTCGAATTGCATCTCGTAGCCGTTTTAAGATCTCTGTGTACAATTCTTTATTTACTGTTCTCCCTTCAGGAATAAATTCATAATGAATCACTCCACGGTAATCAAAAAACACCTCCAACATCACCTTACCCCGGCTTCTGTCCAAGCGAAATTTTTGTTTTCTTGGTGAAGTTTTTGACTTCCATTCAGCGGACTGCCGTTTTGTCTGAGGGTCGTAAAGAAAGCACCATGTCTCATCACCTGTAACAATTTTGCGCAGGAAGCTGTCATCTGCATCAGCCATTTCAATCAAGTCCCCTGGACATGGTCACTCTCATTTCCTTTTGCTCAGGGGATAACATTTTTGGAACAATGTGCAAGCAAACACGGTGCATGTTCAAGTCATTATGAAGAATGCTGTGAACACTCCCATGTGAAATACCAACTTCAGAGGCAATAGTATTGATGGTTGTTCGCCTGTCCGCACGCACAATTTGTCGAACGCGCTCAACATTGTCGTCTGTAGTGGAAGTGGAAGGCCGCCCAGTCCGAACGTCATCTTCAATTGTTGTGCGACCGTCGCGAAAACGCTTATGCCACTCGTAAACTGCTGTTTTCTTCATTGCAGAATTTCCGTATGCTTTTTTTAGCATCTCAAGAGTCTCCGAGGGTGATTTCTCCAGCAACACACAGAATTTAATATTGCCACGCTGCTCTAATGACGACATTGCACAATCCGACGAAAGACAGAAACTACGATCTACAATATTAAACACCGAACGCACGGAACCAACTACAACTGCCTGCTAACCTCAAAAGCACATTCACTACCAGTTATGCCAACCTCACAAACAAAAATTTCCCTTTCAGCTTACAAATACGTGACTGTAAGCGACCATTCCGGGAAATTTTTGACCCTACCTCGTATTTATTAGTTGAAGTGGTCAGTGAGGTGTTAACAGTAACATTGGTGCCCCCTAGTGGCAATCCATTGAACTACAACAATGTACATACTGTTGACTTTTACTTACTGTATTAATATATTGTTTTGTTTATAGTTTTCTTTTCATTTATTTTACTTAGTAAAATCTTGTAAATTTTGTTTTGCTTCTAATAATTTTGTTTTATAGTTAACAATTAATGAGTTTTTAGTGTGTTTGGTTATAATTCATGCACTTTTTTTGTAGTTGTTGATGCTAAATTTTGTACACCATGAGTCAAAAGTTGAAACACTTTAATAGCTTTCCTATCGTTAAAAGTAAAGATTTGAAACTTTCTTAAGTCCATCCTTTCTTAGTTTTCTCCTACTGTAAACAAATAATGACGTCACTGAGCATGCGCATTATATAAAAATGTGTACACGTTGATTAAAAAGTAACAAAAAAATATTTAAATACAAAATACTTTTAGAAGTATCTTTGTAAATGAAATTGTTAGGCCTACATCATATCATGACTGATTAAAACATCAGTCATGATATGACGTACGTATGATGTACAACCCTATGTATTTTGAAACCCTAAGTACTTAAAACAGTACTTATAATTAAAAACATAATTAACTTAATAGGAATACGACATCTATAAAATGGTGGACCCTAGCGTGCACCGTGTAGTAACTTGCTTTAGTTTGTTGACAGTAGGAGCAAACTAAGAACGGCTCAACTGTAAATATCTTTTTGTTAATACAAAGTCAAACTATGTTGGCCGCCTCTGTAGCAGAGTGAAAGCACGCTAGCCTACAGCGTGACGGTACTGGGTTCGATTCCTGGCTAGGTTCTGGAAATTTTGACAAGTTAACCCTTTATATGTCTGTGGTAAGTATAGCCTACTTACCACTGGAAATAAGGTCGATTTTTTTTTAAGAATAAGCTATGCAGTTGAACCCTATTGGCATTTTATGGTTTTATAGATGTTTTCTGGAAAGTAGGCTATCCACATTTTGAAATTAGTGCGCAACGACCAATTACTTCATGAGTTACACGAATGTGATAAGGATTCATACCAGCGTATGCTACCATGTTTTTTTGTTGTTACTTTTGTACAGTGCTTAGAAAATTCCAGTTTTTTTTACGGGAAATCAAGCATTCATGCTAAGACAAAGTTAAGATAAGTTAACTTTCAATTTTTCTGTTATATAGGGCTACAAGTTGTTTTAATAAGTATTCTTACCACTAAATATTATGTGATTCCCATTTCAATAAACATTCCTTGGTAAGTATACTTACCAGGGCTAAAGAAATATCTTACTGTTCTGGCACTACAAATACATTATTTAAGTTCCTATAAAACAAAATAATTTAACATTTTACAACATGTATATTTTCCCTGGTAGTACTGCCCTTGTTGTTTAGGTCATCAGCCAAAAGGCTGGTTTGAACCTCTAGAGGTTTTACTAAGTGAAACGAGGAGTGAGGTGGTTTACCATTGCCAACCCTCACTGAATGGAAAAGTATGCTTAACAGCATGCCGGGCCCTCTGTAAAGCACATATTTTCCACTCTGCAAATGACACCTTCACTTCATTCACCACAGGGTCTGGGTGTATAATGAAATTCATTACTTTCAGAGGAGATAACTCTGACTAGTGTATTTTACACCTCTACCTCTTCTGTTCTTAAATGATTCAGTCATTTAATTGGCTGACCATGTGATAAGAAACAGAACTATTTATTTTAGCCCTGCAACGAACAAATTGAGTGTTAATAATTTGACACTCCACCTGTCTGTTATGGGCAGATTTAAGTTTTTATAAAACAAAATTTAACATTTTACAACATGTATATTTTCCTCCTGTAGTACTGCCTTATAAAGGGTTAAAACCCACCGTTACATAACACACTGCAGTCACTAATAACTGAGCTGTTGATGCATTTTTTTCTCTTTTTCTTCGAGTGCTGTCTCTTAATGGAGGATGGAGATCGTACGCACATTTGTCTATTCCGATCTTTGATAATGCAGTTCTAAACAAATCTACAGATGAACAATGGTACCAATCACATAGCCATAATATTCTCCTTTTCTCTACACTTCTCAACCCCACTTTTTACTTTCTCTTGCCTATATGAATATATAGGATAGGAAGGAAAGTATTGTTTTCATGTCGATTTTTCAAAATTGAGTTTTCACCAGATCTACACGTTTTCAGACCCCCTGAACCCAAAAAAACATGTTTTTAGCGATTGGTCTGTGTGTGAACAGAATATCTCAAGAACGGAACATCGTACGAACTTGAAACTTAAGTTACATACCACTACCGGACCCGACACTAACATTTTTATCAAAATCGGTCAACCGGAAGTAGTAGTTTATTCGTATAATTTTTCACTTTTTTGCGATTTTCTCAAAAACTGGTCCTACGATTTTTTTTAAAATCGCCTGGTTTACTCAATTTTTTATTCTCTACAAGATATAGTAAGGTAGGCGTCATGTTTGCTGAAATTCTTGGCGAGGCTGTTTTCACGTAAAAACATAGTTTTTTTTAGATAACAGCTTTAATATGCAATTGAGCGCAAAAATTTATATAATAAAAGTTGTAGAGAATTTAAATTTCTACAACTTTTATTTTAAACATTTTTTTGTATAACGCTTAGTTTAGCGGTAATTTGCGATTTTCTGTTTTTTTCTCATGAAAACATGTGAAAAATTGTTTTTTTTTTTAGATTTCAGCCTTAGTATGCATTTTGCGACAAAAGTGTATACAATCAAATTTATACGAAATTTAAAGATCTACAACTTTTATTTAGAGCGTTTTTCTCTACAGAGCCTAGTTTAGTGTGAAAGAGTGATTTTCCGTATTTTTAAGCCAAACTGAGGTCGGTTTTCATTTTGCGTCTTTCACTCATGATTAAAATAAGGTTAGGTTTTTGTTTGTTTCTAATGTTTTATTACTAGATTATTGGTCATTTTTAGCATTGGCAAGAGAAAGTTGTGTGAGTGTTTCACACCAGATTTTTTTTTTTGTTTAACGTCCGACTGTTCTGCAATTACTGCTAATGCAGACGGTGAAGGATGAAATGATTTTTTGTAACTTATGAAAATATGTAGTCCCTGAATGGGATTCGAACCCAAGACCACATGATGAGAGGCGAGCACATTACCAACTAGGCCAATGCGGCCGGCCATGACGTATAAATGAGGTGTAGTCTTGTACAGACCCAGGCTGACCATTTCAGAGTGGGTTTGGTTAATTGAACCCCAACCTTCAAAGTACACCAGTAACCACAGTCTAGTATTCAAATTCATATAAAATTAACTACCTTTACTAGGATTCGAACCAGGAACATTCGTTTTCAAAAATCAGCTGTTAAACAGCTGACTCATGGTGACACTTAATCTCTAGACCAACCCGGTGGGTACTCTCTATGTGACTCAGTAATTATATTATAATGTTGTAAATTATATATATGTACATACACTAACTTTTTCGATGACTCACTCTTTTACTGACTCATCTGTACCAATGCACAAATACCAGCCAAATGAACAAGATTATTATTTTTATTATACTCGTTCGTAGGAATAGAGATCAATACTTTAGGCCTGATACAAAGGAATACTACAAGGCTAGGGTGATAACTAATGCATACATTCTTGTAGAATGGGAATAAAATGAACTGCAGAAGTGCGCCTGGTGGCATTTGGAAGTACAGTAATCCCATGGTATCCGTGGGTTGAGCATCCACGGGTTTCGGTTATCCATGGGCCTAAAACCTTAAAATACGTACGTTTTCTCACCTTGTGTACACCATACTTGGTTGGGAAGTCATACAATTCTGAAAACATGTGTTTGAATAAATGTTTTGGCATCCGTATCATGTTGAGTCACACACTAGTATGGCGACGGCCACCATGAGCCAAGATAGATTTCTGCGTAATGTACGTAGTGAGCCAGTCACCGGTTACCGGGCCCCGCCAGTAACACCCCACGCTCACACCCATACGTACGCCTACGCAGCATACTGTAATTTCTCCGTACGTTTTCCTCCTTGTGTCAGTCTAACTTTTTCGTACGTACGTACAGTTCTTTGTGTGTTCAATGATCCTGAAACGAAGCCAACCATTTCTTCACAAACCATCAACGAGATCCTCAGCATGGCAACGCATTGGCTGACCATGAGTTGGAGACGGATCCAGTCATGGAAAGGCCCCTTCAGTTCAAAAGAGGAGTCAGGAGCTGATGATACCATACGAAGAAGTCCACAAGGAGTTTGAAAAGAAAACGAACCAAAGAGCCATAACAAACTATTTTAAGCAACTTAAATTTTTTATGCGTACATTACTGTATTTATTAAATATTCATAGATTATAATAATGTTAAAATGTTCCTACAACTATTAAACACTTAAAACGACTACAGGACTCTACCTTTAGAACCTAACCCCCATCTTTATGTTCATATAAGGGGTATCATTATCCGCGGTTTTACTAACCACGGTAACCCTTCGGAACGTAACCCACGTAGATAATGAGGGATTACTGTACTATTTCTCCTCTATACACTTGCGCACTTTGAAAACGTTGCGTTCATTCAGTTTGTTTAAAGTAGTGAATGTATGGTGTCATGTTCTGGTGCTATTTCAACGCGAGTTAAACAACATGTGGTTATCGAATTTACCGCAACGAAGGAGACAACTTCTCCTTCTTCTTCTTCACTTCCAAGGATTAGGTTTCTTGAACCTGTTCCGGTACCCACCTGTTCCTCGGTCGTCCTATATCTCTTCTTCCTGTAGGTTTGTAGTTTCTGGCGGCTTTTGGTATTCTCTCGCCTGGCATGCGATTCAAATGGCTGCACCATCTGTTCCTGTTCTGCTTGATTCTGTCTAGCAATGGTAAAGCATTCAGTGTTTTTCTAATTTCTTCATTTCGTAGCCTATCTCTTCGGCTGCATCCATATACACTTCGTAAGAATCTCATTTCTGCAGCCTGGATTTTGCTGTCTACCTTTTTCGTATGTATCCAGGACTCACTGCCATACATCAAAGTAGGGACAGCAATTGTATCGTAAAACTTAAGTCTCGTATTTTTTCTTGTTTTCCGTTTCAGATGTTTATGTATATTACCACAAATACTTTGAAATTTAGATAGTTTGTAAAGCACATCTTTGTCAAAGTCATACGAAACATCATTACCAAGATATTTGAAATGAGAGACTTGTTCAAGCACTCTTCCTCCTAATTCTATTTTAGTTCTTACGGTGTATTTTCCTTTAAATGCCATAGTTTTAGTCTAGTAAGGGGGTTGTGCGATAGGCTAGTATCCTATCCATGGAAAAATTACTTTACTTGCAGTACCCAAGATAGCCTCGGACAGGACAGGAACATTGGAAATATAAATAGGAGACAACTTTCTTTTGAATATTGTGACGTGGGATGAGTCATGGCTTGATGTGTTCTGTACTCCCTTTGGAGTCTCCTGGATGCAAGGAAAAAAATGGGTTAATCATTACGACCGCAAAGAGAAAAGGCAGATTGCTGAATATCATCATCCACATTCTCACAATGTGAAAGTCATTACAGCTCAGACAATGAGGTGAAGGCAGCTATTGCATCCTGGGTTCGAGAAAAGTCGGAAGAATTTTACAGTGACGGAATGAAAAAACTTGTTTTACAGTAGCATGCAAATTAATCCGAACACAGATGTTATGTAATGAAACATTACTTTATTTTTTTAAAAAATATATATACATTCTATTTTTTAATGTTTAATAACTAATATGGCCACCTTTATTGTTTATCAATTCAAGTATGCAATTTGGCATAGATTCAATTACTGTACTGCACATTTTTTTAAATTTCTTCGTCACAAAACCATACCGATATTATTGCTGCAATTAGGTTATTTTTTGTAGTACAATCCATTATTTTTTGAGAGTCGTTTTGCATTATTGCCAAAGATTTTCAATCGAGCTTATATCTGGGGAATAACCTGGCCATGTCAACACTTTAACATTTTCTTGTTTGAAAAATGCTTTCACTTTTTTGGCAATATGGCATGGCGCTAAATCTTGTTGAAACACTCCATTGCCATGTGGAAACTTTGTTTGCAGTTGTGGCACAACCTGTGGCTTAAGAATTTGGATATTTATCACGTTTTAACATACTGTTTACTGGGACAAATGAACAAGGACCTTCAAATGTGAAACAACCCCAAAACATTTTTTTCTGGGTATGTTTAACTGATGGCTGGAAATGAGCCGGTGATGTTCTTTCATCTGCTGATTTCCGAACGTAAAAACCTTTTGCCCCTGAACGTAAAAATGGGATTCATCGGAGAACATTACATTTTTCCAGTCTGCAACAGTCCACTTAGCATGTGCTTTGGCCTACAATAACCGTTTTTGCACATTGTTTGGGTCAAAAGTTGTTTTTTTAGCCAGTCGACCAGCTCTCCGTCCAGCATCAAGAAGTCGGCGTC
Organism: Catonia carolina; assembly: GCA_035578175.1. NCBI lineage: Eukaryota > Metazoa > Arthropoda > Insecta > Hemiptera > Achilidae > Catonia > Catonia carolina. The sequence continues at coordinate 283,376,521 of JAQMRL010000001.1, read as the reverse complement.
TAACACATGCAAATTCGTTCCACTGGCTGCAAGCTGTTGATTTAAGTCCACAGCACTTAATTTTGGATTCACTTTACTTGTTCTCACTAAAAACCGATCTTGAGTGGTAGTGGCTTTTCTTTTACGGTCATATTTTCCTTTCCTTCGAGATGAAAAGGAACGAGTTTCTTGAAATTGTTTTAATATAACATTCACTGTTCCTAGTCTAACGCCACACTCTGAAGCTATTTATCGTGGTGTCATACCGGTATACTCGGAGAGAGAAACAATTTTTGAACGTTTTCTTGGAGTTACATCCATTGTTACAATATATTACCTATGTAAACAGACACAAAAACAATATATGAATTTGTCATAAAAAAATGAAATACACTTGTATAAACCACTACTTCTTCTTCTTCTTAACGTGCCTGTCCGATTCGAACGTTGGTTACCATCATAGCTATCTTGGTCCTGTCCTCTGCAATGCGGAAAAGTTGGGCTGAGCTCTGTCCATACCAGTCTCTCAGGTTAGCAAGCCAGGATATTCTTCTTCGGCCTGGCCGTCTTCCTATAGAAGAACAACTTCGCACTGCACAGACAGCTTACAGAATGTGTGGTTAGCAGTGTAGCCACAACATAGAAAAAAAAACAAAAAATTCCCTGTGTTCGTATTAATTTGCACGCTATTGTACGTTGGGAGAAATGTGTAATGCTTAAAGGTGACTATGTTAAAAAATAAATGTATGATTTTGAAGGTTAGGAATTTTATTTTAATTTGTTTTTCATCCGATCTTGCTGTTTGTTTTTGTTCACTTTCTACAAGCATTCGTGCATTAGTTATCAGCCCACCCTCGTAGGAGCACAACTGCTACTATTATAGCAGTTCCTACTGAGGTCTTTGGCCTATTCTCATACCCATTCATCTGCACGCTTCATCCTCAATCAGCGTGCAGTAAAACTGTAACAACAATAATAATATTAGTTACATTAACATGTTTTACATTCAAAAGTTCTTAATTGTTTTTTTTTATCGTTCCTTTCCTTTACAACCTTTAAAACTGATTTATATATATATAATTCCTAATCATCATCCTTGGTTAGCTTTGTCTTCCTCCCTAATCCTCCTTCAATCCTCTCTGCTAGTTGCAAGGGCCTTCCATTTTATTGTTTATTTAATCCCTAATTCCTATTCATCATCCAAGATATTTGTAATCTTTGGTTTCGTAATGGCTTATATTTTAATAATGAAGGGTTGTTAACACCACACCCAACCCTGAACCTGGAACTTTCTATCAGGGTTATATTATTTTACTCAAATAATCTCCATTTTAAGGCGCCAGATCCCAATGTTGTATCGTAATTGTGTGCAGGTTAAGTAATAATAAACATCAATTGACAATAGATGATACATGAAAAACTACAGAGAAAACACTCGTGACTGACAACTGACATTAATTAAATCAAACTGAATCACAGTACAATAGCCCAACTGCACTATCGATAATCCATATTCTATAAACTAATAATAAAGGCTTTTTGGCTAATATTTTACATTGTATAGTTTAGCAAATGTGTAGGACAAAACCCAATAGTGTAAAAAGTAGCAGTATCCTTAAACATTTGACAGACACTGTATAATGCAATACATTACTATCTTATCAAACATCCTATACAGGTCTGTTTAACAGGCATATTATATTGGTAATCAAAATATTATGACACTTGCTAAGGTCCGTTTCGGTATCTGGGTAAATTAAATAATTATTTCACTAAAATATAAAATTACAAGTATTTATTACAACTAAAAGATTTACAAAATAAATAATAAACTAATTATAATGAAGTAATATAATAAATAACTTAAATAATTTACTTAGTACTACTGACAAACAATCATACACAATGCACATACACAATAAGACAGAATAACAATAGTTGACCAATGCCCGGAGATGTCAACCTTTTCTAACGTACCGTTAGCACACGCAATAAACACTTGTCAAAAATCAAACGAATACTAACTCTCCGACCGCACTTGGGGTTCTCTGAGGGGGATCAGAGAGATTTCTGAAAAATTCGATGCAATAATAAAATACAAAAATCCTTTTTATTGTTTCTGGAAAAATGTTAACTAGTGTAAACAAGTCACAATTGAATAAAAAGTGTTTCACAAATAGTTGTACAACAAACACCCTACCTTACTATACACGGCCCTTTTTAAATATTCTTTTATAACTAACTCTACTGTTACTTTGTCTCTCTATTATTTACTATTTAACATTTTATGAATTTTTACGTCCTAGAAACCTCTCGAACACACATTCCTTTTCGATATCGTTACAATATGTATCATTTTCCTCACACCACCAGTAATATGGTAAATGGTAAACATTTACCAAAATTATAGCATTTTTGTGCATTAGATGCAGATCTTCAGTAATTTTTCATATTATTTAAAATTTAAAACATCCTACTTCCACCGTACTAGAAGTCTACCATGAATAGAAGAATCCACTTCTATCATAGTGGACGTAAGATGTTTTAGATTTTAAATAATATGTAAAATTACTGAAAATGTGCATTTTATGCACGAAAGCGCTATAATTTGGTAAGTGTTTACTGTATTACTGGTGGTTTAAAAGAAACAATGCAATACGATAGAACCTCTGCCTCTCACTACCTTGGTAAATTTATATTAGTCTATAAGAATAACTTTTAAGTACCTAATCGGTAATTTACACCCGATACAAAGTATCAATATACTGCAATTTGCCACATTACTAATTTGAAAGCACTTTTACTTGTGTACGTAACTTATTCTAATTTAATAATCTTTTTTTAGTGATTATCACAGCTATCTGAAAATTCTTGTTCAATACATTCTTTCTAGATTGATAACCTCTGGTATAAATATTATTTTATCTCCAAACCCAATACTTTCTTTATTTTTCCATGCATGATAATAAAAATTACTGACAACTACAATTCTGTGCCCTAGAAGTAAATGGTGTTAACTCCAAATTTGGCAAAATTAAGACTGAAAATCAGCAAGAAAGCTCTATAAAAGTTTCAGTAACCACATTATTAATTCCATCTTTGTACAACGATATGTAAGATTTTTAAAATGACTACAATTTTAAACTCTAATTGAATGTATACTCGTTATTGACAATAAAATATTTTATTTTGAATAATTTTGTTTTTATTGTCTTACTGATAGGCCTTGGAATTTTCTTGAATTCTGTATTTTTTTCAAATATTGTTATAAATAAAATGCTCTTTCTTCATCAGAATAAGGTTAGAAAAATAAATTTTTTACCTAAGTTTTGTTTTCGTTTGATTAATTCAAGTTACATTTGGATGGGGGGGGGGTTTACCACAATTAAAACAAGTCCCGTTGGTGGTCAGGGGGGGGGGTATAAAAGTTACGAAAGTTGTTTAGTCATAATCTCTGTATCAGAATCTATTTTATATTGTACAAACTTAAAAAAAAACATTCTCACATCTTCAGAAACATTATACAAAATAAAAAACTTCCTGTTTTGGTACTTCTGAAAAATTTACAAAAATGGATTTAACCCTCCTTTACCTCTTAGGTACAGAATTTAAATTTGTATTATGTTTTTATAATAGGTTTTCTATGCTTTTATAATGTATTGTTTTTGTTTTCTTAAGTAGATGTGTATTTTCAATTATTATTTGCACTAATCATTAACACGGCATGGTTTGCGTTTGCACAGAGTCGTCAACGTCTCAGTACCTGGTACATGTTATCTACTTCTACAACTTCTAATTCTTCTACCTCGTTCATTCCTGAAAATATAAATCCTTACATATTCCTTTCAAACGAATCAGGATACTGGTCATTACCACCTCCATTAACTCACATCAATAACAGCGAAGAACCGTACAAATTTTTCGATCCTTGGGAAGATCCATACAACACAAACACAGAAAATGAGTATTCAAATAATTTTTATTACAACGTCTTCTGTATTAACAAAACTGAAAATGAAGATTTAATAATTAATGAACACGAACAAAATAATTACAACATCTTATCATCGGAAAAAATGTGCGAAAAATTAGATACGTTTATGTATCCCGAACGACAAGAATATGTAAACAATGACGTCAATGTACAACATAACCTTAAAAACAACGTTGATCTAAATCAATATAAAAACGAACAAATAAACGAATTTGATTATCAGTTACAGAAAACAGATGAAGATAATCATCGAATTGATTTAACAAGAAACTACGGTAATGATAATCATCAACAAACCCAAAATTATTCTAGTCCTTCTTCTCATCCATTACCCGATCAAAAACATTTCCCTCCCGACAATAATTCTTCTTCATTAACCTATCAACACGAAGACTATAAAAGTTCCTGCTCTATTGAAACTGAGGTAAGAATGAATAAATTGTATTGTCATAAAATAATAGCACCTTTTCCGTTATTTCACATCATGAAAATATCGTGTGAAGTGTGAATGCACCTTTACTGTTCGATCCAGCAACTGCCTGCACGTGCTCTCTACTCTTCCATTAGCAATCGCTTGATTCTTTTATTTTCGGTTGTTTTCATTTTCATTATATTTTTTCCTTCATTCTTTTACAAGTTTCACAAATGAATTAATTGTGTCGGTTATTAGAGGTTTACTTATTCTACAAATTGCTTTATTTTATTACACACCCAACGATCCTAGCCCTAGTGTTCAGTATCATATTGTGTCCATTTAAACAAATGCGCGGATTATGCAATATTCGTTTCTCTTGAAGGAAACGTATAGCTCTTTCCTTAGTAGAAATAATAGGAGCCAATTATAAAAGATTCATTACCATGTATTCAACAGAACACATGCAAAGCGAACAACCAACTGATGTGTATTAATAAACATGCAAACAATATCTACAATATTAATTATAGTGAGTGGGAGTCATCAGTCATAACAATAAAGATGCGTTTACACAAGATGACTTTAAGGTTACTGATGATAAGATGTGAAATAACGGAATAGGTCCAAATGATACATGAGAAATGTTCAAAGAGGAACACTAAGGTTTTGTTTAAAATATATACTTGATAGGAAATGTAAAAAAATAAATAAAAACTACGTAGGTACTTATCTACTTTTCTTAATAATTTTTTCAATGCAATAAGCATTAGTCCCAGTGGTACCCAATTCAAATGCCTACTTAAAAATTATATTTTAAAAATGGTAATCCCACTGAGTTGGTCTAGAAGTAAAGTTGTCGCCCTGAGTCAGCTGTTTAAAGCTGATTTTTGGAGATGAATGTTCCTGGTACATATCGTAGAAAAGGTAGTTACTTTTATACGGATTTGAGTACTAGACAGTGGTTATTGGCGTACTATGATGGTTGGGGTTCAATTAACGAACCAAACTTTCTCAAGAATGGTCGTCCTGGATCAGTACAAGCCTATTGTTCTGGTAACACAATATAATTTGACGATCAACTTAAAGGTTATCTTGTATAAGTCACTAATCCGACCAATCTAGCTGTACGGTGGCTCCATTTTTGGTTCCTGTCACGCGTCTACATTAAATATTCTTTAACGACACCAATCAAAAGCTCTTCAAGCCATCACCAATGCCCCATTTTATGTAACTAATCATATTTTACACACATACTTGAAAATGCCTAAAGTTTTTGATATCATTAAAAACACATACAACACTTTTCACACAAAAACAATTTGACACAAAAACCCCAACGTTCGTTCGATCTCATCAAATACCCTTCCTGTTGTCAGGCGCCTGAAAAGAAAATGGAATCGTGATCTACTACAACCACCATAAGATGAAACAAAAAAACTCATCCGTAAACACTCTCACGTACATCATTCATCCATTAATCATTGTCATTCACATCTCATTACTACATCATACTCATACTGTATTTATCATACCACCATCATAATATAAATTGTACTATTTCATGTCATTTCAATTTTATTTTGTATTTTTGATTCATGTCAAAATTGGCCATTGATTCGGCTGGCTTCACTTCATGTCACACTCAAGTTACTATCATAAACCTTTCACCTTATTCACTAGTTGTTAACTTCTGTACAGTTGTGAATAAAAATAAAGTTTAAAGTCAAAAAAAAAAGTTGACGATCGTCAGCGAGAGTAAGACTGGACTATGTGGGGATGGAAGTGCTACTATATGTGCTTTTATAAAAACATCATAGCGACAGCTCTAACTATGACATCATGTTGTAGTTTTACTCTTACATTGATTTTTTTATGTTTACAATTATGTCCTTTTATAAACATTCCATTGTACTATACGCGCGCCAGCTCATGACCTCTGTCGCCTGGGGAAGTGGGACGGGTGGCGTAATAGAATGTGAGTAATATATTTGTCTTATCGTGCAGTACAAAAACATTTAGTCATCATGTAAATATTATTATTATGTCTATGTATTTATTTATTATAGGCCTACATGTTATTGCTTTTCACAACGGATACACGAGTCACAATATACAGTTGTACATTTGTGCTAATGCGTCTCGGATGTGTTAATCATTATTCATGATTTTTGATCACTAAAGTGATTTTTATTTTGAAATTTAAAGCGTGTTAACGTGCCAAAAGTTATTAGTTTTGTGTTAGGTAAATTTCAACGTGTATTTTTCATATCTTTTGTTTTATTTTAATATGTCTTCCCGGAAAAATAAAGCGGTAATTCATTCGGAAGTGCGACAAATTATTGCATCAGTTATAAAAAACTGTGATGAAGAATCGCGTAAAGGACTCGGAATTGGCTTAACCATTCGATTTTTTTTACCTCAGTAAAAAAATCATAATCATAATTTGCTACTAATTATTTAGGCCTATAAATTAATGTTATGAAATATATATTTTTTAATTTCCTTATTTTCTATGCTACGTACATATTTTAATTCCTGAGGACTGCCTGACTCAAACTGTAAATAATTACTAAATATTAATAAATACAATGAAAGAAAAGTAAAAGAGTTACTATATTATAGAATAAATTGAAATAATAAAACAAAAGGTTACTTTATAATGACAAGAACATTATGATAAATGTTTTTTTTTATGAATAGTATAATCTTTCATTGCATGCCGTAACAGAAATTCCTCACACGGATCACGAGCTGACGCGGCTGCTATACTATTTATTGAGTCTTAATAATTATCCTAAATAATAAACATTCATTCTAAATAAGCCATAATACTAGGCCTAAGCTATATTTAGTATCCTTTTTGGTCATCAGCAGTAAACTGAGTTACTGCACTCTGACATTTGTAGTGATAGACTAGTTAGTCCGTGAGTTCCGTTGATGCGAGCTTATTATCGTGAGTAATACTAGTTTTACAGTAATTTCAAAATGTTATCGTATATTCAGGGTTTTCATATTTCATTATTTTCAGTAAAGTTATATTAAATTGCAATTGAATTTTAAACTTTCTTTAAATTATTACATCACTCCCTTACTTATTTAGTGTTGGGGGTCATGAAGTGAATTTTATAAGTGTTTGTGGTGGTTACATTTTGAGTTACACTCTTGATACATGTGTTATGGTTTCGGGTTGGCCGATGTAAGTAGGATAGATAGTATACTGTCCTCCCACCGCATGATAGGCGCTATCGCCAACTTATAGCGCGTTACCTACTAGTATATACCTTATTTACACGTCATACACATCATCCTCATCTCATTGAGTCATTGTGGGTTTGCTTATTGTTCTGAATTGAACATGTTGGAACGTACACACATATGGGATTAAAGAGAAAAATCTTGTGTAAAACACTCACACAACTTTCTCTTGCCAATGCAAATAATTAACAATATAACCTAATATTAGTAAAAAAAACATTAAAAAAATGAAAATTAACCTAAGTTTGGCTTAAAAATACGGAAATCACTCTTTCACGCTAACCTAGGCTCTGTAGACAAAAATGCTCTAAATAAAAGTTGTAGATCTTTTTAATTTTCTATAAATTTGATTATATACACTTTTGTCGTAAAATGCATACCAAGGCTGATATCTTAAAAAAATCGATTTTTCACACGTTTTCGTGAGAAAAAAATAGGAAATCGCTAATTACCGCTAAACTAAGCGTTAAACTAAAAAATGTTTGAAATAAAAGTTGTAGAATTTTAAATTCTCTACAACTTTTGCCATATACATTTTGCGGTAAAATGCATATTAGCGTCGCAATCTTAAAACAATTTTTTTTTTGAGAAAACAGCCTTATCAAGAATTTCAGCAGACATTGCGCCTACCCTATCTTGTAAAGCATAAAAAATTTAGTAAATGAGGTGATTTTTAAAAGAATCGTAGGAGCACTTTTTTAAAAAACGCAAAAACGTGAAAATTACACGAATAAACTACTACTTCCAGTTGACCGATTTTGATGAAAATGTTCGTGTTGGGTCTAGTAGTTGTCTGTAACTTAAGTTTCAAGTTTCAAGTTCGTACGATGTTCCGTTCTTGAGATATTTTGTATATACACACACACACCCACACAGACCAATCGTTAAAAACATGTTTTTTTTGGGTTCAGGGGGTCTGAAAACGTGTAGATCCGGTGAAGAGTGTATTTGTTAAAATCGACATGAAAACAATACTTTCCTTCCTATATATTCATATAGGCAAGAGAAAGTAAAAATTAGTTGAAAAATAAATTTTATGGAATTAGTTTTTTGGGTCGTATACAACTTCTCTCTTCCACTGGTGTCACATCCCTAACTGAATCCATCCATTCTCGGTTTTCCTCTCTGTCTTCAACTACATCCTATCTTCCTCTATTGTTCTGACCATATCTTAACCAACATAGCTTTCATTGGCGGGATCTGGGGGGGGGCAAGGGGAGGCACTTGCCCCCCCAATATTCTATTGGTATACATTTCAAAAATTATTTGAAAAATAATTTTTAAAAAATCGTAGTTATGATTTACTCCAAATTACTCCAAACAGATTATTTATGCTACAATAAATACACTTCACTTACACTCTATCTGTACAGGGGTTTTTTAAGCATCAATTCAGATGTTCTTCTTATAAGCTGTTCTTAGTGGAGATGTATTTAAACTTAAAATTAATTTATCAAATGGTCCAATAAAAATGTGTTAATGGTTAAATAAGTTAATACTATTTTTTAACATTTAAAAACATTGTTATTGGACCATTTTAGATCAATTTTAGGTTTACATCAATTGGGAGTTAAAATGACGTTTTAACGTTAAAATCCCAACAAAATTTACTTTTTAATTTAGCCTAAAAACAGCCCTAAAATTGAGTTGAAGGCAATAAAAATCTCAAAATTTTCCGGGGGAGGTCCCCCGGACCCCCCTTGTGCTGGGGGGTATTCCATACCCCCCAGACCCCCCGGTATTTGCCCCCCCCAATGACTCCCGCCAAATCCCGCCCACGATAGCTTTGTTTCACAAACTCTTCTTGCCTGTCCTAACATATTTGTCTTGAACTTCATTTCTGTGTTACTTTCTATTGTCAATATATTCTCTGTATGTAGTCTGTCTACTGTAAGAGTACTCCGCGCGAAGCAAGTGCCTATAGGTTGTAAACGAAAGTTTTACACTAGTTAGCACGTATCTGCCTCTCCGCCTGACAATTATCTTGTACTACATTCCATCATTAAAATATATACGTTGTTGTTTAGGTCATCAGCCAAAAGGCTGGTTTGAACCTGTAGAGGTTTTACCAAGTAAAACGAGGAGTGAGGTGGTTTACCATTGCCTTCCTCACTGAGTGGAAAAGTATGCTTATCAGCATGCCGGGCCCTCTGAAAAGCACATATTTTCCACTCTGCAAATGACACCTTCACTTCATTCACCACAGGGTCTGGCTGTATAATGAAATTCATTACTTTCAGAGGAGGTAACTCTGACTAGTGTCTTTAACACCTCTACCTCTTCTGTTCTTAAATGATTCAGTCATTTAATTGGCTGACCATGTGATAAGAAACAGAACTATTTATTTTAGCCCTGCAATGAACAGATTGAGTGCAAATAATCTGACACTCCACCTGTTTATTATGGGCAAAATATATACATCAGCTAAAATAAACATAATCCTTTAAGCATTTTCAATTATACCGTTCAGATTACTTGTAATTATTTTAGTTTCATAAAGAGACTCCATAATTAATAATTATTTTAACCATTATATTTAACAAAACAATTTTTGTCTACTTTTTGATGTCTACCATTTTATGTTTCAAAAACTCAACACATTCGCTATCACGCATGTTAACAAAACATAGCTTACAAAACTTTCAACTTCAGTCTATGAAGAAAATCGACACGAACCGATACAATATCAAAAGATAACTGATGACATTAAAAATGAGTTAAACACGGACAAGTGCAAACAGTTGCATTGAATTAGTCACATACATTAATTTTAATGATACGAAATAAACAATCTGAAATGTAAAACAACGAATTACTGGAATTGTTTACTCTCCTGTTATAATTCCAGCAAATTAGTCTTATATTACTTGTGATCAAAAATAAAACTGATTCTATAATAAAAACCCACTAATCATAAATAATAATGTAATAATAGTAAATAATGTAACGAAAAATAACAATGTAAGAGTAACAGTTTTAGTTAATAATGGTAAACTAATGTTGGATTTATAAAACATTTTCTAACAAATGAATTGAACGTGTTTTTATTATATTGAGCGTAGAGTGAATAATTAGTGTTGTATGGGATTGTTGTGTGTTGATGATGGTGTGCGTATTTTTACTTTCTCTTGCCTATATGAATATATAGGAAGGAAAGTATTGTTTTCATGTCGATTTTTCGAAATCGAGTTTTCACCGGATCTATAGGTTTTCAGACCCCCTGAACCCAAAAAACATGTTTTTAGCGATTGGTCTGTGTGTGTGTGTGTGTGTGTGTGTGTGTGTGTGTGTGTGTCTGTGTGTGAACAGAATATCTCAAGAACGGAACATCGTACGAACTTGAAACTTGAAACTTAAGTTACATACCACTACCGGACGCGACACGAACATTTTCATCAAAATCGGTCAACCGGAAGTAGTAGTTTATTCGTATAATTTTTCAGTTTTTTGCGATTTTCTCAAAAACTGGTCCTACGATTTTTTTTAAAATCGCCTATTTTACTCAATTTTTTATTCTCTACAAGATAGGGTAGGCGCCATGTTTGCTGAAATTCTCGGTGAGGCTGTTTTCACGTAAAAACGTTGTTTTTTTTAAGATTACGGCTTTAATATAAATTTTAGCGCAAAAACTTATATAATAAAAGTTGTAGAGAATTTAAAAACCTACAACTTTTATTTCAAACACTTTTTTGTTTAACGCTTAGTTTAGCGGTAATTTGCGATTTTCTGTTTTTTTCTCACAAAAACGTGAGAAAAATCGATTTTTTTAACATTTCGGTCTTAGTATGCATTTTACGACAAAAGTGTATATAATAAAAGTTATAGAAAATTAAAAGATCTACAACTTTTGTTTAGAGCATTTTTCTCTACAGAGCCTAGTTTAGAGAGAAAGAGTGATTTTCCGTATTTCTAAGCCAAACTGAGGTTGATTTTCATTTTGCATCATTCACTCATTATTAAAATAAGGTTATGTTTGTTGAGGTTAGTTTTTTGTTTATTTCTTATGTTTTATTACTAATGTTAGGTTTATTATTAATTATTTGCATTGGCAAGAGAAAGTTGTGTGAGTGTTTCACACCAGATTTTTAATTAATGCGCATGCTCACTCGTATTGCTGGTTGCCTACATCGGAGTACTCTAAGCATAGACAGACTCTCTAAGTGCTAGTAAATCTGTGTTCCGATTAATTTGCACACTACTGTAGTGTCTCACTGTTGAGGTTGGTAGCACTGTCAGATTTCTCTTCCTTTCCTCACAGCCTATCCATACACAAATTAGGCATTCTCGTAACTTACTTCATTTAACATTTTTAGTGGAAATTTTTGTTTTTTAAGTTTCTTTTCTTTAAAGTTGCACTGATAGCTTGATAATTAGCGACTACTGTGGGTTTTGGTACTGTAATTCTTCTTCTTAGCATGCCTATCCGGTTCGAACGCTGGCTGTCATCATGGCTATCTTGGTCTTGTCATCTGCAATGCGGAACAGTTGGGCCAAGCTTTTCCCATACCAGTCTCTCAGGTTAGCAAGCCAGGATATTCTTCTTCGGCCTGGCTGTCTTCTACCATCCAATCTTCCCTGCAGGATGCGCTGCAACAGTTCGTATCTACCGTGGTTCCTCATAATATGACCGAGGTATTGCAACTTGCGACACTTAATGGTGTTTATTACCTCTGGTTCCTTGTTCATCCGACGCAGTACCTCAATGTTGGTCACCCTATCTGTCCATGGTATCCTCAGCATTCTTCTGTACACCCAAAGTTCGAAGGCTTCAAGTTTAGTAGTGGTCGCCCTCGCCAACGTCCAAGACTCTACTCCGTACAGAAGAACAAAAAACACGTAACACCGCAAGAGTCGCAACTTAGTGTCCATAGTGAGATCATGACTCTTAAACGCCGAACTCATTGCATTCTTACCCTAACCGGGATCAAACCCAGTATTTTCGTCTTTATAGGGTAGCATGTTAGCCACAGAGGCGGTTAGTGCAAATATTTATTTTTCAAAATCAATAATAATTTCTCTTTGTATTATTAGAATCTTCTACAGTTTTAGATAAATATATTCTTAATCATTATATGTTCTTATTTTTATGTACTATGTGTAATTATTAATATAATGTACAATCATGTTTATCTTCTTGTTGTTAAAATCATCACCTGAAAGGCTGGTTTGAACCTGTAGAGGTTTTACTAAGTAAAACGAGGAATGAGGTGTTTTACCATTGCCAACACTCACTGAATGGAAAAGTATGCTTATCAGCATGCCGAGCCCTCTGAAAAGCACATATTTTTCACTCTGCAAATGACACTTTTACTTCATTCACCACAGGGTCCAACTGTATAATGAAATTCATTACTTTCAGAGGAGATAACTCTGATTAGTGTCTTTTACACCCCTACCTCTTCTGCACTTAAATGATTCAGTCATTTAATTGGCTGACCATGTGATAAGAAACAGAACTATTTATTTTAGCCCTGCAACGAACAGATTGAGTGTAAATAATTTGACACTCCACCTGTCTGTTATGGGCAGATGTTTATCTTATGTTGCTTAAAAATCACTGCCTCAAACAAAATATTATTTCTGTTCTTGTCGACACATTCTGTGCTTTGCTAAATGTTTAAGCTTATTATTTTATTCATTCAGTAAACCAGCTTTTAAATAATAATACAAATAATAAAAAAATTTGTAGTGTGAAACTCTTGCACGACTTTCTCTACCCAATGTAAATAATTAACAGTATGACCTGTTTTTTTTTTTATTTATTTATTTAAAGTCGAATCAACTGCTTGGCCATTAGCCACTACAGTGGATTTTGAACATTAACTGTGTGTGGGGTTTGACACTTTTAATTTTAATTTCAGACCCTGGCTGGGAATCGAACTCAGGATCCCTGCGTGGCTTACCCTATCTTGTACAAATCAGTGTAGTGAATATGACGACTTTAAAAAAAATTGTAGGTGCTGTTAGTTAGAAAATCACACAAATGACGATGTACTACTTCCGATTGTCTGATGTTCATACTCACAGACAAATCACAAAAAACATGTTTTTTCTGGTTCAAGGAAACTGAAAACATGTATAGTTCAGCCGTTCTTAGTTTGCTCCTACTGTCAACAAACAAAAGCCACCTACTACAGGGTGCACGCTAGAGTCCACGACTTTACGGATGTCGTATTCCTATTAAGTTAACTATTTTTTACTTTCTCTTGCCTATATGAATATATAGGAAGGAAAGTATTGTTTTCATGTCGATTTTTCGAAATCGAGTTTTCACCGGATCTATACGTTTTCAGACCCCCTGAACCCAAAAAACATGTTTTTAGCGATTGGTCTGTGTGTGTGTGTGTGTGTGTGTGTGTGAACAGAATATCTCAAGAACGGAACATCGTACGAACTTGAAACTTGAAACTTAAGTTACATACCACTACCGGACGCGACACGAACATTTTCATCAAAATCGGTCAACCGGAAGTAGTAGTTTATTCGTATAATTTTTCACTTTTTTGCGATTTTCTCAAAAACTAGTCCTACGATTTTTTTTTAAATCAACTGGTTTACTAAATTTTTTATGCTCTACAATATAGGGTAGGCGCCATGTTTGCTGAAATTCTGCTTGAGGCTGTTTTTACGTAAAAACATTTTCTTTTTAAGATTGCGGCTTTAATATACATTTTAGCGCAAAACGTTATATAATAAAAGTTGTAGAAAATGTAAAATTCTACAACTTTTATTTCAAACATTTTTTTGTATAACGCTTAGTTTAGCGGTAATTAGCGATTTTCTGTTTTTTTCTCACGAAAACGTGAGAAAAATCGATTTTTTTAACATTTCGGTCTTAGTATGCATTTTACGACAAAAGTGTATATAATTAAATTTATAGAAAATTAAAAGATCTACAACTTTTGTTTAGAGCATTTTTCTCTACAGAGCCTAGTTTAGCGTGAAATAGTGATTTACCGTATTTTTAAGCCAAACTGAGTTCGATTGTCATTTTGCGTCATTCACTCATGATTAAAATAAGGTTATGTTTTTGAGGTTAGTTTATGTTTATTTCTAATATTTTATTAATAATGTTAGGTTTATTATTAATTATTTGCATTGGCAAGAGAAAGTTGTGTGAGTGTTTCAAACCAGATTTTTAAATTTTAAGTACTTAAAGTACTAGAAACATCAGTCATGATATGATGTAGGCCTAACAATTTCATTTAGAAAAATGCTTTTAAAAGTATTTTGTATTTAAATACTTTTGAAAGTATTTTGTTGTTACTTTTTAATCAGCATGTACACATTTTGATATAATGCGCATACTCAGTGACGTCATTATTTGTTTACATTAGGAGCAAACTAAGAGAGGCTGGACTGTAGTATTTCCAGTAAAAACTCGATTTGGAAAATCGACATGAAACAATACCTACTTTCGTTCCCTATATCTTCATACAGGGCAAGAGAAAGTAACAATTGAAAGCCACTTCTGCCATATAGTGGTACTGAAAAAAGTCTAACACACTGTACTAAACTCCAAGACGGAAGGCCCACGTTCAATTCCTGGCTAGTTTCTGGAAATTTTAACATATTAAAACTCACTGTATAATTGAAGGGGTCAGCGGAAGAAAGTGATAACCCACAAAATTTCCAGCATGATTTTTCTTAAATAATCTGTAAAAATAAAATGTTTAGCACGTTTTAAACAGGATACTATATTTACGATCGTAAGAACCTAGATTTACAGAAAATAACAAATGTTTAATAAAAATTCCAAAACATGATTTGTAGATTTCAGAAAACTTTTAAAATAACATTGCGTAAAATTATGTTGATGTGGGTTAGCACTGTCTTCTCCCGACCCCTTCAATTTGTCTAAATGTTTACTGATGTGAAAGTCTAAAAGTTCAGTTGATGTGTAGGGTTGGGATGATAGATTGCTGACCCACAATACTCTTTATCAGCTAAGTCGAGACCTAATCAAAACAGTTTGAAAGGAAAATATTATGTAGCGCGATCCATCCAAAAAATTTTATGATCATTACACAGGAAATTTACAGTTGTTAATTTTTTTATAATAATTAATTTACATTCTTTTTATAATTACTAGCGGTACCCCGTGCGCGTTGCTACGCCCAAGAACAGAAAACATATTTTTATGGAAAATATGAAATTTATTTTTATTAATCTAAGGCCTGTTAGTGTAGTGGTTAGCGCAAGTGGTTTCTACGCCGGGGGTACCGGGTTCTATTCCCGGTCAGGCATTTTTTCGTCACTTGTTTTCATTACCATCATTATCCACCGGCTGTATTAGCAGAAATTGCAGAACAGTCAGACGTAAAACAAAAAAAACCTAATGCAAGGGGCATAAAATGATAATTTATTGTAAATGTCACTACTACAATCGATGCATAACTAATATTGCTATAAAAAAATACGGGTTGGTGGTAAAAGGGTGAAAATTTAGGAGTGTATGTATCTTTTAATGCCACAATAAAAAAATAAAAATTTTGTCCAAAAAATAATAAAATAAAAAACCCACCGGGTTGGTCTAGAGGTAAAGTCGTCACCCAAATCAGCTGTTTAACTGCTGATTTTCGGAGACGAAGGTTCCTGGTTCAAATCCTAGTAAAGGTAGTTATTTTTATACGGATTTCAATACTAGACAGTGGTTACCGGTGTACTTTGATGGTTGGGGTTCAATTAACCATACTCTCTCAGGAATGGTCGGCCTGAGTCTGTACAAGACTACACCTCATTTACACGTCATACACATCATCCTCATCTCATTGGGTCATGGGGTTGCTTATTGTTCTAAATTGAACACATTGCAAAAAAAAATTTTTGGGGTGGAACACTCTTATCACTTAGGGGTATAAAAAATAGATAAAAACCTATTCTCAGACCTACCAAGTGTATGTATAAAATTTCATCAAAATCGGTTAAGCCGTTTTGGAGGAGTATGGCAATGTATTAGAGATAATCATTTATTTGTAACAAGGCTGGGGGTGTTTACTGTAAACAAAGTACTGTTACAGATCACCTTATTGTAATTCTTGTAGACCTGATAAAACTTCATCAGAGGAAACATTATTCTCATCACTACTTGAATCATGTTCAAAATTTACAAGTTTTTCTCCCTGAACTTTGCTCAAAGAATCTAAATCCCACATGTGTTTCTCCTTCTTTTCCTTGTGAGCTATTAACTTTTTCCATTTATTCACCGATACTTTAGAAACCCCAATTTCCAAAAGGTTCGTTACTTCTTAGAGCTTAAATGTTTATTATTTTGTAGCCATGTAATCCTTCATCTGAGCCCACACTAACTCAATATGATTCAGGCTACAAAAATGATAAATAGGTTACAAACGGTACGAGGAGTGATCAAAAAGTAAGGTGACTTTTTGAATTTCGCGCGCTCTGTACACTCTAATTTCAAATTTTTTTTGTTGTTGTGTTGGTACACTCGTCACGATCATATGTTCAAAGTTTTGACTATATAGCCTGTGTTGTTTTTATGTGAGAGGCATAAAGGTTATACTCGTGTTTGCGTGCTCGGTGATTTTTTGCTGTTGAAAATAATGGAGCAGAGTTTGTTATTAATTTTTGTGTAAAAAATGGTATTAAGTGTTCAAAAACTCTTGAAATACTGACAGTGGCGTACGGTGAGTCAACTTTGAGCAAAAAAAAATGTTTATAAATGGTATAAGTTATTCCAAGAGGGCCGAGAAAATGTTAATGATGAACCTCGCTCTGGACGCCCCAGCACGTCAAAAACCGATGAAAATGTTCAGGAAGTGAAAGAAATTGTGTTGAAAAATTGTTGAATCTCAATTAGAGAAATAGCTGATGATCTTAACATATCGTTTGGCTCATGCCAATCAATTTTAACGGATGTTGTGGTTATGACATGTGTATCAGCGAAATTCGTTCAAAAACTGCTTAATTTTGATCAGAAGCAGCGTCGCATGAACATCGCCCAAGACATGTTGAACGACGTCAATGATGATCCTGATCTGCTCAAAAGGGTTATAACTGGTGACGAAACATGGGTCTATGGTTATGACGTCGAAACCAAAGCCCAATCATCCCAGTGGAAGAGCCCAGGCTTTTCTTTGGAGATTAAGGCTGCATCGCTGGAGGAGCTCAAGGCAATACCCAAAAGTGCATTTCAGAAATGATTTGACAACTGGAAAAAGCGCTGGCACAAGTGCATTGTATCAGAGGGGGATTATTTTGAAGGGGATAACATAATTTTGGATGAATAAATGAATTTTTTTTATAAAAATCTGGTGTGAAACACTCACACAACTTTCTCTTGCCAATGCAAATAATTAACAATAAACCTAACATTAGTATTAAAACATTAGAAATGAACAAAAACTAACCTCAAAAACATAACCTTATTTTAATCATGAGTGAATGACGCAAAATGACAATCGAACTCAATTTGGCTTAAAAATACGGAAAATCACGCTTTCACGCTAAACTAGGCTCTGTAGAGAAAAATGCTCTAAACAAAAGTTGTAGATCTTTTAATTTTCTATAAATTTAATTATATACACTTTTGTCGTAAAATGCATACTAAGGCCGAAATGTTAAAAAAATCGATTTTTCTCACGTTTTCGTGAGAAAAAAAACAGAAAATCGCAAATTACCGCTAAACTAAGCGTTATACAAAAAAATGTTTGAAATAAAAGTTGTAGGTTTTTAAATTCTCTACAACTTTTATTATATAAGTTTTTGCGCAAAAATTTATATTAAAGCCGTAATCTTAAAAAAACAACGTTTTTACGTGAAAACAGCCTCACTGAGAATTTCAGCAAACATGGCGCCTACCCTATCTTGTAGAGAATAAAAAATTGAGTAAAATAGGCGTTTTAAAAAAAATCGTAGGACCAGTTTTTGAGAAAATCGCAAAAAACTGAAAAATTATACGAATAAACTACTACTTCCGGTTGACCGATTTTGATGAAAATGTTGGTGTCGCGTCCGGTAGTAGTATGTAACTTAAGTTTCAAGTTCGTACGATGTTTCGTTCTTGAGATATTCTGTTCACACACAGACACACACACACACACACAGACCAATCGCTAAAAACATGTTTTTTGGGTTCAGGGGGTCTGAAAACGTATAGATCCGGTGAAAACTCGATTTCTTAAAATGGAGATGAAAACAATACTTTCCTTCCTATATATTCATATAGGCAAGAGAAAGTAAAAATGAAAAGTCAACTTACTTTTTGATCACACCTTGTATATAAATGTAGAAATTAGTGATGTGATGCTCATGAGCGAGTCGTACAAAAGAACTAGTTCTTTTAACTGAGCGATGAGCTACCACCTCTTTTATTTTGAACGATTAGCACACCGAGCATTTCTCCCCACACAGCATGCTCTCCGCACAGAGCTGACTTGTACATCCCCTCCACGACTAAACCACTTTTCTCTAGTCGCATCATAGCAAGGGCTACCTAAACGCCGCATGGAAAGTATACATATCGTATCAAACTCTGCCTCTGTTTGCGAGGGTGCAGGAGACGGGTGCGGAGAGGGGGTCATTATTCTTTCATACTATACTACAACAACCCTGAGACAAGTGGTTGTAAAATACCATTGTACTGTACTGTAACAATTTACCTCATGCATACAAAACAAAGATAGACATACGACAAAAATTTGTTTGTGGAAAGGGATGCATGAACGTTCAGGTTGACGCACACACAAACACAAGGTGTTGTGTGCAAAGGAGTGAGCGAAAGTCACCCTCAGCTCACCTCACTGTCTGTTTATTCACATAGCTCAGCTGAGTGCTGTATGTATTAGAATCTACTAGCTCACTCCCACAGTTCACCCCATCTCATCCTTCAATTGTACGGTGGCACGCTCTGTGCCGTTCTCTCAAGTGTGTGGAGCGGGGTGTGGGGTGTGCTAGCTCTCCTATTTTACTGTGCCGTCTCGTGACCAGTAGAAATGAAAGCGGGCGAAGGGTGCCAGCCATCCAGTTACACATAGCGTAGACACAACAGATCAAACCTTACTTGGTAAAATGTTGTTTACAGTAGGTCTCCTTAAAAGAAACATACTATAGTAGGGCACAACATGAGCTGGTGAAGGATTTATAAGCACCAACAAATGTTATGCGTATACCCTTGAATCCAATAACATTGAAAGATAACATTAGAATAATGGAAATGAATCAATTCTGTTAAGAATCAAAGAACATCATAAAGACAAACTATATTGCTTTTGCAGATAACTTAGCAATCGTTTCTAGAAAATAGGAACACCGATAATCAGTTATCAAACAGCTGATTCGTGGCAAAAACTTTCCCACTAGACCAACTGGGTGGGTTAAACACTAAATAAAATACTAATATAATAACACTTTGAAACTGAAACACAATAACACAACTTAATTTTCCAAAAACAATACAACAAACACAAACATAAAAATGATGTGCAATGCGAAACATAGAAAACAATAACACCATTGTTATTGTTTTAACAATAACAATGTGTTATTGTTAACACATTGTTAACAATGTGTAATTGTCAACACATTGTTAACAATGTGTAATTGTCAACACATTGTTAACAATGTGTTAACACATTTTTAACTGTATGAATCTAAGCTTTGTGCAGTCAAGTGATGGGTGATTACATAATTAACATAATAACAATATAATAATTCTAACAACATAATAATTATAGTAGATAGTAATTAATTAATTAATAATTAAATTTTAATTAAAGTACCTAATAATAATTAATTATAGTGGATAGTAATTATAGTAGATAGATTATAATTATAATATTATATTATGTAGATTAAATTATAATTATAACAACATAATAATTATGTTAAATTAAAAATTATGTTATGCGGGATGAAGGGAAAAGACGAAGTACCAGACTGCTGTTATGTCATAACACTGTATTAATCATCTCATTGCTCTTCGCTGGGCAGTAGGCTGCCTAGTGCGATGACATACGTGGGTGTTCTTTTCACAATTCGCTGTAGATGGCGACACAGAATATATGTAGTTTGGATAGTACCCTTGACTACTACAAACATAATACAAGTAAAACGTTACTACTACTAACGCAATCTCTGACAGTAGTAGTGACGTAATGCATACCTCTCAGCTGCACAAAGCTTGGCAACGGGCGGTACATTACTCATTGATTTTATAGTCACAGAAACTGTTATATTAATATAATAGTAATAAGATAATATAATAGTAATACGAGGGGGTACCCAAAAGAAACCGGTATTATTTTTTAAAACTATTTATTTTTAATTTTTTTACAAAAGAACCTTATCCCCTTCAAAATACTCTCCATTACAACTAATACATTTGTCCCACCGGTGCTTCCACTGTTCAAAACATTTTTTGTACTCCTCTTCAGTGATGGCTGCCAGCTCATCCGTCGTTTTTTTCTTGACATCATCAACGTTGTTAAATCGGAGACCTTTCATGCCCCTTTTCATCCGTGGGAACAAGAAAAAATCACACGGAGCCAGATCGGGTGAGTACGGTGCGTGTGGTAGCAAAACCATGCCGTTTTTCGCCAAAAACTGGGTAACCGAGATTGCCGTGTGTGCAGGCGCGTTGTCGTGGTGGAAAAACCAGTCCCCTGTCTGCCACAAATTAGGTCTTTACGACGAATGCTGTTTCGTAGTCTTCTTAACACTTCAAGATGAAAAGCTTGATTTACCGTCTGGCCTGGTGGAATGAACTCTGAATGGACAATTCCCCTCACATCAAAAAAACAAATCAGCATTGTTTTGATGTTCGATCTGACTTGACGATTTTTTTTTGGTCGGGGTGATAATGAAGTCTTCCATTGACTGGATTGTTGTTTGGTTTCTGGGTCGTA
The DNA here is from genome assembly GCA_035578175.1 of Catonia carolina. Taxonomy (NCBI): domain Eukaryota; kingdom Metazoa; phylum Arthropoda; class Insecta; order Hemiptera; family Achilidae; genus Catonia; species Catonia carolina. Next base: position 283,355,013 of record JAQMRL010000001.1, on the reverse strand, counting down.
CCCATAGCACCAAGACTCGTCACCCGTAATGATCTTTGACATGAAATCTGGATCAGTTTCAAGCTGTTGTTTCAAATCACTACACGTTTCAATTCGACGTTCCTTTTGAGTGTCTGTCAGAACCCGAGGCACAAACTTGGCAGCAACTCTTTTCATTGTCAAGTCTTCTGTTAAAGTGCGTAGGACTGAGCTCCAAGATAACCCACTAACCTGTGATATTTGGTCAATGGTCTGTCGTCGGTCTGTTCGTACAATTTCTTTCACTTTCACAACATTTTCGTCTGTTCGGGAAGTCGACGGTCGTCCAGAACGAGGTTTGTTCTCAATCGACATGTCGCCATTTTTAAAGCGCAAAAACCACTCGTACACTTGGGTTTTTCCAATAGCGTCGTCTTTGTAAGCTGTGTTCAACATTACAACTGTTTCCGCGGCGTTTTTACCGAGCAAGAAGCAAAATTTCACAGCCGCACTTTGTTCATTAAAACTTGCCATCATGAAAAACGACACGAGCACAAAACAGCACTAGCGAGAACAGAACAAGCTAGATCAACGAACAAAATGGCATTGAACTGGCAATGAGTAGCGCTACAAGCAGCCTAGTGGCGGAAATTTGTACTGCACAAGCTCCGCCCACAGCAGAGCTATTCCGGATACTTTTGGGTACCCCCTCGTATAATAGTGTAATAGTAATAGTTAGGGATTTTAGTGATGAATTTGAGAATCTAAAGATTTTAAAAAGAGTTTATATCGACGAAAGCAAGCTGTTCTATTCCATTTAAAACAAAGCAATATGTGTGGAGAACCACTCGCACAACCTTAGCATTTTAGAGCCATTTGTGGTGGAGAAGCTGGACTTGTCCATAGGCTCCAATGTGTTAAGTAACATTTTGTGCAGACTTCCACAGGAAGGACATTTGCAAGATAAAATACCTAACACTCTTGTGTAAAACTTTTTTTTTTTTTTTTTAAATTCCTAATATGTGTACATTGCAATCTGCTCAATTGGGAACAATAAGCAACCCCATGACCCAATCAGATGAGGATGATGTGTATGAGGTGTAGTCTTGTACAGACCCAGGTCGACCATTCCTGAGAGAGTATAGTTAATTGAATCCCAACCATCAAAGTACACCGGTAACCACTATCTAGTATTCAAATTCGTATAAAAGTAACTATCTTTACTAGGATTTGAACCAGGAACCTTCGTCTCCGAAAATCAGCTGTTAAACAGCTGATTTTGGCGACGACTTTACCTCTAGATCAACCTGGTGGGTTTGCGTAAAACTTATAGAAATTTATGATAAAATTATTTAAGTTCTCATAATTTGTAATCACAAACTAAATTGAATATGTTATTATTTTGAGTATATTACAGAATTAACGCATTTTTATTAAAAGATTAATTAATAGTTATTGTTTTGATTTTCAGGCTGGATTAGCTGGTGCGCTTTCTTCAGTTAAGCTTGGAGCACCTAGATCAGAAGAAGAAACCGCTCTTCAAGACCATTTAAGAAGGCAAGGATGGGAAGAAGGGAACATAGATTACATGGGCAAAGATTCGTTTGACAACATTTGGAAGAAAATAAGTGAGACGCTCGCTAGTGGATCATCTAGTCCTCCTCCTACTGAACCAATTTCATCAGCTCCTGTACCTAGCGAACCGATTGCATTGGCTCCAGCTCAGAGTGAACCAGTTGCACCGGTTCCAGCACCCATTGAACCAGTTGCACCGGTTCCAGCTCCCAGTGAACCAGTTGCACCGGTTCCAGCTCCCAGTGAACCAGTTGCACCGGTTCCAGCTCCCAGTGAACCAGTTGCACCGGTTCCAGTTCCTAGTGAACCAGCTGCACCTGTTCCAGCACCCAGTGAACCAGTTGCTTTAGCTCCTAGTGAACCAGTGGCTGCTACACTACCTGCAGAACCCAGTGCCCCTTCATCACCTCCTTCACAACCAGCTCCCGTGACCCCACCAATTTCATCCGAATCAGTACCTGATGCTTCAATTTCTCCTACTGTAACGGAAAAAGTAATTGAACCAGTAAAAGTTCCTGCTGATACCACAACTAAACAAGAAATTCCTCAAGTAAAGCCTGCAGAAACCAAATCTGAATCGCAACCCACTCAGCAAGTAACGGAAGATACTAAGCCTGCTGAGGCATCAGTTCCCGCTCCACAACAAACAACTCCTTCAGTCACTGAAACTGTAATTATACCAGAGATCAAGCCCACTACTGAATCTCAAATTCCTCAAACAACTGAGTCTGTAACTCAAACGACACAAGTTTCAGAAACAGTAGCAACACCTTCAGCCCCTGATACACCACAAGCAACAGCTGAAACTCCGGCCGAAGCAGCACCAGTTCCTGAACCAAAATCAGAAGCAGTGCCAGCTTCTCAACAAACACCTGAAACATCATCGCCGCCAGTATCAGTTCCTGAGAAACCAGCAGTGACTCCATCTGAGGAAACCACCACCCAATCACCATTGACACCCCCACCTTCTCCTGAAAAGCCAGCTCGTTCACACCCATCCACTGTTCCTCCTACCCCAACAACACCCACTGTAACAACACCAACCCCACCTACATCACCCCCTGCAGTTCCTCAAGAACCATCTACAAAGGGAGACCAATTGAAAGTTGAACCAGAAACTATTCCGACCCCACCAATCACGGGATCTGCTCCACCGACCCTCCCAGGTACTGCTGCTGGGGATGAACCACCAATACCACCAAAAAGAAAAGGAGGAAAAGGTGGTGGTGCAGCAGCAACTCCGAGCGAACAACCTGCAAAACAACAACAAAAGGGTGGTAAAGGAGGAAAAGGAAAAAAATAAGGCTTAATATGAAATAAGAACAATATTAGTTAAAATTCTTCAATGTTAAGTGAAATTTGTGATCTGTATTACTTGTATGTATATTGAAAGGTTTTTTCGTTTTTCATGCTAATTTATATTATCACCGATTTCAATGATAACAATAGAGTTTCATGTAGAGTGGAGCGTCAGTTATCTGAATTAATTTGTACCAGAGAGGTTCTGATAATCAAATACGCTAAATACTCATTTGATACACAATTTAATGTAACCTAAATGTTTAATAGGTTATTAAAGGCTAACATAAACCAAGTTAGTTAAGAACAAAAACTGAAAATACTGCATTTTAAAAGTGAATAAATTAACGAAATAAACTATGGTAAAATACAGGGCGATTATAAATGAAATAGACAGTTTTCATAGCTTATAGAAAATTTATTTTTGAAAAGTTAAGGTAATTACTTACATGATTATATAGAAGAATTCACTAAGTTTTTATTGAAAATATTTACAGATGTTCAATGTGTGCACCATTTGTTACACGACAGATATCAACACGGTAGTTGAATTCTTCCCACACTTGATTAAGCATATGACAGTCAACTAAGGCGAGAGCATTTGCGATACGTTGTTTTAGATCATTGATATTTATAGGAAGCACTGGTACAAAAACTTTGTCTTTTACATAACCTCATAAGAAAAAGTCGCAGGGCGTTACGTCTGGACTACGAGGTGGCCACGGCATAAACACAATGTTTTCCTCACTTGTACGGCCGATCCATCGTCTACGACTTTATCGCTGGTATTTAAACTTTGTACTAACTGCAATTTATAAGGTGTCATTTTCAATCGTTTCTGCAGAATTTTCTACACAGTCAGTTGAAAAATTTGCAAATCTAAACTTACTGATCTAGTTGATTTTCCTGGACTTGTTACATAAACATCACAAACATTATCAATTTGTTCTTCTGTAACAGAAGGTCTTCCAGTACTCTTCCTTTTACACAGACATCCACTGTTTTCAAAATGTTTATAACAGTCATAGATTGATTGCCTTGCTGGTGGTGGTAATGGTTTACCATATCTTGTTCTGAAATGACGTTGCACAACCGTAATGGAGTTTGTTTTGGCTAATTCAAGAACATAATAAGCTTTCTCCACTTGAGTAGCGGCCATTTTGCTAGACTAGTCATTGTAACAACAGCCAACAACAGTTGTACCAACATAAACTTTAAAAAATTCCCTACAAACCTATATCATTTACTATATTCAAATACACCAGTTTGATGTTTAAGAAGCTGTCGAAAGTGTCTATTTCATTTATAATCACCCTGTACTTTATGAAATATTTTTTTACACACTTGTCCATACTGTATAGTAATTTTTTTAAATCTTAAATTTTGCTCTAAACAGTCTTCACTGTTGCTGATTGGAAACTAAACTGTAGTATAAATTTTTCATTGAATTGTATGTCCGTATTTTGGAGTAATTGTATGTCCGTATTTTGGAGTAAATACATTTTTTTCCTATCAATGGTAGTTCAGATGGCTGACGTTTGAATAATCGATGCTCCTGTGTTTATTATTAAATTACTTTCTAACTAAAATCATTACCTACATCTAATCTACGGTATAAATTGTGTAGTAGGTATTTAAAATATGAAAATACTTTTGTATTTTTACAATGTAGGAAAATATTTTTTGAATTTTTTTTTAGATATAACCATGCATTTATAGATTTAATACAGTGATTTTTTTATTAAATAAATTTCAAATTGAAATTTCAACTACGATGTGGTTTGGAAAGTAACCTTTGTTTGTTTGGCTGTAAATAAAAAAACTTTCATAAAACAAATATTTTATTAACTTATATTCTTTTTTTTTACTTTTAAGAGCACACTGGATCACTTGGAGGTCTTCAATTTTTAATCCCATCTCCTCCAGATCTTCATTTATTTCTCTCATCCATACCGGTTTGAGAGCGAGTCCACAACAGAAATTCAATATCTGTTTCACATATCTATTTTCTGGATATCTCAATATGAGACCAAGGTATGATATTCTCTTTTTCCTCATCGTCTCAGTTACTGGATCAATAGTTTTGTAAACTTCACTATTGGGCAAAAGTCTCCAGTGTCCTTCCACTTTGTTTCTCTTGCCTATGCAGGTTCTCACTATTTCTCTTTCCTTTTTGACAACTCTGTCAGTGTTAATCTTGGATTTTATTTTAAACAGTGTCTTACTGAAATAGGTAATTTTGGGTAATTTTTTAATTATATTCTTTATTATATTATATTATACATCTACAGCGTTTTACGTTGTTGTTTTGGTCAACAGCAAACAGTAAAACCTCTAGAGGTTCAACTAAGTTAAAACGAGGAGTGAAGTGGTTTACCATTGCCACAACTCACTGAATTGAAAGAGTATGCTTATCAGCATGCCAGGTTCTTCGAAAAGCACCCACTTTCTACCCTGCAAATGACACCTTCACTTCATTCACCAAAGGGTCTGGCTGTATAGCGAAATTCATTATTCTCAGATGAGATAACTCTGACTAGTGTCTTTTACACCTCTACCTCTTCTGTTCTTAAATAGCTCAGTCATATAATTGGCTGACTATATGATAAGAAACAGAACTGTTTTTTGTAGCCCTGGAACCAACAGATCGAGTGCAATTAATTTAACACTCAACCTGTCCATTATGGGCTTAGCTTTTTACTATTTTTCAATATTGTCCTTATCATTATAGTCTCTCAAGGATTAGGCTTAATGGCCTGTTCCGGCAATCATCTCTTTTTAGGTCTTCCCAAGCCTTGCTTCCCTCTGGGTTTATATTTCCATTCTCGCAGAGGAAATCTGTGTGCTGGCATGTGAAGTAAATGGTTGGAACAGTTTCTCTTATACATTCTTAACATTTCACAGTGAATGAACATTTTTAATTCTGCGCATTTTTAACTTGGGTGGCTTTACTTAAGCCACCCAAGTTTTGTCACCTGTCACAATTCTTTTCAAAAACCTCCTTCTGCCAAAATCCTTCTTATCAAAATTCGGCTGTCCAGGTGACTGAATTTTATGAAGAAATTTTGGTGCGTGGCCTACCGTGTTATGTTTAGTGAAATTTGTATTTCTTGGTGTGGTACCACTGTCCACTAGCACTTTTGGCGTGTAAATATTTACATACTTAACAGGTTATGTAATATTAAGAAAAAAGGACAAATTACATTCGATAATTATAATAATATACTTTTTTAATTATTATGATAATATTACATACAAAAATTTACAATAGCAAATATTACAATAAGGATTCACCCAGTTATTTTTAGTCAGTCTGCACACGGTACACACTGTGAGTGTCATTGAGAAAAACACTAAACGAATCAGGTTCTACTTTTCTCATAGATTTCCTTGATATATAGTCGAGGTGCGAATGAAATAATTCTTTCAGAACGCCTCTTTTTTGTTTCAGAATGTTTACTATTGCAAACAACCACAATTGCTTATGTATTGGCTCCCGTTTGTGGATTTACATAATTTCGCGTATGGTTAACCATTGAATGCATGAATGCAGGTAATCAGATGTTCACATAACCTAACGTAGTTCACATAACCTGTAAAATATGTGAATATTTACGCGCCAATAGTGCTAACCCACCGGGTTGGTCTCTAGAGGTAAAGTCATCGCCAAAATCAGCTGTTTAACGTGTAACGTGTTAACGGTATGACGGTGAACAGTAACCTTGATTACTCTACTGAGATCAAAATCCGCATAGAGAGAGCCCGGGCCGCATTTGTGAAAATGAAGAGGATGCTGTGCAACCACAATCTGAGTCTGGACTTGAGAATTCGTGTGCTGAGGTGTTACATCTTTCCGGTGCTGTACTATGGTGCAGAGGCCTGGACTACCAATAGGCAATGTGAACGAAGACTTCAGGCCTTTGAGATGTGGGTTTACAGAAGGATGCACAAAATATCTTGGACAGAGAGAGTCACAAACATGGAAGTCCTAAGGAGGATGCAGAAGGGAATGGAAGTGATGATTGAAATCAAGAAGAGAAAGCTGGTGTACCTCGGCCATGTCTTGAGAGGTCCAAAATATGAAATCCTTCATCTTGTCATCCAGGGAAAGATTATGGGCAAACGATCGGTTGGAAGAAGAAGAACCTCCTGGCTACGGAACCTGCGAGAGTGGTTTAATTTGTCATCCATCGACCTATTTAGAGCTACAGTTTCCAAGGTCAGGATTGCCATGGTGCTAGCACACCTTCGTAATGGAGATGCTACATGAAGAAGAAGAAGTGCTAGTAATAGTAATAGTGCTAACCCACCGGGTTGGTCTCTAGAGGTAAAGTCATCGCCAAAATCAGCTGTTTAACAGCTGATTTTTAGAGACGAAGGTTCCTGGTTCAAATCCTAGTAAAGTTAGTTACTTTTATATGGATCTGAATACTAGACAGTGGTTACCGGTGTACTTTGATGGTTGGGGTTCAATTACCCATACTCTCTCAGGAATGGTCGCCCTGGGTCTGTACAAGACTACACCTCATTTACAAGTCATACACATCATCCTCATCTCATTGGGTCATGGGGTTGCTTATTGTTCTAAATTGAACAGATTGCAATGTACACAAAAAAAAAATAGTGCTAGGAGACAGTGCTACCACATCAAGAAATATAAATTTCTCTAAAAATAACGCAGTAGGTTACGTGCTATAATGGCACCGAAATTTTAAATTAATGAAATGCTTAAATTTGAATAGCGACAGTGTTGAAAAACATAGTAAAAATCTATAGTTTTAAAATGTATAACATAAAATATTATTTCTATGAAAATTTCTTTATTTACAGCCAAACGGAGGTTACTTTCTGAACCGTTCTTAATTATATTTTTTAAGTATGGTTGAGTCACTGTTATCTGACATAAAAGGAAAAGCTTCCGTTGATATTTTCCCAAAAAAAAAGTTATAATTTTTAGAAACAACTTTTTTCTAACATTAACAAAAAATAACTCAGCTGTACTTAATTTATGATTTAAAATGTAATAATTAAATTAAAATATTACTTTAAAAAATCATTTAAATTGTATCATTGTAAATAATGTAATTTTTAATAAAAATTATAAATTGATAGGTTAGACAGTTAAAAAAAAAAAATTAAAAAAAATAATAAATTAGTTTTAGATTTAAAACTATTTGAATAGTTTTCTGTAGAGTGAATAGATTTATCTACTATATATACAGTCACTCCTCAATTTAATGGACTAATTTGGGATCAGAAAATATTAGAAATAACACTCCAAAGAAAAATGAAAATGGAGAATAGTCTACACCGGTAGTAATCAATGAGTGTGTCACAGAACTTCTGAGACTTTGTAATATTCGTGATGAAAAACATAAAAATATCGTAATACCTTAGAATACCTTAGTAACTTACTATTATTGTACCTTAGAATATTGTAATCGATGGAGGGAGAACACGTAAAGAGAATGCCTGATGGAAGGATCCTCCCCTCAGTATTTTGCAACACAGATTGGTGGGGAGGAGAGATGTTGGGAGGCCATGGAAAAGATGGCAATAATTCAGTAGTTTGTCGCTGTTGTGAGTTGGAACAGCCGGAAGTCTAATCCTAATCCTTGATTGTTAGAAGAGAAAAAAATTTTAATAATTTCACCCAATATTTATTTTGGCTGGCTCGTTGACATAGTGGTTAGCACATTAGGCTTCTATGCCGAGGTCCCGGGTTTGATTCCCGGTCAGGTCTGACATTTTTCATCTCTCATTTTCATGCATCATCATTCTCCATTGTCTGCATTAGCAGAAATTGCAAAATTGTCAGATGTAAAACAAAAAAACATTCTCAGCATTCACTCACTGTAGGGTTTCCTTTTTTTCTGTCCACCTGGTGTTCTGTTTTTGCTTGATGCCATGCTGCATGGCAACTGCAGCTTTTGGTTTCTACTGCTCGAGTATTGCAGAGGTTATTTTTGTATGGTAACTGCAGTTTGCCCAACTGCGACAGCTTCAAACAGTTGACCTCGACTGCTTGAAGCTGCTCATCTATTGCCACCCTTAGTCTATCATTCTGACGATAAACTAGAACAATTGAAGAGCTGAGTGGATGAAGGTGCTATGTAACATTTTTTCAAAAATGTATTTTTTGTGATTGCTGAAGGTGTTAAGTGCATACTTAGTTACGTAGATGACAGAGAACTCTGTATATCTAAAGTTTACAGAAATACTAGGGGATCAATGGACTATGTAAAGCTTAATTTTAAGGTTTATAGAGGATCAAGGTGTTAAGATAATTTGACACCTACCAGAATTCTCTACAACCTGATAGGCATCTTTTTAGAGTAATGAAAGATAAATTTAGAATGAACACCTATCATTAATTAATATGCATTGTGTGTTCCTTTAAAAATGTCTCTTATAAAGATCTTTACGAGTATTTTGTATTATTAAATTACAGTTAATCCATTTATTGATGATACAGTGTACAATAAAGACTTTTAGTTGATGAAAGTGTTGTATGCGTAAGAATAAGCGTTGTAAGGTGTTATATGACTATTGTAGTCGATGCTCAATAAATTTAATAAAAAAAGTGACAATGAAAAGTAAAGTTTTAAGAACTTTTAATTGTATAAGACAAAATTTTCGTGAAGGGATAGGGGGCGTTAGTACTTTCATAGCAATTTCTACTAAACTATATTTTTGTTAGATACCTACCACCTTCATCCACTAAGTTCTTCAATTGTTTTATCGCTGCATAATAATGTTATGCTCGTTTTAACACTGTCCTTCGCTTTGTGCGGAGGGGCGTCAAGCCATTGGCCAGCCTATACCCAGATCATCAGTATACTTTTGTGTGACATGACACCTTCACCACTGTTCATTAAATTAAGGAGCGACCGTAATTCAGATTAAACTAATATATAGAAATAATTATGAATTAATATAATGAAAGTTACTAAAAACTTTGTTTCCAATATAATAATATCGAAAAGAAATATGCTTTAGTTATGAAATTATTTATAAAATGTTTTTGTTGACAAAATAAATAATATTCTAGTCATTTCATTGTCATCATTTCAAAATAAGGAGTAAATGAATAATCATCGTAAATGTAATTGTAAAATATACAGAATTTTATTTTTCTATTATATTGTCGTGTTAACCGGTTAAAAAATAAATGTTGTATTGTAATATATAGAAATATTTTACATCTTTCAAAATGCTATAAAATACACAGTAGAATGCTTATAATCGTAACTAACTGATGTCAACTCAATTTTAATTATCAAGTTCTTTCGATGTTTTAATTAATTTTTTCATCATCAGTCTCTCAGCTAGTTTTATGCACCGCTTGAGTCACAGTTCCGTGTAGTTGTTGTGGAATGGAGTGCGTTGTTATAGTAGTGGGAGAACGAATGAGTTAGTAGTGTTTCACAGCTGATGCATTTGTAGTGGTAGCATGTACTAACTAGACTAAAAAAATATTCTTATCATCCGACGCATTAATTTAACAAACACCTACCGGGTTATTAACTTGGTCGAATTCATAATATTTAACTTACCAATTCATATCAAAACATGTAAATAAATAAATGTAATAAATACAAATGCCGGCCGCATTGGCGCAGTTGGTATCGTGCTCGCCTCTCATCATGCGGTCCTGGGTTCGAATCCCACTCAGGCACGGCATATTTTCATACGTTACAAAAAAAAATCATTTCATCATTATTACACACAGTTACACCCCAATGTCGTCGCTAATGACCTTGATGTTGATGCGACGTTAAAAAAAAAAAAATACAAACAAATATGTTAAATACGGAAAGTTTGAAAAGGAATGTTTTGTATCAGAGTAATACAACAATCGTTCTCCCAGCATGCATCACTCATTCATTATACCTCACCCGTACTCTTCACCCTTCACTCCGCAACTACATGGAGCTGGGACTCAAGCAGTAGTTCTCCACACTGTTCTGAATCTATAGGGTGATTCAAAAAGAGCGCCGGTTTTGATATATCAAATTAAGAGATTTATTTTATTGAAAAACTGAAAATAAATACATCAACAAGTTCATCTTACCTTCCGATTTCATGTATGAAAAATGATGTCATGCATGTGTCCTCCTCTACTGCGCTGGCACGCATCAACTCTGTCCATGAAATTGGATATTACTGCACGACAAGTTTCCGTATGTGGGGTTTTCTAAACCCCACATACGGCAGTTCTGTTTATTAACAAAACCGTTTAAGTGGAAGTGCTCCTCATCACTGAAAATGATTTTGTTTGCGAAGGTGTCATCATCCTGCCGTTTTCTCAATACCCAGTCAACAAACTGTCGTCTCTTCTGGTGGTCTGCCACTTTCAAATGTTGCGTCAACTGAATTTTATACGGGTGATATTGGAGATCGTACCGAAGAATTCTCCGTACAGAAGAACATCTTAAACCCAATTGTTGAGAACGGCGACGTATTGATTTTGCTGGGCTAACAGCCACACTGTCACGAACCAACGCAACGTTCTGCTCAGTTTGGCCAAAACGACGACGTCCAGAACTTTTAAGGTCGACTGTTGAACCCGTCTCAAAAAACTTTTTCATGAGCCTGCGAACTGTTGATTCATTCGGTGCTTCATTACGTCCTAGAGTACCGCGAAGTCGCCTGACAGTAGCCGCATAACTCTCTCCACTCTGGTAAAATGTTTTGACGATTAACACTCGTTAATAAACTCGTTAGTAAACTTCTCCATGGTTAGACACAGACTGCGAGAGTACTACACTGCGAACAAGAGAAACTACAACTGAATCGTCAATCGGAATGTTCTCCAAAATAGAAATGTGGTCAAACAATGTTGCCAACCGATAAACAAAAATTTACCAGCCGTTTAAAAACCGGTGTTCTTTTTGAATCACCCTTTACATTTGAAAGTGCAACTAAAATGCTATTTTCCTACATAATCACCAAACAAATTAAGACACTTATCATAGTGGTAAACTAATTTACGATGCATCAATCTCCAAATTTTTTGTTCAAAGCCTCCGTGATCAATGCACTGAAGTGTGGAGGAGCGCCATCTTATTGGAAATGAAGTTGACGAATGTTTTCGAGTTCATCTAGTTGAGGAAAGCAATAATAACTCGAAAACATTCATCAACTAACTTCATTTCCAACCAGATGGCGCTCCCCCACACTTCAGTGCAATGGTCACAGACGCTTTGAATGAAAAATTTGGAGATTGATGGATAGTCCGGCAAGGACCTATCCTGTGGCCTCCAAGGAGTCCAGACCTTGTGGGGGTATATCAAAAGCGTTGTTTATTCACAAAAACACGACCTGAACCACTTAAAAATCAGGATTAATGAAGCAATGACAACCATAACCGAAGAAATGTTAATGAATGTTTGGAAAGAAGTTGAGTATCGTTTGGATTTTTGTCGAGCGACTAAGGGAGCACATATTGAAATTGATTAATTATGTAAAAAAAAACTGTTTGAGATGATAAATTAGATGAATAAACAACATTAACTGTAAGTAATTCGGTTTTTCTTTAAACCATGTTCGAAACCGTACTATTCTTTTAAGATAACCGTGTATTAAAATTTCCAAACCTGGGTCCTTTCGCTTTTAAATTAGAAAATTGTTGAAGTTTTCAATTCTATCGTGTGGTCGTAAGTACATAAACAATAATTTATTTTCTTTGTGTATTGTACATTTTTATTGATTTGGCTAAACTGTAACTGAATAGATAAATGTATTTCAGTATTAAGTCTTCTGTTCATATTATAATATTTTTATGATTGATAAGTTTACTTTTCCTTGTTTACTTTTATTAAAAAACTCTCAATTGTCGTATGATTTATATCATTTCTATAATAAAGTGTGTTTTGTGTTCATATTGATATTGTACAATCTTATTAATTATATTAATAATAATAAAATGTAAATTGTGTGCGTTAAAATTTAAATTCATATTTAAATTATTGTAGGTACTTTAACAAAGGATTTAATAAACCATTTTTATTAACCTTTATGTGTTATTATTTATTTATTTATTTATAATAGTAATGTGTTGATACCGATTCAGATTCTTGATACCAAAAAACAAGAATGTGAAAAAACAAAAATTCTGGTGTGAAACACTCACACGACTTTCTCTTAGCAATATAAATAATAAAAATTTAGTTGACGATTTTTTAAAAAAAAAATCAAAAGTGAAAAATCGCTTGAATAAACTACTACGTCCAGTTGTCAGATTTTCATGAAAAAGTTTGTGTGTTGGGTCCACTTTTAGAACGTATGTTTTTTGAGTTTAGGGAGCCTGAAAACAGGTATTTCCAGTGAAAACCACCTCAATTTTGAAAAAATCAATGTGAAAACAACTTTTTTACTTTCTCTTGTCTATATGAATATATAGGAAGGAAAGTATTGTTTTCATGTCGATTTTTCAAAATTGAGTTTTCACCGAATCTACAAGTTTTTAGACCCACTGAACCCAAAAAAACATGTTTATAGCGATTGGTCTGTGTGAGTCTGAACAGAATATCTCAAGAATGGAACATTGTACGAACTTGAAACTTACGTTAGATACCACTAGAGAATGCAAAACGAACATTTTCATCAAAATTGGTCTACTGGAAGTAGTAGTTTATTCAAGTAATTTTTCACTGTTTTGCGATTTTCTCAAAAACCGGTCCTATGATTTTTTTTTAAATTGCCTGATTTACTAAATTTTATATACTCTACAAGATAGGGTAGGCGCTGTTGTTGTTTAGGTGGTCAGCCTGTAGGCTGGTTTGAATCTGCAGAGGTGTTACTAAGTAAAACAAGGAGTGAGGTAGTTTACCTGTGCCTTCCTCACGGAGTGGAAAAGTATGCTTATCAGCATGCCGGGCCCTCTGAAAAGCACATATTTTCCACTCTGCAAATGACACCTTCACTTCATTCACCACAGGGTCTGACTGTATAATGAAATTCATTACTTTCAGAGGAGATAACTCTGATTAGTGCCTTTTCCACCTCTACCTCTTCTGTTTTTAAATGATTCAGTCATTTAATTGGCTGACCATGTGTTAAGAAACAGAACTATTTATTTTAGCCCTGCAACGAACAGATTGAGTGTAAAATATTTGACCCTCCACCTGTCTGTTATGGGCAGAGAATAGGCGCTATGTTTGCTAAAATTCTTGGTGAGGCTGTTTTCATGTAAAAAAATTGTGTTTTTAAGATTGTGGCTTTAATATGCATTTAAGCGCAAAAATTTATATAATAAAAAATGTAGATAATTTAAAATCCTACAACTTTAATTACAAACATTTTTTTTATAATGCTTAGTTTAGCAGTAATTAGTGATTTTCTGTTTATTTCTCACGAAAACATGTGAAAAATCGATTTTTTTAAGATTTCGGCCTTAGCCCATTTTACAACAAAAGTGTATATAATCAAATTTATAGGATATTAAAAGATCTACAACTTTTATTTCAAGCATTTTTCTGTACAGAGCCTAGTTTAGCGTGAAAGAGTGATTTTCCATATTTTTAAGCCAAACTCAGGTAGATTTTCATTTTGCCTCTTTCACTCATGATTAAAATTAGGTTACGTATATTGAGGTTAGTTTTTTGTTTATTTCTAATGTTAGGTTAATTATTTGCATTGGCAAGAGAAAGTTGTGTGAGTGTTTCACACCAACTTTTTTTTTATTGGTGACAATTTTAAAAATTCAGTTCATCTTTTGTAAATAGTGTACAGTAAATTGTGATTAGAGACTTTAATTTTTTAAAAGAACCATAAAGTATATTTATTTTTTGTGATTTATTTTATGTAAAACTTTAGGGTTGAAAACTTTTTTTTTATAGAGAAAACATTTTTTTAGTGCTGGTATCGTCTCTTGAGTCACGATTTGCCCTTGTTTGCAACGAGGGGTAAAGGGGGAAAAGCATCAGTGTGCATGCCCAACTGCTTTAATTTCAGTACACAAACATAACAACTTAAACTATACCCAGAGCGTATGCAGTATATTGCGGAACCTTTTGTAGGTTAATTGAATAGACCACTCGAAAACGTGGTCCAACTATTCACAGTAATAAACGAAATCTAATATGCAATTTAATAAAATGTTATGAAGTTGAAGCTGAATCAAAATGCCTTAGATCCGGGCCTCTTAACAAAAGCCGTGAGCCAGTAGCTAACTACTGTGATGTTTCTCTTTCCACAATTTGAAAAATAAAGAAGGAAATTAAGGACGTGAAGAAGCTATTCTTTAACAGTTTTGTTGACACCTGGTAAAAAAAGAAAATGGTTAGGTAGATACTTAGGTAGAGAGACTGATAATATAAACGCCGGTGACAGCAATAGTAAAGAAGGCGATTTATTCATAATTACAGTAAATCAAACATTTCTAGTCATGTAATTAAGCTATAGGCAATATTACTGGTCATATTTATTTCTTATTAGGTTTATGAAGAAAATATTTTCTCCGAATAAACCATAGCTTACAAAATGTATCTAGAAACTGCACGGTGGTGAATTGCAAGAGTAGTACCTCACTGTTGAGCTTGGCAGCACTGTAAATATTCCACTTCCCTTCCTCACAGCCGGCCGCATTGGCGCAGTTGGTAACGTGCTCGCCTCTCAACATGCAGTCTTGGGTTCGAATCCCATTCAGGCATGGCATTTTTTCATACGTTACAAAATATCATTTCATCCTTCACCGTCTGCATTAGCAGTAATTGCAGAACAGTCGGACGTTAAACCAAAAAAAAAAAAAAAAAAAAAAATTCCTCACAGCCCATACAAACGCAAATGGCAATCTCATGACTTCAGTATCTATAGAAGTTTTTCATTATTAGGCGTAGCAGTCTTGCATAGTACTAATATTTTGGCGTGGTAGTCAACCAGCTAAAGGTGTAACCAGGATTGACAAACACAGAAATTATATAGTGGGGGCGCACCCCATTATACAAACTTTTCGCTATTATCAACTCCACTTCAGAATGGATTAAGTTCGTATTGTGATATACAACTAAAGGGTGATTCAAAAAGAGCGCCGGTTTTTAAACGGCTGGTAAATTTTTGTTTATCGGTTGGCAACATTGTTTGACCACATTTCTATTTTGGAGAACATTCCGATTGACGATTCAGTTGTAGTTTCTCTTGTTCGCAGTGTAGTACTCTCGCAGTCTGTGTCTATCCATGGAGAAGTTTACTATTGCGCAACGAGTGTTAATTGTCAAAACATTTTACCAGAGTGGAGAGAGTTATGTGGCTACTGTCAGGCGACTTCGCGGTACTCTAGGACGTAATGAAGCACTGAATGAATCAACAGTTCGCAGGCTCATGAAAAAGTTTTTTGAGACGGGTTCAACAGTCGACCTTAAAAGTTCTGGACGTCGTCGTTCTGGCCGAACTGAGCAGAACGTTGCGTTTGTTCGTGACAGTGTGGCTGTTAGCCCAGCAAAATCAATACGTCGCCGTTCTCAACAATTGGGTTTACGATATTCTTCTGTACGGAGAATTCTTCGGTACGATCTCCAATATCACCCGTATAAAATTCAGTTTCTGCACGAGAAACAATGTTGTTGCTTTGTGAACGGTTCCAGGATCGCATCATTTCTCGTAATTCCGACCATCAATGGCTACCAAGGTCGTGTGACTTGACGCCTTGTGACTTTCCTCTTTGGGGTCATCTGAAGTCATTGGTGTATGCCAATAAACCCCGAAACATCAATGACTTGAAGGAGGAAATTCGACGGGTTATCGGGCAAATGGAAGTCAAAACTTGTCGTGCAGTAATATCCAGTTTCATGGACTGAGTTGATGCGTGCCAGCGCAGTAGAGGAGGACACATGCATGACATCATTTTTCATACATAAAATCGGAAGGAAAGATGAACTTGTTGATGTATTTATTTTCAGTTTTTCAATAAAATAAATCTCTTAATTTGATATATCAAAACCGGCGCTCTTTTTGAATCACCTATATAATAGGTAGGGACCTGCGATCCATCCCCATGAGTCAGCTGGTAGAAAGTCGCTATTAATTACTAATCAACAATGTTTGGTAAAGTGAATTTCAATGGTTACCAGCTAACAGCCATCCTTGAAAAAACTCCACTGGAGATCCCTATTCAAAAATTCATCCCAAATCACGTCAAAAATATGAGGGTTATCCAGAAAATAACCTCCGTTTTGAAATAAAAAGTAAACGAGTGAAGATACAAAAACTTTATTACATACATATTAAAACTACAATTTTTCTCTATTTTTCGACATAGTCGCCAAACAGATTCAAGCACTTGTCGTACCTTGGAACAGTCTTTGAAATACCCTCTGCATAAAAATCTGCCGCCTGTGAATTGTAGCCAACCATTCACGGCGTTTTGAAGCTCTTCGTCATTTGCGAACCGCTGAGATGCAAGCCACCGCTTCATGTACAGGAACAGGTGAAAGTCACTAGGAGCCAAGTCCAAAACAAGCGTCGTGGCCTTCTGATAGGTGTTGTGTTTGTGCATGACAACGCTCGCCCTCATACACCTCGAAGAACAAATGAACTTTTGGCCAAGTTTAAATAGGACATTTTCGATCATCCCACATACAGCCCGGACTTGGCTCCTAGTGACTTTCACCTAATCCCGAACGTGAAGCGGTGGCTTGCATCTCAGCGGTTCGCAAATGACAAAGAGCTTCTAAATGCCGTGAATGGTTGGCTACATTCACAGGCGGCAGATTTTTATGCAGAGGGTATTTCAAAGATTATTCCAAGGTACAAGTGCTTGAATCTGTTTGGCGACTATGTCAAAAAATAGAGAAAAACTGTAGTTTTAATATGTATATAATATAATAAAGTTTTTGTATCTTCACTCGTTTACTTTTTATTTCAAAATGGAGGTTATTTTCTGGATAACCCTCATACAATGAATAGCAGCGATAAAATTGGGTAGTTGTCAACAAAGTGCAGTTCTCGATAATAAATAAAAGCTAAAATAATAATAAAAATCATAAGCAGGCACAGTGCATACTGGTAACGCAATATAAGTTGACGATAATCAGCGAGAATATGACTGGATTATGCGGGGGAAGTGCTACTATATGTGCTTTTCTAAATACATCATAGCGACAGCTCTAACCATGACATCATGTGGTAGTTTTACTCTTACATTGATTTTGCTCACAGTTCCTTCTTTGTACATTTTTGAAGTGATAATGTACGTAAAGAAAAATACCTTTTTACAGAATTTAGATGTTCACAACCACTACACAAGAAACAGAGTCGATTATTATGTTGCTAATCACAACACTAAATTGTTTGAACAAAAACCAACTTATGCAGGTAGAAAATACATCAATAAATTGCCACAAGGTTTAAAAAGTTGTGACAATTTAAGTCATTTTAAAAAAAAGCTAAAATAATATTTGATTGATGAAACATTTTACAGTGTGGACGAATTCCTTTCTAAATAGTTTTGGTTGAAAAGTATTTAACTTCTAATTAAACAAATATTGTGCACTATTTGATACAAAGGGGTTTATGACAAGCCTACTGAGTTAAGCAGTAGCAGGAAAAAATTAATGGTAAGTGATGAATTTATCATTGTTTGATTTTTTTATTTTTTATTTTGTGTGATATTTGATTCAATGGGGTTCATGACAAGCCTACTGGAGTAAGCAGTAGCGAAAACAATTTTTTTGTGGTAAGTGATGAATTTATCATTGGTGATAAACTTTAAGTTTATCAGTTTTATCTTGACATGTCCTATACTCCCTTTAGAGTCTCCTGGATTCAAGAAAAAAAAATGTATTATGTTTACAACTATGCCGTTTTATAAACAACCCATTTTATTATTTATTGATTCTTAATAATTATCCTACCTTGTCATGACTAATTATCATGACTTGGACACATCATGAGGGGGCCTAAATACGAGATTCTGCATCTCATAATTCAAGGGAAACTCGTTGGTAAACGCTCGGTGGGACGCAGACGAATATCCTGGTTAAGAAATCTGAGAGAAGCGTTTAACTGGTTGTCACACGACCTTTTCAGAGCAGCAGTGGACAAGGTACGATTGACCATGATGATAGCCAACCTTCGTAATGGAGAAGGCATCTGAAGAAGAAGAAGAAGAAGAATTATCCTAAATTATAAACATTCATTCTAAATAAGTCATAATACTAGGCCTAAGCTATATTCCGTGAGTTCCGTCGATGCGAGCTTATTATCATGATGTAGTGGTCAGTGATTATGGAGTAGTGGTCAGCGCAACTGACTACTATGCCGTGGTCCCGGGTTCGATTTCCGGTCAGGTCTGGCATTTTGTTCATCTGTAAATCACCACATATCATTACCTACGCACAAGCCCAAGGCTTATGTAGGCATCATCACCGGGGAAAAAAAATACTAGTTTTACGGTAATTTCAAAATGTTATCGTATTTTTAGGGTTTTCATACTTCATTATTTTCAGTAAAGTTATGTTAAATTACAATTGAATTTTAAACAATTCACTTTTTTTAAATAATTACATTACTCCTTACTTATTTAGTGTTAGGGGTCATGAACTGAATTTTATTATTTAAGTGTTTGTGGTGGTTACATTTTGAGTTACACGCTTGATACATGTTTTGTGCTTTCAGGTTGGCCGATGTAAGTAGGATAGATAGTAGGCCTATACTGTCCTCCCACCGCATGATAGACGCAATTGTCAACTTATACTGTGTTACCAGTACATATTTTTTTTTTTTTTTTTTTTTTGCGCCCTGGAGACTCCTGGAGGAGTATAGGACATGTCGTCAGATGTAACACCTGAAATACATATAAGAATCACACAATGTATCACTACTATCAAGAAAGAAATTCTTGTACACTATAAAAAGTTTCACCGATCAAGTAATTTTTTAAATTTTTTTTAAAGGAATTCAAATCCTCACAACACTTTAAAGATTGGGGTAATTTATTTATGAATTTTCTCCCTGCATAAGTAGGTTTTTGTTCAAACAATTTTGTGGAGTGATTAGCCACATAATAATCATTCCTGTTTCTCGTGTTATGATTGTGAACATTGAAATTCTGCATAAAATTATTTTGCCTAACATAAATAATCACCTCAAAAATGTAGAGACAGGGAACTGTAAGCAATTTAAGCTCCTTAAATAGTGGCCTGCATGAGGTTAGCTGGTTAGCTCCCACCATACCCCTAATAGATTTCTTTTGAATTTTAAAAACCCTATTCATATTACCCATACTAGAATTACTCCATACTAAAATACCATACCGGATATGACAGAATGAGGCCATGATAAGCTGCCATTAGTAATTTTTTATCATTTAATCTGGCGATTTGTTTTAGTGCAAATACCCCAGATGATATTTTACTACAAACTTGATTGATATAGAAGTCCCAAGACAAAGATCTATCTAGAGATACGCCCAGGAACTTCACTGTTTCTACATGCTCTAAACTATTATTATGAATAAATACATCCACTTCTCTACTTTCTTTAACGTTATGTTTATACATGAAAAATACAGTTCAATTTAGATAAAAATAATATATTCAACAAGATATTTACAAATAAATAAGTAACTTTAACAATATTACTTAACTACACAACACAATCAACAGGTTTAACCAGATGAAATATTTCAATAAATCCGCTTTGACGTCCTTGTAAAATATGAGAATTGAAAACAGAATCTAAATGTTCATATTCTAAATCATTTAAAAAAGATTCAATGAGTGGTTTTAGACTAGAATAAAAGATTATATGTGACGGCATCGAGCATATGTCTTTCTTTAAATAATTATCATTTAACCATCGTAAAGGATTTTCAAAAAATATATCAGACTCATCTTTATAAAATGGTTCATTATTTAGATTCGGTTCGCAAGTTAAAAACCGAGTCGGTACATTGATATGTAAATGACTATATAAAGGCGTCGCATGACATGAAGTGAGGAACAAAAAATTTGATTTATTTGGGTTATCGTTTGCGATTTGTGCTAGTTTCGATATAACATTTAATTGCCCAACTTGATGCCACATACCTAAATATACAAGCCCGATTATATTAACTAATACTGAACTGATTGTAATTCCTAAAATAATAAAATTACTTTTCTGTAAATTTTTAAATTGAAAATAATTATGATTTACATGAATACTTATACCTGAAAGATAAAACATTATAGGAGCGAGTGGTAAAATAAATCGGAATTCTTTATGAGGTACCAGACTGTACCAGAATATAGTCCAAACAACCGTAAAAAATAAAATTAATTCATTATAATTAAAAAGACTATCAAATATCACATCACATTTTGAATACATTTTATACAGAATTAATGACAAAAATTTCATAATTTTCAACGAAACAAAATAGAATAATACAAATATCGGTCCTAAAACCACCGGAATACCAGCGGTAATGTACCAAAACCATGTATGAGTACCGTAATGAATTCCAACATTGTAACGGCCATTATACAATATAAAATTAAGAGGTGTTAGCACAAATTTTTTATAAAATAATACATCGATCATGACAGATAAACAAAATATTTTACTAATATAAACAAAATATACGTTGAATAAATGTTTAATTGGTTTCGGGTTTGTTAATATATTAAAAACACACAAAGGTAACCACTGGATTGCTGCAGTCGGTCTTACTAAACATGCTAAACCTATGAACCACAGAAAATTATTTCTACATTTATGAATATTCGCTGGTTTTAAAGTCCATGGATAATAATACAATGCGATAGTAGAAAAATTTAATTCTGCCGTGTTTGTTAATGTACGTGTAGAACAATAATTTACAAATAAACACATTAACCACATAAAAAATGTCCAGTATAATTGATTGTTATCAACACCAGGTTTTTTCAACATAATTTTTAACCAAAGCCAAAAGTATAAATCAGCTACAGCTGATAATAATGCTTGCATTAATCTTGGAATAAATATTAACAACAAAACATAATCGATTTTTAATAATTCGAGTAATTTATATGCCAACGAAAACAATGACGGATAGAAAAAACTTCGGATTGCTTCTTTCCATTCCCAGGTAATATAACCATACCCAAACACTGTATTGTGAGCTATTTCTAATGATTGCCAGTATTCATCCGGAACAAAATATGACTGCACTAAAAATAATATTATCACACGAAACAAAATTAAACATAATAAAGGTTTTAAATAACGAAATATAATCAACATGATTGTTCCGTAATCTCAGTATAAATTACTTAAACATAATATAACATTTTAGAGTTCCTTTGTAAAAATTCTGCTTCGCCCATTACTAATTTTTTAATAACTTTATGTACTCAAATAATTAAGTTTACACAAAATTGACACCGCAACATCACTAACAGGTTATGTTTCTGTCAACAACATAACCTCATTGTTGCTAATGACCAATGAATACAAATATCATAGAAGGATTGAATACTTTGATAACGATGCACTCTTTCGCGCATGACATGTATGACTGAATTACACCAACAAATATTATACAAACCCATTAGAAGTTTATGGTTTAGATTAAAAAATATAAATTTTCTACACCAATATTTTTCATTACATATTTAGTTAGTTGATACACAAATTAAGGTTTGAATTAATGAAATATTAGTTATCGGAGAATCAACATATTCGTAATGGACGTGCTGTGATATATTTAACAGCACTATACGGACATTTTTAGAATTAAATTATGCTACAAGTTACTAAACGTGAATGAAATTATATGCGTTTGTGATGATTAGAATCTGGTCGATACTGCAAAAAGACTAGAGACTCAGTTGTTCTGTAGCAATCAACAGACGGACGGTCCGATTTTGTTTTTCTTAGCTTTTATTTGTGTATTCTATTGGCTTTTTGGTTTCACGACTGACTGACTTTTGCTCATTAAGGTTAATCCAAACAATGAAGGGTGATGGATGAATTTTTTTTTCTTTTGTAATATCTAATGTGTGTACGTTGCAATCTGTTCAATTCAGAACAATGAACAACCCCATGACCCAATGAGATGAGGATGATGTGTATGACGTGTAAATGAGGTGTAGTCTTGTACAGACTCAGGTCAACCATTCCTGAGAGAGTATGGTTAATTGAACCCCAACCATCAAAGTACACCGGTAACCACTGTCTAGCATTCTAATCCGTATAAAAGTAACTACCTTTACTAGGATTTGAACCAAGAACCTTCGTCTCCGAAAATCAGCTGTTGAACAGCTGATTTTGGCGACGACTTTATCTCTAGACCAACCCGGTGGGTTTAGATGAAAGTGATCGAGAAATAATGTCAGACCTGATCAAAAATCGAATTTGGAATCCTGTCGTAAAAGCCAGTTGCTCTGACTTCTGCACTAAGGGCCGGCTGTACTTTATTGACAACCGGCTTTGAGTACATTTTTATGTAATATCCTCAAAGACAACTACCCAATTTTATTGCGGCTTTTGCTGTATTTTTGGCATGGAATAGGCGAAAAATCTGAACAAGTATTCATTGCGAAGTTTGTTCTTAAAAGTGGCGTGAGGGATGAATGTGATTGGGGAATCAAGTAATGTATTAGATTTGTTGTGACGGTAGTTCATTGCTCCTTGTACATATAAGGCTTCAAAATAGGCTTGCCGTACAAAACTGTTTGTTCTTTTTTTCATTTTGTTTTATTTTGCAACTGTAAACATACAACCAGCAAAAAGGTTTACATCTTGTGTTAATTACAAAAAAACTGTGTTAATGGCTTTGAGGAGAACACCACCCAGTGGTAGCTCTCCAGATAATGAAAAATGTGTTAAATTTTAATTTCATATTTTTGTACACGTAATCACTATTAGAGTCGTGTTAGTGTGTCATGTCTCTACTCCATCGGCGTTTCAGTCGTCTTTGTGGTACTCCTGGTAGGTCTGGAGAATTCATGTTGCATGTTAAGGGATTCTTATGATTTTGAAGTTTTTCTCTGAACCTACGGTATAATTTTAGAAATGTGTCGTTAACGTAAGGGACGCGTAGGTCATCGTGTAGTGTTCTGTTGGATACGTAACTCGGGCAGTTAGTAATGAGTCGCAAGAATTTACTTTGGAAACGTTGTATTCGTGAAATGACCGATGGCTTTGCTGCACCATAAATCTGACTACCATACATCCAGATCGGTTGAAACATCGCCTCAACCGCCTTTGAGAACATTTTTATGTAATATACTCAAAGACAACTACACAATTACGGCTTTTGCTGTATTTTTGGCATGGAATAGGCGAAAAATTTGAACAAGTATTCACTGCGAAGTTTGTTCTTAAAAGTGGCGTGAGGGATGAATGTGATTGGGAAAATCAAGTAATGTATTAGTTTTGTTGTGACGGGAGTTCATTGCTCCTTGTAAATAAGGCTACAAAATAGGCTTGCCGTACAAAACTGCTTGTGGGCACAAGATAAAAGACCCGGTTGGTCAACATACAAAGTTGCTTAACCTGGTTACTTAACCGCTGACGTCCAATTTTACTTCCTTGTTTGTTTGATTGCCTACCATAAGTTGTTCCTTCAACAGGTTATATTGTTGTTGTTGTTTAGGTCATCAGCCGAAAAGCTGGTTTGAACCTGTAGAGGTTTTACTAAGTAAAATGAGGAGTGAGGTGGTTTACCATTGCCTTCCTCACCAGGTTATATTATATATAATATTTGTTCCCAACAATTTTCCATAGTACTGAAGCTTCGGGCCTGCCAATCATTAGTGAAACTTGTTGCATCATTTTTACGTTGTGTGGCAGTCTAGCTATCAATTTCACCTTACCCACAGGGATTGTGTTCAAATTAAATTCATGTAAAACTAGAAAATGCAGTTGTTAACTTCAGTGCTTGTTTTAAATAAAACATTTCCTAATAACACATATAAAAACTTTTTTACATAATATTGTTATGTAAACATAATTGTCATTTATACGTTTATCGATGCTTAAACTATGACGTCATAAAATAATTTGAAGGGCGATGGTATTTAGTCCGGCATGACTTACACTACAGTATTGAAATTTGTCGAGATTACGGAATATTGTTATGCAGATAAAATAGGTTATGTGTGCATTTACAAGTGATGATAATATACAACACTGTATTATCAAACTGCCTACAGTAAACAATATTTCGCGTTGCGAGTTAGTTTTTAATAGTAACAATTAGCAATAAGGTAAATTTTTTCTTATCTGTAGTCAAGAGTTAAATTTATTTAAATAACCATTGTTACATGCTGGGAGTAGATTGGTGCGTTCGTATGATTGTACACAATGTCAGTGTATACACAGATTCTGGTTTATTTACCAAAAAAAGAACCAAACATTGTTCTCCTATTGTATACCTGTTTTGATTCGGTAATCATTTAATTGTATATTTAAATTTCGTTAATTATATACGTATGCTCTTTCTATTTGAACTATGATGTATGTTATAAACTGAATGGTAATTTATAGAATCAGGGCCCGTCACAGATTATTACAATTATTTACGAAATTGTTACTTTCTTGAGTGCCGAATCCGAATATGAACTTATTTTTGCGCGTAAACCGCTGTAGAATTCGTTACAAGCCCTTTTCTAACATGTACTTATATAACCTCACTTTCTAATATAAATTCAATTCGGAATTTTTATATTTTCTCATAAAACTTTACTATAATCCATACATACAATTCCGGTTTACCACTTTAGAATTTTTTTCGTCTTTATATTGTATATTTTAAATATTTCAAATTTTTTTATAAAGGAGGTCTAGATAAATTTGGTAAATTTAACCCTACAACCAGAAGGTAATTTATTGGAAAAAACATCTGATGCCCAGTACCAGTGTCTAATATACAGGGTGTCCCACAAGCAACCCGACATACTTCTGAGGTGTATTCCTCTTCAAAAAAATGAAAAGAGTTCATATAAACATAGGTCTGGAATTGCTTCGTTAGCGAGTTACATCTGGCGAAAGTTTTCGTCCGGGTTTCAATTCCCCCACAGAATTTTTTTTTTTGAAATTTATTGTGACTAGTCTAAGATTTACTAACTACAGAAATATCTCAGTAGTCTGGCAACTCCAGTAATGCGGCCCTTCAAATATTAGGCCTAAAAGTATAAAACCTCCCCCAGGACAGATTTTGGTAAAAGATTTAAATTGAATTAGGGAAATTAACTCGACCTAATTACGACTGATTTAATATAACATGTATGTTAAGGATTTGATTAAAGAAATGAATAAGCAGACCTTAATTATTGTTAAATGGAGTAATTTTTGGCCTTTTATCCAAAACACAGAACTGGGTCATTCTCTATACTTCATGCTGAATTGACAACAAAACGTAATTCTCGGAACAGGAGCACCCCTGCACCGCACTAGGCGATGTCAGGCGATAATTATGTTTAGTACAATTACTACACAAGTACTCAGCAAAGCTTTTTTAATTAGTTAATTTAATTTAAAATCACACAGAAATCAATGCATATTCATTTTTTGTTTAAATTTATAATTTATAGTTCCAAAATTCCAACACATCCAGTAATCCGGCATTTTCAGTTCTCCGGCACCCTCTCAGTCCCGTACAGGCCGCACTACTGAGATTCTACTGTATTTTGTTGTAACTTAATTGATCTAAGTACTTAATCTAAGAATTTACCAGCTAATAGTTCTTAGTTTATGTTCGATATTCTGATACACTATTTGTAAAATTTACTAACCATTGATATTTAACAAAATACTTCAAAATATATACAAGTAACTATTAACTAACAAGTTAATAACTTTATACTGTTCATTACATCAGTTCAAATGGTATTACATGAGAAAGTCTTCTATTGAGATCTGTGTTGTCGAGTACAGTTCAGCCATTCTTAGTTTGCTCCTACTGTCAACAAACCAAAACCAGCTATTACAGGGTGCACGCTAGAGTCTACGACTTTACGCATGTCGTATTCCTATTAAGTTAACTATTTTTTTAATTTTAAGTACTTAAAAGTACTAAAATCATCAGTCATGATATGATGTAGGCCTAACAATTTCATTTAAATAAATACTTTTAAAAGTATTTTGTATTTAAATACTTTTGAAAGTATTTTATTGTAACTTTTTAATCAGCATGTACACATTTTGATATAATGCGCATGCTCAGTGACATCATTATTGGTTTACATTAGGAATAAACTAAGAGAGGCTGGACTATACCTGAATAGGTTCGGTATTCACATGATGAAGAAGTCCGTCTTCATGACTCCTGGAAAATTTCTGAATTACTTCGTTTATGGAATCTACTCCCAAGTCCCGGTGCAGGTCGTCGTTCCTAACATACCAGAGAGCGTTGACAATGCTTCTGAGAACTTTGTTCTGGAATCTTTGGAGTGTTATGGGTACGCACAACCCAAATGAGCAATTAATATGAATATCACTTATACTAGATTCTTGTTACCCATAACATTTTGTACTGATTATGTGACCACCAGCAGAAGAAAGTCATTAGTGTTTCCATTTATTTTGTTTACTATTAAGTAGTGTAGTAATAATATAACACAATCAATAATATAAAACAATCAGAAAAATAGAAAGAAGGATTCTTAGAACCTGCATAAACAAGAAACACATAGACTAGTTGACAACCAGCAGACTTTTACCAAGAGAACAAATTTATAAAGAAATACCGTGCGTTCGGAAAGTCGCTGTGCACCAAGTGACATGACAGGGAATAATTTCATGGCTAGGTTGGTAGCTCTCTGCTGTTCAATTGTTGCCGAACACGTCGAGGCCTGTCAGTCATTGAGTTGAAGTTGTATATGTTTCATTTATTGCAGTTCTGTTGCACATTTTTTGTTGTTGGACGCGATGGTTCTTTCAGTAGAGGAGCGCATTTTCCTCGTTGAATACGTATTTCGCGAAGGTGACAAGTACAGTGATTTAGTGAAGCGCAAATTTTCTGAAAAGTTTCCAGATTCAATTATTCTTCACCGTAATGCAGTACGAACACTGATAGAAAAATTTCGGGCAACTGGCTCTGTTGAGGACGCTGAACGTAGTGGTAGGCCCCCTAAGCTAGACGAACAAAAGCTGCTGGATATTTCTGATTCTATGGCACAAAGTCCAAAAAAATCAATGCGTAAGTTAGCACAACAGCATAATATCGGACTTGCTACCGCACATAAAGCTGTCAGACAAGAACTTAAACTATTCCCATACAAAGTGAGGTGTGTTCAAGAGCTGAAACCTTCAGATAATGACAAGAGACTAAATTATTGTCATTGGTTTCAACGTTTCATCAACCAAAATTCCGAAGACATCCTTGACGTAACGTTTTATACAGATGAAGCGTGGTTTCACTTGGGAGGGTATATAAGTTCACAAAATATTCGAGTATGGTCGACAACTAACCCTTGCGCTTTACATGAACAGTCCTTACATGAAGCAAAAATTGGAGTCTGGGTTGCTGTGAGTAGAGCACGTATTGTTGGACCAATTTTTTTTGCAAACACAATCAATAGTGAACGTTATTGTTCTGATATTTTAGAGAACTTTACGCATCAAATAACACAAGTGGAAATGAATAATGGTTGGTTCCAACAAGACGGGGCAACAGCACATACATCTAACATCTCAATGGCTTTCCTGCGCAACGTGTTTGGTGAACGAATAATTTCAAAGAATTTGTGGCCTGCAAGATCTCCTGATCTGACTCCCCCCGATTTCTTTTTATGGGGTGCGGCGAAACAAACTGTGTATCGGAACAGACCACACACGATTGACGAACTTAAAGCCGCAATAACGGCATACATTCAAGGAATCACTGTTCTTCAGTTGCGAAAGGTGTTTGCAAACAAAATGAAACGAGTGCAATGCTGTATTGATGCCAATGGAGGTCATTTCGAACACCTTCTATAAACAATGTAATCACGGTTTAACAATGTAATTAAGGTATTGAATAAATTTTTTTCCAAAATGCTTAGTCATTTCTTTATACATATTTTCATAAATCCATAGTCACAATTCCAGTGCACAGCGACTTTCCGAACGCACGGTAGAACCAATCACAGATGCAATGTGCAAAAAGAAACTTTCTTTCTTTTCGCATATCCTCAGAACTCCAGAAAACCGATTATTAAGAAAAATTGTAGAAAAATTAATGTGTGCAAAAACAGAAGGAGCTACAATTCCTTGGCTTGAAGAAATCTAAAAAGACAGAACAGAATTAAATCTAACAATTGCTGATGTCAAAGATCGCACACCGGTTTTCAAAGAAACAATTAATGACAGAAACAAAATTTTATCAGTAAGAACAATTAAACGAAAAGAACAGGTTTGTTCAGACGAATTGAGAAAAGCAAGATCCGACAGAATGAAAAAGTATTGGCAAGAAATAAATGAAAAGGAAATAAACTGCCGAAGAAAAAGAACTAACCAAAGAGACTAAAGTGATCCTTTGTGGTCATATAAAAACAAAAAAAAAATATAACACAGCTATAGATACTGAAATTACGATATTGCCTTTGCATATGTATTGGCTGTGAGGAAGGGCAGTGAAATATTTGCAGTGCTGTCAACCTCAACAGTGAGACACTACTCGTACATTTCACTATCGTGCAGTTTCTAGATACATTTTTGTAAGCTGTAGTTTATTCCGAGAAAATGTTTTCTTCATAAACCTTATAAGAAATAAATATGAGATTGCTTATAGCTCAATTACATGACTAGAAATGTTTGATTTATGGTAATTAATTACAAATGAATCGCCTTCTTTACTATTGCTATCATCGGCGTTTTCATAATCAGCCTCTCTAGTATCTACCTAACCGTTTTATTTTTTTACCAGGTGTCAACAAAACTGTTAAAGAATAGCTTCTTCACGTCCTTAATTTCCTTCTTTATTTTTCAAATTGTGTAAAGCGAAACATCACAGCAGTTAGCCGCTTGCTCACGGCTTTTGTTAAGAGGCACGGATTGGCATTTTTGTTTAACTTCAACTTCACAACATTTTATTACATTGCGTTCAGCACTGTGAATAGTTCGACCACATTTTCGAGAAAAAGACATTTGTGTTTACGGTAACAAAGTTATATTCGTACAGTTAACATACAAAAGGTTTCGCGATATACTGTACATGCTCTGGGTATAGTATAAGTTATGTTTGTCGTACTGAAATTAAAGCAATCGCGCATGTGTACCGATGCTTTTCCCCCTTTACCCCTCGTTGCAAACCAGGGCAAACTCGTGACTCAAGTGACTTCTTCTTCTTCTTCTTCTTCTTCTTCTTACTATCAAGGATTAGGCATAAGCCTGTTCCGAACTCACAAATCATCCTGCACGTCTCTCAAGTGACTATAGTTCTTAATTTTTAATGTTGACTGTTAATCTAAATAATTGATACGATTTAATTATTAAATGGAGTAAGCATTATTCTTTATTTACTTGAGAGCAGCTAATATAAACTATGCTTTTACTTCAGTTCTACAGTGTTAGCGACCGTGCAATATTGGTTTTGTAATCAGTGCAGTTTTTGTTATGTTTTGGGTTTGATTGGTTGTTCAATATTCAGATAAATTCGTTTCGATTAAACAAATACAGTGTAAGTTTAAACAGGTACAGGTTAAATAAGTGCAAATAATAATAAATAATAAAGTAGTAGTAAGAAGTACGAATATAAATACTTTTGCAGTAATGAGCTGTACTAGTAGGCTGACTGTCAAAGCTAATGTTTTTCGGACGATGCGTAATGTGAGGTGGCGCGTATGAAGTGCGGAAGGGACGGAATTCTATTTCAAAACTTGTCGGACAGTATATTATTATACAAAATAGAATTTGAGGAATCATTAAAATATTTGTGTTGTTTCTATTTCATATAATGAATTAATATAATAATTTCACTAACCTTCTTTTTAAACTGCGTCACCTTTATTTTATTCCTACTAACACGTGTTTCGGTGGATCCACCATCATCAGAGTAAATGAAAAATTGAAACTAAAAATTTTTTTCATTTATTTAAAATTTACAGAAGATGATACATCTTCAGTCACTTGTATAAAACTGATTTAAAATTAATTTATTTTAATTTATCCCTTCTCATATTTACTGTAGATAGCAGCAGCAGTCGATATCACTTCATCATTCCTAAATTTTATCTGTTCATTCAAAATGTCCTGCTTTTGCTCTTTTAAATATTTATAAATATGGAACATCTCATATTTTTCAATTTTATTTTTATTCTCTATATTACATTGTTCTATTATATTGAAATGTTCATCTATTTTACCAAATTTATGGTTTTCTTCTTTTATATGATTGGTATAGTTAGATATAATGTAGTCACATTTCAGTGCTTTTTTATGTTCATTATACCTCACTTGAAAATTACGACTAGTCATACCAATGTAAAATTTTTTACAATTTTACATTGCCAATTTACATACCAATTTACATTGGTATGACTAGTCATAATTTTCAAGTGAGGTATAATGAACATAAAAAAGCACTGAAATGTGACTACATTATTATCTAACTAAACCAATCATATAAAAGAAGAAAAACATAAATTTGGTAAAATAGATGAACATTTCAATATAATAGAACAATGTAATATAGAGAATAAAAATAAAATTGAAAAATATGAGATGTTCCATATTTATAAATATTTAAAAGAGCAAAAGCAGGACATTTTGAATGAACAGATAAAATTTAGGAATGATGAAGTGATATTGACTGCTGCTGCTATCTACAGTAAATATGAGAAGGGATAAATTAAAATAAATTAATTTTAAATCAGTTTTATACAAGTGACTGAAGATGTATCATCTTCTGTAAATTTTAAATAAATGAAAGAAACTTTTAGTTTTAATTTTTCATTTACTCTGATGATGGTGGATCCACCGAAACACGTGTAAGTAGGAATAAAATAAAGGTGACGCAGTTTAAAAAGAAGGTTAGTGAAATTATTATATTAATTCATTATATGAAATAGAAATAATTTCAAACTGCAGGATGCATTATAAAGATTTATTTGTGTTGTTTGTTTCCAGAAATCTAGTATGGAAGTGACTACAGTGAAATTTGGTAAAACAAGTTGATGTAACTATAAATGATAGTACGATTCAATTATGCCTTAAGTGAATACAACATTTTTGTTTTAAAATTGAAACGAGCGTAAACCATCTGTAGATGTATCCAGTATGAATAAAGCGGATATTTTGTGGAAGGACGGTGCACATGTAAGTAGTGATGCCAATTTGATAACGTATTACTGAAAATAACAGCCTCCTCGATAACACGATCCTATAACCTTAAAATTTAACTAAATTGCGCCTATAATTACTCTTTTTTGTGCCTCACTTTGGGCGCCAAAATGTAATGAAATTTAAATGATAATAAAAAAAATCTGGTGTGAAACACTCGCACAACTTTCTCTTGTCAATGCAAATAGCTAACAATAAACCTAATGTTAGTAATAAAACATTAGAAATAAACAAAAAACTAACCTCAATAAACATAACCCAAATTTTAATCATGAGTAAAAGACACGAAATGAAAATCAACCTCAGTTTGGCTTAAAAATACGGAAAATCGCTCTTTCAAGCTGAACTAGGCACTGTACGAAAAATCGCTTTAAATAAAAGTTGTACATCTTTTAATTTCCTATAAATTTGATTATATACACTTTTGTCGTAAAATGTATACTAAGGCCGAAATCTTAAAATAATCGATGTTTCACACGTTTTTGTGAGGAAAAAAAGAAAATCGCTAATTACTGCTAAACTAAGCGTTATAGAAATAAATGTTTGCAATAAAAGTGGTAGGATTTAAAATTCTCTACAATTTTTTAACAAACAATCTTAAAAAAACAATTTTTTTACGTGAAAACAACCTCACCAACAATTTCAGCAAACATGGCGCCTACCCTATCTTGTAGAGCAAAACAAATTTAGTAAACTAGGCGACTTTAAAAAAAAATCGTAGGACCAGTTTTTGAGAAAATCGCAAAAAAGTGAAAAATTACTCGAATAAACTACTACTTCCGGTTGACCGATTTTGATGAAAATGAGTCAGGTCTGGTAGTGGTATGTAACTAAAGTTTTAAGTTTGTATGATGTTCCGTTCTTGACATATTCTGTTCTCACACACACACACACACACACACACACACACACACACACACACACACACACACACACACACACACACACGCACGCACGCACGCACGCCCGCGCGCGCGCGTACACACACACACACAAAGACCAATCGCTAAAAACATGATTTTTTTGGATTCAAGGGGTGTGAAAATGTGTACATCTGGTGAAAACTTGATTTTAAAAAATCGACATGAAAACAATACTTTCCTTCCTATATTATATTCATATAGGCAAGAGAAAGTAAAAAAACGTATTCTGTTTAAAGCAATTTTGTAAAAGCGCATAATGTTTTCAGATTTCATTTACTGCAGCTGTTACTTGGACAGCATCAGTGGCAGAAATGCCACAGTGGGCTTCCCCACCTTTGTAAACCAACTATCTTAAAGAATTCTATGTGGAGGGGCAAGCATCAGGTCTAAACGTCTACAGTCCAGCCTTTCTTAGTTTGCTCCTAACGTAAACAAATAATGACGTCACTGAGCATACGCATTATATAAAAATGAATACACGCTAATTAAAAAGTAAAAACAAAATACTTTAAAAAGTATTTTTATAAATGAAATTGTTAGGCCTGCATCATATCATGACTGATGTTTTTAGTATACTTTCAGTACTTATAATTTAAAACATAGTTAACTTAATAGGAATACAACATCCATAAAGTTGCCGACTTTAGCGTGCACCCTGTAGTAGCTGGCTTTTTTGGTTTGTTGACAGTAGGAGCACACTAAGAACGGCTGAACTTTAGGTACATTTTTCATAGGATTGGTAAAAGATATGGAAATTAAACTTTACACACCATAGGTGTCTTCCATACGAGTACGTCTTCTAAAAAATGAATAATAGATATTGAAATTATAATAAATGTAAATATAAATAAATATACAGGGTGATTCATGAAGTTCTCCCCCCACTTCTACAGCACATTGTACTAGTAAAAATAATGAAAAAATGTTATATAAACATAGGTCCGAAAACGCTTCGTTAGCGAGTTACAGCTAGCGAAAGTTTCGCCTGGATTTCAGTTCACCAGGTGAAATGAGGTCTTCCTGGAATTGTGGTAAGGTAGATTAAGGGGCGAATTCAATCATTTCTTATGGTTTTTGATCTGATAAATTGAATAAAACAGGTCCCAGAACTGTAAGTTAAATAGTTTTTGAGAAAACCAGTGTCAAATGCAAAAAATGGAGTGAAAATCACATTTTTTCATCTTTGGGCAAGAATAACTTTGTTATTTCACCAAGAAACAGTTAAAAATTTTCAATAAAAAATGTAGAAAATTTTATTCTGAACAAACCGGTGTAAATAAAGTACACAGAAAGCGAATAGTTTTTGAGAAAACCAGTGTCAAATGCAAAAAAATGGAGTGAAAACAACACATTTTTTCATTTTAGTTTTTCCGGTTAATTTTACTTTGTACTCTTATGAATAAAAACTCATTTAATCAAACATCTATTCGCTTTCTGTGTACTTAATTTACACCGGTTTGTTCAGAATAAAATTTTCTACATGTTTTATTGAAAAATTTTAACTGTTTCTTGGTGAAATAACACAGTTATCCTTGCCCAAAGATGAAAAAATAAGTTTTTCACTCCATTTTTTGCATTTGACACTGGTTTTCTTAAAAACTATTTAACTTACAGATCTGGGACCTGTTTTATTCAATTTATCAGATCAAAAACCATAAGAAATGATTGAATTTGCCCCTTAATCTACCTTACCACAATTCCAGGAAGACCTCATTTTACCTGGTGAACTGAAATCCAGGCGAAACTTTCGCTAGCTGTAACTCGCTAACGAAGCGTTTTCGGACCTATGTTTATATAACATTTTTTCATTATTTTTACTAGTACAATGTGCTGTAGAAGTGGGGGGAGAACTTCATGAATCACCCTGTATATTAATAGATATAATATATAAATAAATTATAATAAATCATTATTATAAATGATAAATGATTGCAGCTGATAAATGATCAGCTGTTACTCCCAACCTACATATTAGTTAATATTTTATTCAGTTAAGAATGTGCGTTTTATGATTTTTAAATGCTTTTATTATTATTTAACTTACTCTTGGAAGCATCAAATCTTGCAACTTAAAATTTTAATACTTCTACCGTATCAATATGAATCAAACTTTGCACACTTGTTTATCTTCGATGACAATACGCTGTGGAGGTGTTTGTAAAAAAAATTTTAAAATTTTATAACGCTTATAATTTAACTTACTCTTGGATCCATCAAATCTTGCAACTTAAAATTTTAATACTTCTACCGTATCAATATGAATCAAACTTTGCATACTTGTTTATCTTCGATGACAATACGCTGTGGAGGTGTTTGTAAAAAAAATTTTAAAATTTTAAAAAAAATTTAAAAAAAATATTGAAAAAACGCTTTTATTTAACAA
The DNA here is from genome assembly GCA_035578175.1 of Catonia carolina. Lineage (NCBI taxonomy): Eukaryota > Metazoa > Arthropoda > Insecta > Hemiptera > Achilidae > Catonia > Catonia carolina. Next base: position 283,319,643 of record JAQMRL010000001.1, on the reverse strand, counting down.
TTACTTAAAAAAATTAACTAAAAATAAAAAAATAAAAAAAATTTACAAAAAAAAAATAAAAAAAAAAAAAATTTTAAGAAACGCTATTATTTAACAATTAATCAAAAGAAAAATGAACTAAAAAGAAAAAAAGAAAAAATTTTACAAAAAAAAACAATCACAGACATTACAGTTAAAATAAAAGCGTGGCGCATTAATATATATAATATTACAACGAATATTTTACAATAAATATTATTATGCTTATAATTTTGTCTTTTTTTTTGCATGGTTTACAGTTCTTGGTGAAACATGAACACAACGGTGAAACCGATTTTCAAACTGAATTTAAAGTGGAAGAGGTGGACGATATAAAATTAGAATTCAGTAACGATATTTATGGTGATGCTAACGATGAAGACCCTATCGATACCGGTAATCGTTTACGACATGATGAGACTAACAACGCAAATAGCAGCGGTCCATACGCAAGATGTAAACCATCTGAAAATGCAGATACGAATATTACAAGGAACGAACAACCGGAATGTTGCGCACAGGTATCCGATGATGAACTAGAACCGACAGCATTCGTAAGTGTCTGTGTTGATGTCGGTAACAGTATAGAACCGTCAAGTTCACACGATACAAATATTTTACAGTAAGTATATTTTATGTATTTGTATTTTTTTTACAGATAATTTTTTGTATGCATCCTGTAGCCTACTATCAATTATATTATAAAAAAAACTGATGTAAAAACTTGACTTTCTCTTGACAATATAAAGTAACCAAAATAAAGTAAGACAATGTAATATAACCTATACTATTTTTCAAGGGTGATGAGCCCCCCCCCCCACTTTATAGCTAGCCAATCACTTGCCAGCAATGTCGCCCATACTCTTGTAGCTCTGTTAAATATTTTTTCAGCCATTTTTTTGGTTTTTTAATATCAGTTGTATTCTATAAAAATATGATCTGTAAGGTAAAATGAGGACACAACACTGTGTCTTCACCAATATGTAAAGGAAACAAACGTCTCCGGACATAAAAAAAATATAACTAAACAAAAAAAAATTGTACCAGTCAAGACGTATCCCACCAGCCAGCTGAAATGAAATACCTCAAAACTGATACATTCGGGGGCTGTAGCACAAGGTGCAAACAAAAACTCCACCACCATGGTCAGAAGAACCAGGTTTGGAATCGGCCAGGAGAAACCATACCCCAAAAGCTAGAATTTACGGTACACAACACTAAAATGTGGAGGCGAGATAATAAAATCTATGCCGGGTCAGATAAATGATTCATTACACAACACAAGAATATGAGTGACTTAAAGGTATTTATTAATAAAAACAAATAATAACGAAAAATTATTAGCCCAAAACTGAGCTGGCCTAAAACGTAAAAATCAATTTAGTGAATTCAATAGTGAATAAAATAAACTTATAAACTAACAATAGGTAATGATCAAATAAAATATTTAAACGTACATAAAACTTTTAATTACGAAACAGAAACAAGTTCTTAGAAATGTTAAATTATCAATAAAGAAAAACAGAATGTAAATACGAATTAATATTTTTGGAATGAATTTTTTTTTACGGAAAATTATATTACTTTTATAGGTAGGGAAACTAAAAAATCTTTACTTAAACAAATATTAATAATAAAAAAACTTTTACGTAATGAACATTAGATATTACTTTACTTTATAAAAAAAATTACTTTATTTTAAAAAAAATTACTTTAATGGTTTAAAAAAAAAAATAAAAATATTTATGGTTATTCATGTTCATTGGCAAATCATCCAAAAAATCAAAACAAAACACACCAGTACTAACAAAAGAATTAGGAAGGGGACCACAGAGTTACAGAATTAACAAAAAAAAAAATGTTCTAAAGTAAATAAAACTGAATTTAAAAAAATGGAAACAAAATTTTAAAGAAAAAAATAAAACGGAATAAAAGAGATCCAAGATTTAGAATGGAAATTACGTAAAACAAAAATTCGGGTGATTTACCAAAGAACATAGAATAAACTAAATCTTAGTTGATTCCATTTTTAAAATAATCAAATTAAACATATTACATTAATTAAATTTTTTTTTTTTTTTTTTATTTAAGTCCAAAAAAAAGAAAGACTGAAGCTGAGAAAAAGGATACACGAATATCCTGAACAATGACTTAAGTGTTGGATGTAGATTTCAGTTGCAGTTAAACCGTACATCCCCAAAAATAATAGGAAATAAAAATTTAATCAAATTATTTAAATTAAAGAGAAAAATTAGGAAATAAAAATTTACATTAAATTATTTAAATTAATGAGGAAAATTAGGAATAAAAAATTTACATTAAACACTGTATTAATTGTTAACCGAAAAGATCAAGAAAACAGACAAGCCAAAATTTTTTTAAAAAAACCAAAATTCCGAACCAAAATTTAAATTAAAAATTTCGGTATTTAAATCTAAGAAATTCAATAATGAAGTTCATAATGGAAAAATTACCTGAAAAAATTCTAGGTGAAACAGTCGTCAAAGATTCCCAAGTCGAAAGTGAAAAAAATTCACACACATAAGAAAAACGTAAAAAATGACCATACCCCCTCTCCTACTGCAGGAGGCCAATAAACCAAGTCAGCGGACTCAGCGAAAAAAAGGGAATAGAACGTAAATCGCGCGTGTCAAATAGAACTAATGTGATTTATTGAGATTGAAAATAATTAAATTAAATACAAGGAAAATATTTCAATAAAATACGCAGTTGAATTAAAAATGAACTTTGAGACCGGAAATGCATAAATAATAAGAATCATACGATGAAATTCTTTTAAAGAAAAATTAATTTTTAAATAAAGGTTTTTTTTATAATATTGTTAATGAAAAAATTTATAAAATCACTACAGTATGTCCCAAAAGTAAGGTGAACATACGACTAGGAAATAATAGCAAATTTTTCATTTAAAAGAAATGCAAAATTTATTTAAATCAAAATTCTAAGGGGTTTCAAAGATTTTGAAACTCCTTACAGATCTTTATATAATAAAGTATTGCATGTTAATATGCTCTATAATCAATGTGTTCAAGACGAGAATGAACTATTGAGGCTCTTATACACATGCACGCGTAATGTTTGTCAGGTACAAACCGGCAACTCTGCCAAATGGATCTGATTGGTCAAAACGTGTGGAACAGCAGAGCTCATCATCCGTGAAAAGCATATAGTTATAGTATAAATGAAGTTTATCACCTTATCTTTGGTTCCTTTTTTAAGTGTAAAAAACTTACGCACGTTTCGTTTCATTTTTTTTTTTTTTGGTTTAACGTCCAACTGTTCTGCAATTACTGCTAATGCAGACGGTGAATGATGAAATGATTTTTTGTAATGTATGAAAAAATGCCGTGCCTGAATGGGATTCGAACCCGCACGTTTCAGTGGTATCGCCTTCTTCAAGCAATATTATTAAAATCTAGAACAGTGTTTCCGTTCAGTCATTTAGATTAAAACTGTTTTAAATTTATATCCTGTACTCGTTAAAATTTAATACAGTTTTGATCTAAATGACTGAGTAGAAAAACCGTTACATTTTAATTTTTAATTTTAGTAATATTGTTGTGAAGAAGGTGGTACCACCAAAACTTGCGTAAGAGTTTTAAACTTAAAAAGCCACCAAAGGTAAGGTTATCAATTTCATTTATACTTTAGTTTATATTAATGGTTTTCAGGATGCATTTCAAAATTTTATTTGTAAATATAACCTAATTTTAATTACGAGTGAATGACTCTAAATGAAAATCAATCTCTGTAAGATTTAAAAATACAGAAAATCAGTAATTACCTCCAAACTAGGCTCTTGTTGAGAAAAATGCTTAAAATAAAAGTTGTTAATTTTGTTATTTCCTATAACTGTAATTATATACATTTTTGTCATAAAATGCATGTTAAGGCTTTCGCCTTGGATCTGCCTGAATGATATATTATATACTAATATAATAAAGAAGAAACGTCTGTTTGTTTGTGTGCTTGTATGAGGTAATCTCAGAAACTACTGAACTGATTTTAAAAAATCTTTCATTGTTGCGTAGCTTAGAGCTTTCTGATCAATATAGGCTATTTTGCAACTTTAAGTAACTTTAATTAAATGAGTTAAGCAACTTAAACTGAGACGATGTCGCATGTTTTAGTTTATCGAGTGAATAGCACTTTTATTTTTTCAAAGTTTTCTGGATGGTGTATTTTTTGGGCTAGAAGCACGATTCAACTTTTATATTTCATAGAAAAACGTGAAGAATAACATTCGATTCCAAAATAATATATATTCGAAATTTGAAATTTTGGAATTATTCAAAATTGTTTTTTTTTTAAATTTGGAAATATTCAAAATTTTTATTTATGTACTGTATTTCATATATTTGTTTTCATTCGACAGGTAGCGAATGAGTCACATACTATTTCCAATTACTCTGCGTACGTCACCCACGTATTACTATCTCTTTATCTCAGCCATATATCAACTGTCTCTTTCTTTTCCATCGGTATTCTTTTATGCATTCTATTCAATGCTGTTAAATGGCAGGGACAAACACTTAAAGTTGCAGGGCAACACTTAGTTGCAGGGCTAAAATAAATAGTTCTGTTTCTTGTCACATGGTCAGCCAATTAAATGACTGAATCATTTAAGAACAGAAGAGGTAGAGGTGTAAAAGACACTAATCAGAGTTATCTTCTTTGAAAGTAATGAATTTCATTATACAGCCAGACCCTGTGGTGAATGAAGTGAAGGTGTCATTTGCAGAGTGGAAAATATGTGCTTTTCAGAGGGCCCGGCATGCTGATAAGTGAACTTTTCCATTCAGTGAGGAAGGCAATGGTAAACCACCTCACTCCTCGATTTACTTAGTAAAACCTCTACAGGTTCAAACCAGCCTTTCGGCTGATGACCTAAACAACAAACACTTAAAATGGTGGGCATCGATTTGAGACAAGAGTGCTTCCTTCACTCATGGACAACTTTATGTTGGACTTTCTAGATCTGGAAATACAGAAAAACACTTTATTTTGCTGCCACAGGGCTACAAAACCACAAATATTGTATATAAAGAGGTTTTAAAATGATTTAATGAGCCCTACATTAGCTGCTGTGAAGTGAAGTGAGCGGGGGTTGATAGTCGGTTAATAATTTGCTTAATTAATAAGTTTCTCGGAGAACCAGCACGCAATTTAAAGTAGTCTGCGTACAAGACTGGATCGATTAGAAATTGTACGTTTTTTTTTTTTTTTTTTTTGCGCCCTGGAGACCCCAGGAGGAGTATAGGACATGTCAGATATAACACCTGAAATACATATTAGAATCACACAATGTATCACTACTATCAAGAAAGAAATTCTTGTATGCTATAAAAAGTTTCACCGATCAAGTAATTTTTCAGATTCTTTTTAAAGGAATTCAAATCCTCACAACATTTTTAAAATTGGGGTAATTTATTCATGAATTTTCTCCCTGCATAAGTAGGTTTTTGTTCAAACAATTTTGTGGAGTGATTAGCCACATGATAATCATTCCTGTTTCTCGTGTTATGATTGTGAACATTGAAATTCTGCATAAAATTATTTTGCCTAACATACATAACCACCTGGAAAATGTAGAGAGAGGGAACTGTAAGCAATTTAAGCTCCTTAAATAGTGGTGTGGATGAGGTTAGCTGGTTAGCTCCCACCATACACCTAATAGCTTTCTTTGAATTTTAAAAACCCTATTCATATTACCCATGCTAGAATTACCCAATACTAAGATATCATAACGGATGTGAGATAGAATGAGGGCATGATAAGCTGTTATTAGTAATTTTTTATCATTTAATCTGGCAATTTGTATTAGTGCAAATAGGCTACCCCGGATGATATTTTACTACAAACTTGATTGGTACAGAAGTCCCAAGACAAAGATCTAGTAAGATCAAGTAAAACACAACGTAGAAATTGCCTGAATGAAAGGAAAAACACATATAGGAAAATTAACCACCTGAACAATTAAATATTATCACAAACATAAATGCCCAGTGATAACGTTGATGACCAATGACTGGAGCACATGGTTAAGTCCGGACTGGAGATCGCCAAAATACATTTTAAGGGGGTAGTCAACCCAGAAAATGAAAACTTTTGGCTATAATTTATCATTATTTATTTTAAATGAAAGAGTAATTTACTAGTAATGATCTACCATTTGAACCAAGCCAAAAAATTAATTACAGCCCTTAATATAAGGGCGAGGTTGGAAAAGCGGGCTTTTACGGGGAATCAAAAATCTCAGAAACCAAGAAGGATATCAACATTATTCTTATGCTACAAAATACAGAAAATTGCTCTCTAGTATCTGTTGTATGCGCTTGTATGTATTTTTTCTTACAAGAAATTTATTGAAGAAAAACCATATTTTGAAAAACATTTATTTTATGTATTCACAAATTATTTTTTTACTAAATCACTATTAAGGTTTTTGTAATATTCATTCCACAGATAATATAGCAAGAAATTATGAACATTTTAAAAAAAAACAACATCCAAATATCTTAAACACTAAACCAAATATTTAATTCCCAAAAATGTACAGTCATGTAAAAACCACATTCCCGGAAAACTTAAAGTTAATGGAATAATTTTCACTCGCCTTGCTGGTGAGCTTTATTTTAAACATATGTTTTAATAACTTTTTGTCAACATACAAAGTAAACAAATGTTTTGATTCAGAAAATTTTAAACTTCTGTAACATTTTTATTTTTCAATGTTACAATTTAATTATTTCCTTTCCTGGTTATGTTCTGTTTGATTTAAATTTCGTTATCTGCTCTGTCGACGTTAATTAGTTATCTCTTAATTGATTTGCTCTTCTAGGCTTCTGTTTTATCCGTCGCTGTCATCTGTTTTATCTGCCGTCGCGGTTCCCTTACTCCTTCTTGCTTGTTTTACGTACTTGGTTAGCTTGTTGGAGGGGACCCGTGACGTCAGATCCGAGTTTTCCTTTTGAGTGATTTTTGCTTTGCTCTTTCTTCTTGCTGCAAATGGTCATGTCGCCGGACGTGTTTTCTGGTATCTTGTGCCGTAATTATTTTTGAGTTTTTCCGGGGTGCGTTATGTCGCCTTTTTTTTTTGCTTGACCATTTTGCTTTCCCGTGTATCGGTAAGTTCTTCTCTTTTATTTTTGTAGTTACAACCCATTGAAGCCGAAAATGATTTATTTAAATTTTTGTAAATTTTGTAAACCCTTTGGGTAATTTAAATTTTTAAATTTGAATTTTAAGCTTTCCTTAAAGAGCACTGTTAAATTTTTTTTATTTTTCTCTTGTTGTGCCGGTGGGCTTTAGCTACCTTTTTATTTTTGTGTTTTGCGGTTGCCCTCTTTTTTTCTAAGTCCTGGTTTTTCTGCTCTTTGCAGGGACCCAGTTTGGGATGGATTTAAACAAGTTTGGGCGAATGTTAACATGTTTGAATTTTCATATGTCACCCGATAACTCTATTTCTGGACGAAATGATTCTACATTTCTTTTAAAATAAAAAATACTACTTTTGAAGCATCCGCTATTCATATACATTTATATATACATAAAAATCCATTATTATTTTTGTAATTTGTAATGTAACGATTTCAAAATTTAATTTTGTTAAATTATGCTGCTAAGCCTATTTTGGTCAGGACTTGACTGGTATCCATGCACCTTACTTACTATTGCATAATTTCGATAACTTTCCATATTTTTTTATTTTTGTAAAACATAATTTGTTAAAACATAGCTCTATAATTGTTTTTTTTGAAAGTTGTGAGCTTTGCTTTTTTTGTTTAACTTGCTTTGGTTAAACGTTTTTAAAATTGTTTTCTTATAAAAATTTATTGAAATTAACTGTAATAAACTCTTAAAGCTAAACTAATTATGCTCTATTATAAAATTAAATATTTTTTTAAAAAATATTATCTGTTATTCAAATGGCCTATTATGATTGAATATTAATTCTATTGTTTCATTTTAAATAATAATGATTATTATTACTAATTATTGATCTTCTTTCTTATCATTAATTTTTTTTAACTGGATCCAGTGAAAAAGCATGCAAATTCAAATTGAGCTCATTTTTTTGTTTTTTTATAAATTTTGGCTATCTATGCTTATTAACATTTAATTACCTATGTAACTTTTCTGCGTTAACTTAAAATCAAATGTAACCGTATCTGTTAAGTATTTTCTCTATAAATTTAATATTTTATTAAATTCTTTTACTAATTTATTTTTTTTGGGTTTATTTTACCATCACATCACAGCAGTCTCTCCTGTTGGAGTTTTTTGTTCCCTGTGCCAATTTTGTTTTGTAGCGATCCTTTTGTTGTATCGCTCGAAACAAAAAGGGGTTACACTTCAAATAAATGCATAAAATAGAAATTAAAAAAATATCATCTTTTTGAGTTGACTACCCCCTTAATACATGAACGCACAATTTGTAAGCAAACAAACACGACAAAATACAAATGATAAGTACATAAACACACATTAGTAGAATACAAGCCGATGCCAGCTCCAAAGCACGGCGCTACGCCGAAGGTTAAGTCTCGAACAAAGAGCACATCTGCTCGTGACGAGTCTAGCCGAACGAGTGGTCCAGAAAACGGGAAAGGAAATAGAGCGGAGGTGGAGGGGGGAAGGAACATAGAGAATAGCAGGAGAGTGATTTAGTAAGCCTAGCATAATGCAACAGAAATTCAATTATAAGCAGAATTAGCAGAGACTGCGCGTGGACATTCAAACAAACATTAATTAGCGGGGTATACATTGGTCTTAACAATGCATATTTAGACCGCAAAGTTAAAAAATCTTGTAGAGCATAAAAAATGTTGTAAATGTGGCAATTTTTAAAATAATCGTAGGAGCCATTTTTGAGATAATTGCAAAAAAGTGAAAAATTACACGAATAAACTACTACTTCCAGTTGACCGATTTTGATAAAAATGTTCATGTCGGGTCCGGTAATGGTATCTAACTTAAGTTTCAAGTTCGTACGATGTTCCATTTTTGAGACATTCTGTTCACACATATACACACGCACACACAGACCAATCACTAAAAACATGTTTGTGTGGGTTCAGGGGGTCTGAAAATGTGTAGATCCGCTGAAAACTCGATTTCGAAAAATCGACATGAAAACAATACTTTCCTTCCTATATATTCATATAGGCAAGAGAAAGAAAAAAAGAGAAAATACTAAATCGCAAGGCATATCATACTGTATATTTACAAACGTAAGTAAAATTGTAAAAAAATATGAATTACTGTTTTGTTTCAGGTTGCGTAAGGTGCGTAAAAAGCCGACAAAGCAAACAATTACAAGAAAAAAGAATGGTCGAAGAAAGAGTAAACGCATCGCGAGGAAAAAAGCGGCAGGCCATAGAAATAACGAAGCGAAGAAATCAAAGTATTTGTCGTGCAATATTTGTAAATCATCGTTTGTGGATACAGTAACATTAGAAGCGCATTTAAAATCACACGGCTTAGCGGTGTCCGATATACATCGAAATAATTTTAGTTGTGAACAGTGCGGTAAAATATGCAATTCGAGTAAAAACTTGAAACGGCACTCGGTGAAACACAGCACAGAGAAACCGTATTCGTGTGATATCTGTAACAAAACGTTTAAACGGCCGTGCTCGATGCGGGTTCACATAAAAAAGCACACAGAAGGCACGTTGTTGTCGTGTGACACCTGCAATTACACCACGATACACAGATCGGCTTTATCGACGCATCGGAAAAGACATTCTCAAGAATACAGTTATCGCTGCGATATCTGCAACAAGGGGTTTTTCGCTCACACTTGGCTTCTTGAACATAAAAATTTCCACACCGGTGAAAAACCATTTGAATGTGATATATGCGGTAAAGCTTTCCCGTATTCGAGGTACTTAACTGCGCACAAGAAAGAGACCCATCATATCGGAAACGGTCCGATCAGAGTTCACAAGTGTTTAACTTGCGGTAAAGTTTTCGCGCACAGAAGGTCGCTCAGTCTTCACGTGAAATCGCATACGGGTGAAAACGTGTTTTTGTGCGATATCTGCGGTAAATCGTTGACGAGCATGGAACATTTAAAATTTCACCGGCGGATCCACACGGGAGAGAAACCGAATGTTTGCGAAGTTTGCGGTAAAGGTTTTGCTAAAAGTTGTAACCTCACTTTACATCAACGTGTCCATACCGGAGAACGGCCGTACACGTGCGAAGTGTGCAGCAAATCGTTTTCGCAGCGGTCTACTCTTGTAATACACATGCGATATCACACGGGTCAACGGCCGTACTCGTGTGAAATATGCAAGAAAGGATTCGTTTGTAGAGCGTTATTAACGACACATCAAAAAGGAAGTTGTGTGCCCCCGAAGTTATAAGATAACAATCGAGAAAATAATTTTCTGTTTATTCCATTATGATAAGGTACGACGTATAGGTATCAGAGGAACTAATGTCCCATAGCCGCCGAGCGAGTGAGAGGGAGAGGGAGATATGTGGCATAACTACGCATGCGCTCAAAGGTCTTTACTGTTATAATCCAAATCTGAAAACATACTACAGTCGTTATCTTGCTTGTTAGTTTACTGCGTGCATACAACGCTTGCTCACAACATTGAGTAAAATTATACGACAGTGTTATTGGAACAGTGCGCATGGGTTGTTCGAGTGAGAGCGTTATGCATTCTCTCACTCCCACGGCTAGGGGACTTCAGTTCATCTGAATACTATAATAATTTGTTTATTTTTGTTATTTGTTTAAAGTCAGTTTGTGATTGTTTGCTCATCTGACTATAATGTGGATTAAGGTGCAGCAGTGGTGGGTTTAATCTCATAAAAATTTCCGGATCTTTGTCTGGAATCAAACGTGGGACCTTATGACTTGTAGTCATGTACGAGGGTAAGTCAATTATTATTCGCAATGTAGTTATAAAATTTTATTGTAATCAAATAGGAAACTTACAAGTACATCATTTTTCGACATAGTCCCCTTGCTTTTCAACGCACTTGGTCCATCGTTGTTCAAGTTTCCTGATGCCCTCATAAAAGAAGGTTTTCAGTTGAGATGCGAGCCAGGAATGCACCGCTTCTTTCAATGCTTCGTCCGAGGTAAATTGACCTTAATGCGTAACACTTGTGCGACCATTTTTGAATTTTTTTTTTTTAATTTTTTAATTTTTCAATCCATTTGTAGACACTCCGTTGTGGCAAAACACTGTTCCTGTACTGTACTGAAAGTCTTCTATGAATTTCACCCCCTGATACACCTTCTGACCACAAAAAACAGATCACTGAACGTTGCTCTTCTTTGGTGCTAATAGAAAGCAGAGCAGCCATGATTAACAGCACGACAGTGATAACGAAACTAACCTAACAGCTTGAAACTTGCATACATATAACCACAAATAACCAAAGCATGCGTCATCAACGCAAAACGACAGTACTGCCAACATAAACAAAAATCTAACTAAATTGCGGATAATAATTGACTTACCCCTCATATAAACCGGAATTATTTGTTTAAAATTTATTGGGATATGATAGAAATGTAAAGATATACAAATTATTTTTCTACATAATCACCTAATTTCCTGACACTTTGTTCCCAATGAATGGGTAATTATTTTATTGTAAAACGAAGATGGTTACTCCATGAGCCTTCTGCGCATGGAAACTTCAAATCCAACATCGTCATCAAAATGTTGGCCTTTGAGAGCATTTTTCAAGAGTCCAAACAGGGCCGTTGATTAGAGAAGGGCTGTCTCATGGCGCTCGACAAAGTTGTACCAACAGCTGTTCGGCTGTGACATCACTGCTCTGATACTGCGCTGTCTACACTGACGTTACACACATACTTTCTCGGCTGCTCATCTTAAAATAATCCTAATGAATTAAGAATAAATGTCTATACTTTGTTATTAACAGCAATGTCCGTAACATTATTTATAAAACGATAGAAAACAGTAATACATAAATAATACGAAATTCTAAAAACAATTTTCGGTTGTGTAAAATACTTATTCAAAAATAAATCTTTATAATGCATCCTGCAGTTTGAAATCAATTCAATTTTTTTTTTCTACTTTTGAGACCCCATAGGATCACTTTAGTTCAAATTCAGGTTTGTTCCGTTCCAGGGTTGGGTTTCTTTGAGAAGCACGCTCTGTTGAGACCGCCTTCCTTTCGTTTGGCCCACACTTTCTTAAGACGCTCCGGTCTTCATCGGTAAACACCCTGTTGTATACTCTCCTGGGTTTTGGTGCAAATGTTATCATATTAGTCTTGACCAGTTGGTCGTACTCTGTTGATTTCGTTAGTAGGTCCTGTTTAGTGATTTTAAGTTCCTCCATATCTTGCTGTACATTTTTCAGCCACTTAGGTCTCGACACCTTATCCCAAAAATGGTTGATCAGCCGGTTCACAAGTCTGGAGTTTTCTGTTGTGAGTAGGTGTCCTAGGAATGATATTCTTTTCCTTCTGAAGTTGTTTGTTAGTGAGGTGATTAGCTTGTAGATTTCTTTGTTTGGGATTAACCGCCACTCTCCTTCCACCATATGCTTTTTGTTTATGCACTTCCTCAGTATTCTTCTTTCTATTTTCTCAATTCTGTCGGTGTCTCCCACGGGATACGGCCCGAGTAAAGTTTCGCTGGCATAGTGAATTTCAGGGAGAACCACTGTTTGGTATAATAATAATTCCATTCTATATAATAAATTTCACTAACCTTCCTTTTTAACTGCGTCAACTTTTTTTTTCACTTACACGTGTTTCGGTGGATCCACCATCATCAGAGTAAAAACATATAATTGAAACTAAAAATTTTATTTATTAAAAATCTATAGAAGATGATACATCTTTAGTCATTTTTAATATTTTTTATTAAATAACTTAATAATTTACTTAGTACTACTTACAATCAATTATATAGAATACACAATGGAACTGAATACACAGTGCACATATACAATAAGACCGAATAACAATGCCTTGGAAACCCGTTGACCTGTTCTAACGGAGTTACCTTCAAGTTACCTCTTTCAGCATTGTAAAAATATTTATTAAATTGCAAAAAAATTGGCCCCATCAAAAGAATTCATAACTTTTCTAAAAGTTGTTATATTTTAATGTCTAAAGATCAGTAGCCTCTTCTTGTATCCATAAATAATCCCTCAAAGTTACAGCTTTCAAATATTAATAGTTGCTGAGATAATGAGTTTCAAATTTTGCTAATTTAACATTGGCGGGATACGCGGTATGAACTCCCCTTAAATGATTATATACAAGAATTCATTAGGTTTTTATTCATAAATATTCAATGTGTGCACCGTTTGTAACACGACAGATATCAACACGGTTGTCGAATTCTTCCCATACACATGCAAACATATGGTGGTCAACTATAGCGAGAGCACTTGTGATGCATTGTTTTAAATCATCGATATCGACAAGAAGGGGTGGTACAAAAACTTTGTCTTTTACATGACCCCATAAAAAGTAGTCGTAGGGCTTTAAATCTGGACTGTGAGGTGGCCAATGTTTGTACACCATATTGTCCTCACTTATACGACCAATCTATCGTCCAGAAAGGCGTTCATCCAGATAATATTTGATCTGTGAGTGCCATTGAGGCGGAACTCCATCTGGTACAAAAGTGAAGTTGTCACTATCTCCTTGGAGTTGAGGAATTAGCCATTCATGTAACATGTCCAGATAAATTACTCCGGTTACAGACACTTCGTAAAAAATAGAACGGCCCGTAAACGTTTTCACGAGATACAGCGCAAAGTACGTTCACTTTAGGGGAATCGCTTATATGTTGTAAACTTGCTCTTGGGTTTTCTGTGCTTCATATTATTACATTATCTCTATTAACTTTTCCACTAATGCAAAATGTACATTCATCACTGAAAATTAAGCGATGAAAGAAGGCATCATCATTTTCAACACAATCCTGCAACTCCATTAAAAACTTTTTACGTAAGACTTTATTACCGATATTTAAACTTTGCACTAACTGTAATTTATAAGGTGTCATTTTCAAACGTTGTACCAACATATACTTTAAAAAATTCCCTGTAAACCTGTATCATTTACTGTATTCAAATACACCAGTTTAATTTTTTAGAGGCTATCGAAAGTGTCTATTTCATTTTTAATCACCCGGTATTGTAGGCAGGATGATAACAGTGTTATTTTAACAACAGGTCAAAATCATCAGCAGGTTAAAATCGTGTTATTGAGCAAGCTGTTTATTTTGATAAAAGGTTATTAAAAAATAGCTTTTTATTTCCCATCACTAATCTGTACTGCAGAAATGTCGTGTTGATTATGTATTTTGTAAAAGAAATGTAATTCTCTCTAAAGGTTCTTCGTTCTTGACTTAAACTCATGTTATTTGTTATTTAAAATTTGTTAAAAATAAATTTTAAAAATGTGTAAAACTACTGATTTGTTTTATTTCTTCCCGGGCCTTCGGGCCAGCCCTGTCAGTCAGCTGGTAGAAAGTCGCTACTATTTGTTAAGTAACACCGGTTGGGCAAGCGACTTTGTATGGTGACCAGTTGACAGCCATCCATGAACAAACTTTACTGGGGGTCTCTGTTCAAACTCATGTCTAATCCACGTCAAAAAAAAATACAACAAAAAGTAGCGATAAAATTGGGTAGTTGTCAACAAAGGACAGTTCCCGATAACAAATGAAAGCTAAAAAAAAAAAAAATTTCTTCCCAATTGTTTTGAGGAAATTTTTTGATTTTTTCTATTTACAACCAGTACCTGGTGTTTTTTTTTTTTTTTTTTTTTTTTTGTGCGTTGCTACGCCACCGGCAAATAACGGGTGTTATATTAAGAATGCAACCATATGTTAAAAGCCACACAATCTACGGCATATTTTTATTTTCCGTACTTTAAAAATTATCAATTAATCTAAATTATGATTTTACAAATGAATAGCAAATTGCAATGAATTTAACCTTTTATGTTTACAGTAGATGTTCAAAGTGATTTCCTGCAACTTCAATACAGATACGAATTCGTTTAATGATATTTGCAGCAACTTTTCTTAAAGTCTGTTCACTAATACTTGAAATCGCATTTGTAATGTTAGTTTTTAATTCATCGATCGTATGAGGGTTGTTTTTGTAAACTTCACCTTTTAAAGAACCCCATAGGAAAAAGTCTGCTGGTGTAAGATCTGGGGATCTCGGAGGCCACAATTTTTTTGATACCAAGCGGTGATTAAAAAATTGCCGTACCATTGCTAGCGTTTCATTTGCAGTATTTCATGTAGCGTTGTCCTGTTGAAACCAACAATTTTGGTCGTCCAAATTCAACAATGAAATGAACTGTTGGATTAAATCACTATAAACTACACTGTCTACAGTCTGTCAAAAAATAACGCCCCTATTATACGGCAGCGGGAAATTGCACACCAAACACCAATTTTACGTGAGTCCAATGCTTTTTCATGGAAAGCATGAGAATTTGTTGCACTCCATATTCTACAGTTCTGACTATTCACATAGCTTAAATGAAACACATAATATAATAATAAAAAATTCACATAGATCTAAATGAAACCAAGCCTCATCACTAAAATAAAAATGATCTAATAATTGAATACCATTTTCTTCAACCAAAGATTGAAACCACTGACAATATTGTAATCGTTTTTGATGGTTGTAGCTTTCAGTTCATGAGTTACGCCAACGTGATAAGGATGCAAATGTAACTTTTTTGTAGCTCTGAAAACAGTAGTTAATGTCAGCCCAGCTTGCGATGATAATCTTCTAAGCGATTTTTTAGGTGATTGAGTCAAACAATTTTTCAAATCTTCGAGAACTTCCGCGGTTAACGTTGTTGGCTGGTGAGGTGGTTTCTCATTGAGTACACTCCCAGTTCTACGGAATTTATTTATCAAACGCAATATTGACAATTTATTCGGAACGGCAGAACGGGGAAATTTCAACTGAAACTTATCTTGCACACATTTGTAAGATTTACTCGCTATGTAAGTCTCTACAATAAACACGCGTTCTTCCTTAGAAAAAACCATTGCTGACACAAAATAACGAAACGACTGGTATCACCACACTAATGCTTGACTGGAACATTTTAACTGTCTTAGTTAATTGGCCTTGAGTACACTGTTGCCAACATACCGATTGGAGGACAGAAAATTTACCGTTGTATTACTTCTATCTTCTTATAATCAGGGTTGCACCCTTAATAAAACACTCGTTAGTTACTTAGTCATATAATTGGCTGATCATGTGATAAACATGCCAAGGACTAAGGGGTGTACACCCTTGGAAAGAATAAACAATGAGAAAATTGGGTATTTACAACTTGAATAAAAAGATTGAGACAGCACATGGCAAGGATGTCAGATCACAGGATACCCATAGTCCAGCCTCTCTTAGTTTGCTCTTAATGTAAACAAATAATGACGTCACTGAGCATGCGCATTGTATCAAAATGTGTACACGCTGATTAAAAAACAACAAAATACTTTCAAAAGTATTTAAATACAAAATACTTTTAAAAGTATTTTTTTAAATGAAATTGTTAGGCCTACAACATATGACTGATGTTTTAAGTACTTATAATTTAAAACATAGTTAACTTAATAGAAATACGACATCCGTAAAGTCGCAGACTCTAGCGTGCACCCTGTAGTAGCTGGCTTTGGTTTGTTGACAGTAGGAGCAAACTAAGAACGGCTGAACTGTTAGCTGACTTACGGTATGCTCCAGAAGGTAAAAGGAATGTCAGAAGACGTAGAAAAGATGGAGATAGATGATTTAGTACATAAGTTTGTGAACATGCTGTGACCTAATCCTTGGTTGGAAGAAGAAGAAGAAGATGTGATAAGAAAGATTTTTTGTTTTTATTCCTATTTTGTGTACCTTGAAATCTGTTCAATTGAGAACAATAAGCAACCCCATGACCCAATGAGATGAGGATGATGTGTATGACGTGTAAATGAGACTGTGTAGTCTTCTACAGACTCAGGTCAACCATTCCGGCCGCGTTGGCGATGTTGGTAACGTGCTCGCCTCTCATCACGCAGTCTTGGGTCTGAATCCCACTCGGGCATGGCATTTTTTCATACGTTACAAAAATTCATTTCATCCTTCACCGTCTGCATTAGCAGCAATTTGCAAAACAGTCGGACGTTAAACCAAAAAAAAAAAAAAAAAGGTCAACCATTCCTGAGAGAGTATGGTTAATTGAACCCCAACCATCAAAGTACATCTAGAATTCAAATCCGTATATTAGTAACTACCTTTACTTGGATTAGAACACCAGGAACCTTCGTCTCCGAAAATCAGCTGTTTAACAACTGATTTTGGTGACGACTTTACCGCTAGACCAACCCGGTGGGTTGACTAAGAGATTGAGTGCAAATAATTAACAGTCTATCTGTCTGTTATGGGCTTGGCATTCTCATGGAAAATTTTAACCCTTTCAGTGCCAACGTCCGGAAAACAGGACGTCAATATCTTTTACGTAGATTTACCATCCGGTTTACCGAATGTCCGTAAGTTACGCATAAAGTGCCAACGTCCGGATAACCGAAAATTTCCAAAAAATACTTTTAACCCTTTATAGGTCTTTGGTCTGCCCGTAACAGACAGGTGGAGTGTCAAATTATTTACACTCAATCTGTTAATTGCAGGACTAAAATAAATAGTTCTGTTTCTTATCACATGATCAGCCAATTAAATGACTGAATCATTTAAGAACAGAAGAGGTAGAGGTGTAAAATACACTAGTCAGAGTTATCTCCTCTGAAAGTAATGAATTTCATTATACACCCAGACCCTGTGGTGAATGAAGTGAAGGTGTCATTTGCAGAGTGGAAAATATATGCTTTACAGAGGGCCCGGCATGCTGATAAGCATACTTTTCCATTCAGTGAGGGTTGGCAATGGTAAACCACCTCACTCCTCGTTTCACTTAGTAAAACCTCAACAGGTTCAAACCAGCCTACAGGCTGATGACCTAAACAACAACAACGAGGTCTTTGGTAAGTATACTTACCACTGGGAATAAGGTCGATTTTTTAAAAGAATAAGCTATGTAATTGAATCCTATTGGCATTTACTGGTGTTATAGATGTTCTCTGGTAAGTAGGCTATCCACATTTTTAAATTAGTGCGCAGCGACATGCAGCGTGCTTCATGAGTTACACAAATTTGGTAAGGATTCTTAACAGCGTACGCTACAATGTTGTTTTGTAGTTACTTTTGTAGAGCGGTTAGAAAATTCGACTTTTTTAAAGGAAAGCAAGCATTCATGGTATTATAAAGTTGAGATAAGTTATTTTACACATTTTTCTGTTATATAGGACTACAAGTTGTTTTAATAAGTATTCTTACTAAACATTATGTGATTGCCATTTCAATAAACATTCCTTGGTAAGTATACTTACCAGGGCTAAAGAAATATCTTGCTGTTCTGGCACTAGAAGTACATTATTCAAGTCACTATAAAACAAAATGTAACATTTTACAACATGTATATTTTTCCCCGTAGTACTGCCCAGAAAAGGGTTAAACAAAAATTAATGGAATAATGTATTTTGAAACCGCCTCTGTGGTGTAGTGACTAGCACGCTAGCCTACAAAGTAAAAGATTCCGGGTTCGATTCCCGGCTTGGGTCTGGAAATTTTAACACATTAGAACCACCGTTAAGGTACAAAAACCCACAGTAGTTGCTAATGGCCAAGCTGTCGATGCGACTTTAAATAAAATTAAAAAAAACATTTTGAATATTTTTAGTGTTAGAACGATTTCTTTTTTTATGAACACAATAAAAATTAATTTTGAAGGATATTTCATTTTTCTGTAATGTTGAAATTTTGGTCGGCAATGGTAGGTTTACACCTGCAAGTTTTCAAAATATGAGCTGGCACTTTTTGAACACCCGTATTTAAATTAAATGGCACCTTATATCAAACTTTTAAATATTGTTTTGTCACTGAAAGGATTAAAACACAAAAATTTTACAAACTAATGTGTAATTTGTCATATCATTAAAGTTTTTACTTTCTCTTCCCTATATGAATGTATAGGAAGGAAAGTATTGTTTTCATGTCGATTTTTCGAAATCGAGTTTTCACCGGATCTACACATTTTCAGACCCCCTGAATCCAAAAAACATGTTTCTAGCGATTGGTCTGTGTGTGAACAGAATACCTCAAGAACGGAACATTGTACAGACTTGAAACTTGAAACTTAAGTTACATACCACTACCGGACCCGACACGAACATTTTCATCAAAATCAGTCAATCGGAAGTAGTAGTTTATTCGTGTAATTTTTCACTTTTTTGCGATTTTCTCACAAACTAGTCCTACGATTTTTTTAAAAATTGCCTGGTATACTAAATTTTTTATGCTCTACAAGATAGGGTAGGCGCCATGTATGCCTGAAATTCTTGGTAAGGCTGTTTTCACGTAAAAAAATTGTTTTTTTAAGATTACGGCTTTAATATGCAGTTTAACCCACCGGGTTGGGCTAGAGGTAAAGTCGTCACCAAAATCAGCTGTTTAACAGCTGATTTTCAGAGACGTAGGTTCCTGGTTCAAATCCTTGTAAAGGTAGTTCCTTTTATACGGATTTGAATACTAGACAGTGGTTACCGGTGTACGTTGATGGTTGGGGTTCAATTAAACATAGTCTCTCAGGAATGGTCGACCCGAGTCTGTACAAGACTACATTTCATTTACACGTCATACATGTCATCCTCATCTCATCGGGTCTTGGGGTTGCTTATTGTTCTGAATTGAACAGACTGCAACGTACACATACTAGGAATTAAAAAAAAATATGCAGTTTAGCGCAAACATTTTACATAATAAAAGTTGAAGAGAATTTAAAATCCTACAACGTTTCATTCAAACATTTTTTTTGTATAATGCATAGTTTAGTGGTAATTAGCGATTTTCTGTTTTTTCTCACGAAAACGTGTGAAAAATCAATTTTTTTAAGATTTCGGTTTTAGTATGCATTTTACGACAAAAATGTATATAATATAATATAATTGGGACAAGTTCAGCATCTGTACAACAAGAAATCGATGTCAATCAAACTGAAAATCAGGCACTACAACACGGTTGTGAAACCAGCAGCATTGTATGCAAGCTTGACTTTAGCTTTGGATAAAAGAAACGAAATGGAAGACATCAAGAAAGAGGATAAAAAAGATAATCAGGAAAATTTTAGGACCAAGACAGACCAAAGACGGATACAGGTTACAGAAGATAGAAACGACAGAAAAATTCTCTAACATTGAAATTGATATGAGAAAGAGAAGAGGGAAATTCTACGAACACATACAGAGATTACCGACACACAGATTAACGAGATAGATTCTCGATCAAATTACTAAGTGGCAATCAACACCAACCAAAGGTGATCTGCAGAAAGCGAATATTGAAACAGAGGAAATTTTCAACAGAGATAGCTTTAGAAGCAAAATCAACAAATGGAAAGTTACACTAGAGCCAAAGGAACCGAAGCCATACAGGCTAAAATGGGATGAGGAACGAAAAAAGCAACACAGCATAAGAATGAAACTGTATTGGCAAGTTAAGAAAAACAAAACGAAGCATTTGCTTAGCGTTTTCCATTTCAAGGAAGTATTCGCAAATAATAATAACAATAATACAATTTATTTATTTTGAGATAATAGATTAAAATTGATTTATATTGTTGCTAGGAGACAGTGTAAGTACCCAATCCAAATTTGGAATGGGGGGGGTTTTGATTTATTCAGAAGAATGGCTGGACCAAAATGGGATCTTTTACCGGAGTTCATTATCGCCCAGATTTTCAGTTACTTGAGACCAAGCGATAGGCTGACCGCAGGCAAAGTTTGCGTGTCTTGGTCACTCGCTCTTAATTCACCTTCTATTTGGCGTAATATGACTTTTTATTTTGATCGTGATGTATATTTACTTAACAATGAACTTCCTCAAATCGCTATAAAATTTGGACATTACACTAAATGTCTTGAACTTATCTGGTCGCAACCTCAAATACCGTATGTTTTCCAAAAAGAATCTGGTATTCTGTATCTGAATATCTTAGAAGTAAAACAAGTCCAGTTGCAAGAATTCACATTAAGAGATTTCGGATTCTGTTATAAATGGTTGTATCGACATAAGGTTAACATAGCCCTTGTTCAGTTTCTCAGGTAAGTTCCGTTTTTAATAATTTCATTAAATTTTATCAAACATCCTATGTAGGATTTTAAACAACCGTGTTGTTGTTGTTTAGGTCATCAGCCTGGTTGGCTGGCACAGGCGGGATCTGGGGGGGGGCAAGGGGGGCACTTGCCCCCCCAATATTCTACTGGTATACATTTTTAACCAAGTTAGTGTATCGAAATCAATTCAGATGTTCAGATGCATCTGAATCAATTCAGATGTTCTTCTTATAAGCTGTTCTTAGTGGAGATGTATTTAAACTTAAAATTAATTAATCAAATGGTCCAATAAAAATGTGTTAATGGTTAAATAAGTTAATACTATTTTTTAACATTTAAAAACATTGTTATTGGACCATTTTAGATCAATTTTAGGTTTACATCAATTGGGAGTTAAAATGACGTTTTAACGTTAAAATCCCAACAAAATTTACTTTTTAATTTAGCCTAAAAACAGCCCTAAAATTGAGTTGAAGGCAATAAAAATCTCAAAATTTTCCGGGGGAGGTGCCCCGGACCCCCCCTTGTGCTGGGGGGTATTCCATACCCCCCAGACCCCCCGGTATTTGCCCCCCCAATGACTCCCGCCAAATCCCGCCCATGTTGGCTGGTTTGAACCTGTAGAGGTTTTACTAAGTAAAACGAGGAGCGCGAGGTGGTTTACCATTGCCACAACACACTGAATGGAAAAGTACGCTTATCAGCATGCCGAGCCCTCTGAAAAGCACATATTTTCTACTCTGCAAATGACACCTTCACTTCATTCACCACAGGGTCCTAATGTATAATGAAATTCATTACTTCCAGAGGAGATAACTCTGATTAGTGTCTTTTACACCTCTACCTCTTCTGTTCTTAAATGATTCAGTCATTTAATTGGCTGACCATGTGATAAGAAACAGAACTATTTATTTTAGCCCTGCAATGAACAGATTGAGTGTAAATAATTTGACACTCCACCTGTCTAAACAGCTGTATTATTTAAAATTGAAATATATATTTCTAACCACCAGAATACGGTAACTGAAAACACTTACCAATGTTTATAGCGTTTTCATGTATCTTGTACACATCTTCAGTAAACTAAAATTTTTTGTCAAAATTTAAAACTTTTTGCTCCTACCATGGTAGATAAGGAATCAAAGGAATGATTCTTTCTTACTTACTTACTTACTCTACGGTTGGACTGTAGAAACAACTAAATTGAGACTGAGACGATCTTCAACATTTATACTGTTTCTTAAATGTGTATCTTCTTTTTTAATAAAAGGTGATACTTTTAAAGAAACTAATTGAAAAAGATCAACGCCCATTCACAGATACTTTTTATAATGTTTTACATCTTCAAACTGAAGCTCTTTTAATAAATTCTCATGGATTCCTTTAATATCACGTCTTCCTATCCATGATTTAACCCAAACATGTTTATTTTTCCTATTCTTTTTCAATAATAAACTTATTGTAACAGCTCCGCATATTGCTGCTGCACAAGTATACAACTGCTTATCATCCATTTTTAAAGAACTATGATGAAAATTTTTAAGTAGTGTAATATGAGTAGAAAAGTTCCATCAAATATTTTATAAAAACGTATATGAAGAAAATATGATAAAATCTTTTATAAAAGATCTTTGTCAAATATCTTTTATAGTGTAATACAGGTTACAGATTTTTGTAATTTTCAAATCGTTTAATTTAGGAGGCTAGTCCATTAAATTTAGCATTCACTGTAACTACTACATAATTTGCAGTAATATAAAACTTTGCAGAGTCAATCAAAGCTTACAGTTCTGCAGAACTTCATAAAAAGTTTCAAACTTGAAGGGTGATACATGAATATGAGTAATGAAAAAATGGCAGGCTTAAAGTCGAATCGGGAACTTAGTCCCGTATTCTGATTGTGATATTGAATGTAACAGTATTGATGTTTTCAGTTGACTTGTGGTGCATTGATCAGTGCAACTGGCTTTTACACCAGGGGTACTGGGTTCAAGTCTGGCATTTTTTCATCACTTTTTTTCTTCTATCACCCTCATCTGTATTAAAGTTTGCGAAGCAGTCAGACGTAATTTTTGTTTAAATCATGTTTTATAGTCACTTGAGTCACGAGTTTGCCCTTGTTTGCAACGAGGGGTAAAGGGGGGAAATCATTGTGCGCATGCCCGACTACTTTGATTTCAGTACGACAAACTTGACAACTTATACCATACCCAGAGCATACATGTAGTACCTATATCGCGGAACCTTTTGTAGGTTAACTGTTAGTTACAGATTATGTCGGTTTCTTGAAAACGTGGTCGAACTATTCACATTAATGAACGAAATCTAATATGCTATGAAGTTGAAGTTAAACAAAAATGCCAATCCGTGCTTCTTAACAAAAGCCGAGAGCGAGCGGCTAACTACTGTGATGTTTTTCTTTTCACAATTTGAAAAATAAAGAAGGAAATCAAGGACATGAAGAAACTATTCTTCAATTTTTGTTGACAGCTGGTAAAAAAAATAAAGCGGTTAGGTAGAAACTAGAGACTGATAATGAAAACGCCGGTGGCAGAAATAGTAGGCCTAAAGAAGGCGATTCATTCGTAATTACAGTAAATCAAACATTTCTAGTCATTTAATAAAAGCTACTTATCATATTTATTTATAAGGTTCATATTTATTTCTTATAACGTTCATGAAGAAAACATTTTCTCGGAATAACCACAGCTTACAAAATGTTTGTAGAAACTTAACGGTAGTGAAATGTACGAGTAGGCCTAGTGTCTTACTGTTGAGGTTGGCAATCACAGCCCACACATACGCAAAAGGCAAACTCGTGACTTCAGTATCTGTATACAGGGTGATTCATGAAGTTCTCCCCCCACTTCTACAGCACATTGTACTAGTAAAAATAATGAAAAAATGTTATAAAAACATAGGTCCGAAAACGCTTCGTTAGCGAGTTACAGCTAGCGAAAGTTTCGCCTGGATTTCAGTTCACCAGGTGAAATGAGGTCTTCCTGGAATTGTGGTAAGGTAGATTAAGGGGCGAATTCAATCATTTCTTATGGTTTTTGATCTGATAAATTGAATAAAACAGGTCCTAGAACTGTAAGTTAAATAGTTTTTGAGAAAACCAGTGTCAAATGCAAAAAATGGAGTGAAAATCACATTTTTTCATCTTTGGGCAAGGATAACTGTGTTATTTCACCAAGAAACAGTTAAAATTTTTCAATAAAAAATGTAGAAAATTTTATTCTGAACAAACCGCTGTAAATAAAGTACACAGAAAGCGAATAGATGTTTGATTAAATGAGTTTTTATTCATAAGAGTACAAAGTAAAATTAACCGGAAAAACTAAAATGAAAAAATGTGTTTTTTTCACTCCATTTTTTTGCATTTGACACTGGTTTTCTCAAAAACTATTCGCTTTCTGTGTACTTTATTTACACCGGTTTGTTCAGAATAAAATTTTCTACATTTTTTATTGAAAAATTTTAACTGTTTCTTGGTGAAATAACACAGTTATCCTTGCCCAAAGATGAAAAAATGTGATTTTCACTCCATTTTTTGCATTTGACACTGGTTTTCTCAAAAACTATTTAACTTACAGTTCTGGGACCTGTTTTATTCAATTTATCAGATCAAAAACCATAAGAAATGATTGAATTCGCCCCTTAATCTACCTTACCACAATTCCAGGAAGACCTCATTTCACCTGGTGAACTGAAATCCAGGCGAAACTTTCGCTAGCTGTAACTCGCTAACGAAGCGTTTTCGGACCTATGTTTATATATCATTTTTTCATTATTTTTACTAGTACAATGTGCTGTAGAAGTGGGGGGAGAACTTCATGAATCACCCTGTGTATATGTTTAGTATTTGTGCTGAAATTTCTTGCATGTTTTCACCAGTTTGGTTGGGATTAGCAATTGAGTGATATTCACACACAGAGTGATTCACGAAAATATGCAGAAACTTTGGTAGCCCACTGTACATGTAAAAATAATGAAATTTTTTTTATATAAACATGGGTCCGGAAATGCTTCGTTACCGAGTTACGGCTAGCGAAAGATTTTGCCTGGATTTCAGCTCACCAGGTGAAATGAGGTCTTCCTGAAATTCTGGTAAGGTAGATTATGGGGCGAATTCAATCGTTGCTTATGGTTTTTGACCTGATAAATTGAATAAAACAGGTCCCAGAACTGTGTTAAATAGTTTTTGAGAAAACCAGTGTCAAATGCAAAAAATGGAGTGAAAAAAACACATTTTTTCATTTTTGTTTTTCCGGTTAATTTTACTTTGTACTGTTATGAATAAAAATTCATTTTATCAAACATATATTCACTTTGTGTACTTTATTTACATTGGCTTGTTCAGAATAAAATTTTCTACATGTTTTATTCAAAAATTTTAACTTTTTCTTGGTGAAATAACAAAGTTACTCTTCCCCAAAGATGAAAAATGTGTTTTCACTCCATTTTTTGCATTTGACACTGGTTTTCTTAAAAACCTATTTAACTTACAGTTCTGGAACCTGTTTTATTTAATTTATCACATCAAAAACCATAAGAAATGATTGAATTCGCCCCTTAATCTACCTTACTAGAATTTTAGAAAGACCTCATTTCACCTGGTGAGCTGAAATCCGGGCAAAACTTTCGCCAGCCATAACTCGGAAACGAAGCATTTCTGGACCCATGTTTATATAAACTTTTTTCATTATGTTTACATGCACAATGAGCTCCTAAAGTTTCTGAATATCTTCGTGAATCACCCTATATATCTCTACATTTTTATTAACTTTCATAAGTTATATTCATAAAAATGGAGGTTTAATTATATTTTAATTTCGCTACTGTTTTTTTGTTGATTGAATTAATAAAAAAGATAATTCTATAATTTGTGCAGTTGTCAAAGAAGTCTGAAGAGTTTTCGTATAATAAATGCATATGTCCGTCCAAATGATGTTCTACGATTGGTGCACGTCGCTGCAGAATCATGCGGAACTTGCATGAAGAATTTGGATCTCAGAAATGCTTTTAAAAAATTACACTCCTCCCATTCCAGTCCAAGATTTTTAGAAGCATTGAGCCGCATGACTGGGTTGACTAACTTGAGCATAGATTACCATGCGCTCACAGATGACACGATGCATGCATTGGCCAATGCGGCTCATAGTCTTACAAAATTTAATATAATTGTTTCTTCTACTAACACCTGGCATCAACCCTTGACTGATAATGTGTGGCATATCTTAAAGATGTCTTGCAAGGGTCTCCAGGTGTTTTTCAAAGTAGGTAATAAAAATTTCTATCCTTTATACTTTCTTATATTTAATTAGTTATTACTTAATCCTTACAGTGCCAGCGTTCTAATATTATGACGTCAAGATTTAAACTAAAAAATTCCAGCTTACTTTTTTGCGATTGGTAGCATTTTATATATCTATCAATAACATGGCTATTTTTTAAGGTATCTTAATGATTTTTTTGTTTTGTTCATAAAAAATTTTATCTTGTATGACATTCAACTTACAGTTCAGCCGTTCTTAGTTTGCTCCTACTGTCAACAAACAAAAGCCACCTACTACAGGGTGCACGCTAGAGTCCACCACTTTTTGGATGTATTCCTATTAAGTTAACTATTTTAAAAATTACAAGTACTTAAAATACTAAAAACATCAGTCATGATATAATGTAGGCCTAACTATTTCATTTATAAAAATACTTTTTAAAAGTATTTAGTATTTAAATACTTTTGATAGTATTTTGTTGTTACTTTTTAATCAGCGTGTACACATTTTGATATAATGCGCATGCTCAGTGACGTCATTATTTGTTTACATTAGGAGCAAACTAAGAGAGGCTGGACTTTAGAACATATTTCTTACAATTTAAAAATAAAATGATAGTAGACATTTTAATGGAAATTTCCTCTATAATTAAAAAAAAAAATCACCCTAAAAATTGTTACTCAATTTCACTTAGGCCTATATCATTTTAAAGACAATTTAATTACGCAAAAATTACAAAAAAAAAATCATTTATGTATTGTAAAAAATAAAAATACTGTTTTTCAATCAATATTAATCAATTACATTCATAAAAGAACTCTACATGTATTTGTCAATCTACATTTCTTACTTATTATTTTCATACGTTGTTTATAAAAATTAAGTGAAAAATAAAAATCCTATGAATGTTTTAGTCGAGTTACTAATGAAAAGACGACGCCGGCATTTTTTAGTCTAAATCGTGACGTCATAATATTAGGACACTGGCACTGTAAGGGTTCATATAATATATTTGATACGTGTTACTTAGGCCATCAGCCGAAAGGCGGTTTCAACCTCTAGGGGCTTTACTAAGTAAACGAGTAGTGAGGTGGTTTACAATTGCCCTCCTCACAGAGTGGAAAAATATGCTTGGCAGCATGCAAAGCCCTGTGAAAAGCATCTACTGACCACCCTGTTCAGTTTGTTCAAGACATTATTAATAATTTCACGACTTTGACTGTGCAAAACTTGATTTTTTTGCAAAGTTCATTTCCCCCCCCACCTTATTGTCACTCATATTATATGAACTCAGAACTGAACCGAGCAACGAAAAAGTAAACAGCTTTGAATTATATAAGACTCCCACCAGCTTAGACTGGCCCAAAGCACTGTGACGCCACTTTTTCCTCTTACAGAATATTTTCACTATAGTTTGCTCCTATTGTCAACAAACCAAAGCTAGCTACTACAGGGTGCACGCTAGAGTCCGCGACTTTAAGGATGTCGTATTCCTATTAAGTTAACTATGTTTTAAATTATAAGTACTTAAAGTATCAATCATAATATGATGTAGGCCTAACAATTTCATTTATATAAATACTTTTAAAAATATTTTGTATTTAAATACTTTTGAAAGTATTTTGTTGTT
The DNA here is from genome assembly GCA_035578175.1 of Catonia carolina. Taxonomy (NCBI): domain Eukaryota; kingdom Metazoa; phylum Arthropoda; class Insecta; order Hemiptera; family Achilidae; genus Catonia; species Catonia carolina. The sequence continues at coordinate 283,291,484 of JAQMRL010000001.1, read as the reverse complement.
ACTTTTTAATCAGCGTGCACATATTTTTACATAATGCGCATGCTCAGTGACGTCGTTATTTGTTGACAGTAGGAGAAATTAAGAAAGGCTGGACTTTAGGTAATTAATTCGTAACAAATCGTAGTAACGTTTCTTGAAAAATTGGACAATTTGTAGACACTATTTGTAAAGCATGTCAACTATAAAGTCTTTAATAGCACATAAATTATAACATTAATAAGCACTCAGTGTAACGAGATGACAGTAAGCAAAGTAGCGAAATAAACTGATTCACGCGGTGTAATGGGAAATTACAGTTCAGCCGTTCTTAGTTTGCTCCTACTGTCAACAAACATGGGAAATTACAGTTCAGCCGTTCTTAGTTTGCTTCTACTGACAACAAACAAAAGGTACCTACTATAGGTTGCACGCTAGAGTCTATGACTTTACGGATGTCGTATTCCTATTAAGTTAACTATTTTTTAAATTATAAGTACTTAAAGTACTAAAAACATGAGTCATGATATGATGTAGGCCTAACAATTTCATTTTTTTTCATTCCTAATTTGTGTACGTTGCAATCTGTTCAATTGAGAACAATAAGCAACCCAATGACGCAATGAGATGAGGATGATGTGTATGACGTGTAAATGAGGTGTAGTCTTGTACAGACCCAGCCCGACCATTCCTGAGAGAATATAGTTAATTAAACCCTAACCATCAAAGTACACCCACCACAACCACTGTCTAGTATTCAAATCCGTATAAAAGTAACTACCTTTACTAGGATTTGAACCAGAAACCTTCGTCTCCGAAAATCAGCTGTTAAACAGCTGATTTTGGCGACGACTTTACCTCTAGACCAACCCGGTGGGTTAATTTCATTGAGAAAAAAAAATTTAAAGTATTTTGTATTTAAATACTTTTGAAAGTATTTTCTTGTTACTTTTTAACCAGCGTGTATACATGTTGATATAATGCGCATGCTCAGTGACGTCATTATTTGTTTACATTTAGATATGAGAAAGTTTGCCCATAAGGGCTTTAGTATTAAAAATGACAAGTAGTAGCCACCTATAGAATGATTTTATTTTCAGAAAATATCTCTCACTATGAAGAACTCGCCTCTATGTTGACACCTAGTATTCCTTTGGAGAGATTTCATTTGCACAGTGGTTCACATTGGGATCAAAGAAGAAGTCGTAATTTCCGTAGTACTGTCTGTTTACTGGTGAATCAGTATAGCAACACTTTGGGTAATTAAAAGCTGTTATTTAATTATTTTATTTTTTAATATTATTCTCATATTACTACGAGGTGCTACCCTAAAGTTCGAGGAATTTTAACATAAAAATAAAATAGCTTAGCATTAGAAACTAAATCTTTATATTGCATTCTGCAGTTTGAAATTAATTCTATTTTATATAATGAATTGTGGAAAGACAAGAGTCGGGTTCTACACCACGACAATGCTCCGGCTCATCGTGCCTTCTCCATTGTTGAATCTTTGACCAAATTCAACATTCCTCTGCTTCCACAACTGCCATATTCCCTTGATTTGGCCCCTGCGGACTTCTACCTGTTTCCTAAACTGAAATTTTCTTTGAAAGGGAAGCGATTTGACTCGATTGAAGACATCCAGGCAAATACGGAGAGCGTTCTTAACACACTCCAGGAAAAAAATTTCCAGGAATGTTTCCAAAAGTGGAAACACTGTTGGAGTCTGTGTGTTCAATCGGAAGGGGACTATTTTGAAGGAGATGCATCACAGTAGCATGTAAGTACCACCATTGTACCATTACAAGCCCATTCTTAAAACTTTCCAATCACACTTCGTATATTAAATTTCACTAACCTTCTTTTTAAACTGCGTCCAATTTTATCTTTACTTATACGTGTTTCGGTGGATCCACCATCATCAGAGTAAATAACATAATTGAAACAAAAATTTTTTTTTCTTTATTTAAAATCTAAAGAAGATGATACATCTTCAGTCATTTGTATAAAACTGATTTAAAATTAATTTCCTTTAATTTATCCCTTCTCATATTTACTGTAGATAGCAGCAGCAGTCAATATCACTTCATCATTCCTTTTTTTGCTAGATTTTTTTGAAATGTTAAATTTTGTTTTTTTTTTTCGCTTTTTTTAGTTGATCTGCATTTGCACCTTAAAAATAACAGAGAAATGTTGGACGATCTGATACTGGATGCTATAAAGAGATGCACTAAACTGTCCACATTACAATATGATGGAATCTTAAGAAGTATGGAAGTAATACGTGATGTATGCAACCTTTTCAGGAATGCCGATATTTCAAGTAAGTACAACTCATATTGAATAAAAAAACTGTGTGTGTGTGTGTGTGTGTGTGCGTGCGTATTTTTATGACTATATGATAGAAGTGAAAACTTACATGAAATGAATTATTTATTTTTATTTCTATAGTCATAAAGTAATATGATACAAAATGAATAATTATATTTAAATCAGTCATTTCAGAAAGCCCGTAAGTCAAAAAAACTAATTTTTGGAAATTTTTTTTTTCGTTTTTTTAATATGTGTATGTTGCAATCTGTTCAATTGAGAACAATAAGCAACCCCATGACCCAATCAGATGAGGATGATGTGTATGACACATTAATGAGGTGTAGTCTTGTACAGACCCAGGTCGACCACTCCTGAGAGAGTATGGTTAATTGAACCCCAACCATCAAAGTACACCGGCAACCACTCTAGTGTACTGAAGTTACATACCACTGCTGGACCTGACACGAACATTTTCATTAAAATCGGTCAATCGGAAGTAGTAGTTTATTCGTGTAATTTTTCACTTTTTTGCGATGTTCTCAAAAACTGGTCCTACGATTTTTTTTAAAATCGCCTGGTTTACTCAATTTTGTATTCTCTACAAGATAGGGTAGGCGCCATGTTTGCTGAAATTCTTGGTGAGGCTTTTTTCACGTAAAAAAATTGTTTCTTTTTAAGATTACGGCTTTAATATGCATTTTAGCGCGAAAAATGTATATAAAAAAAATGTAGAGAATTTAAAATTCTACAACTTTTATTTCAAACATTTTTTTGTATAATGCTTAGTTTAGCAGTAATTAGCGATTTTCTGTTTTTTTCTCACGAAACGTGTGAAAAATTGATTTTTTAAAGATTTCGGCCTTAGTATGCATTTTTTGACAAAAGTGTATATAATCGAATTTATAGAAAATTAAAAGATCTACAACTTTTATTTAGAGCATTTTTCTCTACAGAGCCAAGTTTAGCGTGAAAGAGTGATTTTCCGTATTTTTAAGGCAAAGTAAGATCAATTTTTATTTTGCGTCTTTCATAAATATGATTAAAATTAGATTATGTTTATTGAGGTTAGTTTTTTGTTTATTTCTAATGTTGTATTACTAATGTTAGGATTATTGTTAATTATTTGCATTGGCAAGAGAAATTTGTGTGAGTGTTTTCACACCAGATTTTTTATGTACAGATTAAATAATAAATAATAATTTTTTTCAGGATATAAAACATTCCATGTGAGCCCTCGAGTAATAAATCAAAGAAATAGAATGACGATCAGAGAAATTATGAGGAATTATGATTTTAAAGAATATTTTATTAAACATGATCTTGATTTTTTAATTGAAGAACCAACATCTACAATAGTTTTTTATTGAAACAAAAAACTTCTTACACTTATATTTAATTTATTTAATTTTACTTTTTTTACACGTTTGTGTTATGTTGTTTACTTATGTAAAAAAGAATAAAAAAATCTCTTCATTTTTTTATATTTATTTTAATCACTTGTATTTATTTTTTGTATTTAAAAAACGTTTTTGTATTTAAACTTGTTTGGTGTTGTATTTAAAAAACGGTTTTTTGTATTTCATTTAAAATGAAGTTCCAGTGCACTTCGATGCAAGTGAATTAATTGCTCACAGTTTTTTCTTTGTACATTTTTCAAGTGATAATGTAGGTAAAGAAAAATACCTTTTTACAGAATTCAGATGTTCACAACCACTTCACAAGAAACAGAATCGATTATTATGTTGCTAATCACAACACTGAATTGTTTGTACAAAAACCAACTTATCCAGGTAGAAAATACATCAATAAATTGCCACAAGGTTTAAAAAGTTGTGAAAATTTAAGTCATTTTTAAAAAAAGCTAAAACAATATTTGATTGATGAAACATTTCACAGTGTGCACGGATTCCTTTCTAAATAGTTTTGATTGAAATGTATTTAACTTGTAATTAAACAAATATTGTGTACTATTTGATAAAAAGAGGTCCATGACAAGCCTACTGAGTTAAGCAGTAGCAGGGGAAAATTATTGGTGTGATGAATTTATCATTGTGTTTTATTTTTTTACTTTTTATTTTGTGTGATATTTGATTCAATGGGATTCATGACAAGCCTAATGAAGTAAGCAGTAGCAAAAACAATTTTTTGGTGGTAAGTGATGAATTTATCATTGGTGATAAACTTTCAGTTTATCAGTTTTATCTTGACATGTCCTAAACTCCCTTTGGAGTCTCCTGAATGCAAGGGGAAAAAAGTGCGGAAATAAAATAAACCAAAAAAAAAAAAAAAACCGCTGGGAATAACAAATTTAACAGAATTAACAATATTTTGTTAATGAATAAAAAAAGAAATTCGAAGATTAAAGAGGTTTAACCTTCATGGACTGGTGCTGTTGCATTTTCGCAACAGATGTCATTTTTTTACTTTCTCTTGCCTATATGAATATGTAGGAAGGAAAGTATTGTTTTCATGTCGATTTTTCAAACTGGAGTATTCACCGGATCTACTCGTTTTCAGACCCCCTGAACCCAAAAAACATGTTTTTAGCGATTGGTCTGTGTGTGTGTTTGTCTGTGTGAACAGAATATCTCAAGAACGGAACATCGTACGAACTTGAAACTTAAGTTACATATCACTACCGGACCCGACACGAACAGTTCCATCAAAATCGGTCAACCGGAAGTAGTAGTTAATTTACACTTTAATAATTTTCACAAGTTCACTTTTATACTTCAAGGTTCACTTTTATAATTTTTCACTTTTTTCATGTAAAAACATTGTTTTCTTAAAATTACGGCTTTAATATACATTTTAGCGCAAAAATTTATATAATTAAAGTTGTAGAGAATTTAAAATCCTACAACTTTTATTTCAAACATTTATTTGTACAACACTTAGTTTAGCGGTTATTAGCGATTTTCTGTTTTTTTCTCACAAAAACGTGTGAAAAATCGATTTTTTTTAAAGATTTCAGCCTTAGTATGCATTTTACGACAAAAGTGTAATAATCTAATTTATAGGAAATTGAAAGATCTACAACTTTTACTCAGAGCATTTTTCTCTACAGAGCCTAGTTTAGCGTGAAAGAGTGATTTTCCGTATTTTTAAGCCAAACTGAGTTTGATTTTCATTTTGCGTCTCTCAGTCATGATTAAAATAAGGTTATGTTTATTGAGGTTAATTTTTTGTTTATTTCTAATGTTAGGATTATTGTTTATTATTTGCATTGGCAAGAGAAAGTTGTGTGTTTCACACCAGGTTTTTTAAATATAGGTAATTAGGTCAGATCCCCTTTGTGGATCGTCAACTTATTCCTACTGCGCATTATCATGTCTACACTCAATCTGTTAGTAGCAGGGCTAAAATAAATAGTTCTGTTTCTTATCACATGGTCAGCCAATTAACACATTGACTGCTACGTGACCCAAATATATGTCACACTTGTCTTTGAAAATGGGCCACGTGCATCAAAAATGAGTCACAGTACATGAGTGATTTTTAAGCTGTGTATTGTGGTTTCAAAAGCTATGGCTTCAGAGAGTGACATTGTCCACTTAAGACTGTTCAAACAGTTGGCCTTTTTCAAATAATAATTAAATTAAATGGAACGTTTTCGATCATCCCCCATACAGCCCGGACTTGGCTTCTAGTGACTTTCACCTGTTCCCGAACATGAAATGGTGGCTTGCATCTTAGCGGTTTACCAATGACGAAGAGATTCAAAACGCCGTGAATGGTTGGCTACATTCACAGGCGGCAGATTTTTATGCAGAGGGTATTTCAAAGACTGTTCCAAGGTACGACAAGTGCTTGAATCTGTTTGGCGACTATGTCGAAAAATAGAGAAAAACTGTAGTTTTAATATGTATATATAATAAAATTTTTGTATCTTTACTCGTTTACTTTTTATTTCAAAATGGAGGTTATTTTCTGGATAACCCTCGTATTACTTAGTAAAGCCTCTAGAGATTCAAACCAGCCTTTCGGCTGATTACCCATAACATCTAGCCTTTAACAAATAATGAATTAATACAATAATTTCACCAACCTTCCTTTTAAACTGCGTCACCTTTATTTCAATTTTCACTTACACGTGTTTCGGTGGATCCACCATCATCAGAGTAAATAACATATAATTGAAACTAAAAACATTATTTATTAAAAATCTATAGAAGATGATACATCTTCAGTCACTTGTATAAAACTGATTTAAAATTAATTTATTTTAATTTATCCCTTCTCATATTTACTGTAGATAGCAGCAGCAGTCAATATCACTTCATCATTCCTAAATTTCACCTGTTCATTCAAAATGTCCTGCTTTTGCTCTTTTAAATATTGTTCCACATTTATAAATATTTAAAAGAGCAAAAGCAGGACATTTTGAATGAACAGGTGAAATTTAGGAATGATGAAGTGATATTGACTGCTGCTGCTATCTACAGTAAATATGAGAAGGGATAAATTAAAATAAATTAATTTTAAATCAGTTTTATACAAGTGACTGAAGATGTATCATCTTCTATAGATTTTTAATAAATAATGTTTTTAGTTTCAATTATATGTTATTTACTCTGATGATGGTGGATCCACCGAAACACGTGTAAGTGAAAATTGAAATAAAGGTGACGCAGTTTAAAAGGAAGGTTGGTGAAATTATTGTATTAATTCAATTATATGAAATAGAAATATTTAAAACTGCAGGATGCATTATAAAGATTTATTTTTAACAAATAAGTTACTTTAATCTAACCAAATTTCTTACTTATAAGCCTAAACAATTCAGAAGATGTTTTGTCCATTGGTTTTAACCTTTAAAATTTGTTAATTTTCACCTTTTTACTGGTAAAGTGATTTAACAAGAAATATAAATACTTCAGAAGATAATTCTACCTCGAAAAATAAGAAAAAAGTTCATATTAACGTAGCTCTGGAAATGCTTGTAAGCGAATTAAAGGCTAGTGAAAGATTTCGCCACAATTTCAGCTCATCTTATGAAATAAGTTAGTCATTAAATCTTTAGGGCATTAAATAAGAGTCAAAAATTTCAGCTCATCTTACGAAATAAGTTTGTCATTAAATCTTTAGGGCATTAAATAAGAGTCAAAAATTTCAGCTCATCTTACGAAATACGTTTGTCATTAAATCTTTAGGGCATTAAATAAGAGTCAAAAATTTCAGCTCATCTTACGAAATAAGTTTGTCATTAAATCTTTAGGGCATTAACTAAGAGTCAAAAATTTTAGCTCATCTTACGAAATAAGTTTGTCATTAAATAAGAGTCAAAAATGGCAGTTTCTTATGGTTTTTGACCTGAGAAATCAAATAAAGCAGGTCCCAGAACCACATCTTCGGTAGTTTTTGAGAAATCAATCAATCAATCAATCATGGCCGATGTACAGGTCATTTGTTCAAGCTGGAAGCTCTCCCACCAACGCTCTGTGCCGCTGAGTTGTTCTGTTTAGTGGTGGGGGAAGCACCTCGAAGGGAACTGATCAGTCTCCCCATAGTGCTAGCAGCGTTAAGAGCCTAAGTTTACTATAAATCCTAAAAACATTGACTGTATGTTGTAATTTTATATTTTTGTTGTTCTATTCCCTTCACAAGTCTTCAACTCGTGCATTCGGTAGTAGGCCTACTGTTTTATGTACCTATTGTTTTTACTCTTTTGCTGTTTGGTTTTGTTTATATTAATTTTTTGTACGTATTCTTTGTTTTGTATCTATTTTTTATTTATTTAGTTATTAAAATGGAACCTAGTTGTAGTAGCGAAAATTCCAGCACGAGTGCTAGTGAAATACGGAAAAGGCAGGTAATACGCGGTCAGGCTAGGTAGTATATAGTCAGCGTATACAATTTTATGAAAAAAGAAGCTGAACAAAACGGACCAATTTTACTGAACGATGTGCAAAATCGTGAGCCAGAGCTATGGGGATTTCGCGTAGTACGGTTCAAAGAATTTTGAAAGAAAAAACCCTGATGTGCTAATCAGAACACCAAATAAAAAAAGAATGAGAAGGAAAGTGAAGAGTGAAGTGGACGATTTTGATAAGTTTGTTGTGAGAAGAACAATATATTATGATTTTCATAAAACTAACGCTGAATGGCCACTTTGAATTTGTTACTCGCCGTTTTGCGGGAGAAAATTAATGTCAAAGGAAGTAAAAGGTCGCTGTGGAAAATTATTAAAGATATGGGATTCAGATGGAGAAAGCCAAAAGACAACAGAAAATATAAAGTTTTTAGTCTAGCATAGTAGTTGCAACAGAGTAGTATACAGTTAGAAAGAGAGGGAATGATGATTAAGTGAGAAGGCTATCCCTACTCTACCTACTCGCCCTCCCCCCCCTTACAACCTTCTTCCAAAAACAAATGCACTGTAAGTAGGATAGATAGTATACTGTCCTCTGCATGATAGGCGCAATTGTTAACTAACAGGGTTAGTATAAAAAGTAACCGGACTGAGCTTGTGATGCCCAGGTAAAACGTTTGTAAACCGGTTGTTGGTGCTCTAGTGGTGGAGGGGGATTGAGGGAAGGGGAGCGGGCCCGAGTCAGTTGCTTCTAGATGCTTGGAGGGTTAGCATCAAGCGAGAGCGCGGTGCGTGTTCAGTGATCTCATCAGAGTGAAAATGGAGCGTACCATTGAGCAACGTGTTAACATCAAATTTTGAATCAAACTCAAAAAAAACACCTACGGAAACTCTTAAAATGATCAATGAGGTTTACGGTGAGGAAGCTATACAGTCTTCCAGCGGCACAAGAATTTCCGAGAGGGCCGCGATGACGTCCACGACGAAAAGCGCGCTGGACGTCCATCAACCAGTCACACGGACCCAAATGTGCAAAAAGTGCGTGATGTGTTGAACACTGATCGTCGTCTGAGCATCCGAGCAATTGCAGAAGAGGTCGGGATCGATAAGACTGATCGCCCGGGTTCGCCGAGTTCGTCCGGAGATTGCCGATTCCTGGATCCTCCACCACGACAATGCGCCGTCGCACACCTGTCTGCTTGTTAATGAGGAATTGGCCAAACACTCGAGGGCGACGTTGCCACAGCCTCCCTACAGTCCGGATACGGCACCACCGGACTTCTCCCAATTCCCCAAGATCAAGAGAGTACTAAAGGGGACGCAGTTCGGGACTCTAGAAGCTGTTCAACTCGCTACAATGAGGGCTCTAGAAGCTTTACGGGTTGCCGACTTCCAGGGGGCTTTCAGGGACTGGAAAATCTGATACCAAAGGGTTATCGACTTCAATGGGGACTACTTCGAAGATTTCTAGAAGAAAAGTAGAAATTTTTCAAATAAATATGTTTTCTAAGTTCAGTCCGGTTACTTTTTATACAAACCCTGTATAACACGTTACCAGTAACCAATAGGCTGAAATCAATAAGAGAGAACTTTTAAGCGCAATACTGTAATATATTTAAAAAAAAACCAAACATTAAATCTTTTACAATGTACATAAATAATCGTATATATTAAAAAAAAAAAAAAAACATAATGAAACTAATATTTAGGCATTTTAAATTGAGGAGTACCTGGATCTTTCATATCAGGTACTTTACGTTTTTGAATAATATTCTGAATTTTATTCCATTCTCTGTCAAGTTCAGCTCGTTCATTTTTCTCTTTATTGTACTTTCGTGTGCGTCGTCCGTCAGCCATTTTAACACCGTATTGAAAAGCCGCTTTCGGTAACGCTTCTTTACTGTTCATATACTGACTGTATTCTTCTTGTGTATCGAAATCCCATCTACCTACCGGACCTTTTTTGTTACCTAAATCCATCTTCGTATAATCGACTTCATCATCGGAATCGTCGATCGCATCTTGCATCTCATCTTGACCCGGATAACATTCCGCATAACCGGTCGGTTCCGCGGCCAATCTCGACAAAATTCCGTCAGCGATCGATTCGGATTTTGATTGTCCTGCTTGTTTCTTTTTATCCTCATTCGAAAATGAAGGCTGCGGCTGAATGACTTCTTTCTCTTCATTGCTAGTGGTCGGGAAATACTTGGATGTCTTCTTTTTCTGTTCTGCGTTCTTTTCAGTGGATGGAATGTAATCGCCAATATCGGGAAATATAGAATCTTCCATCTGAAACATCGATAAAAAAAATTGATTTAAATTTTTCAGTAAAATTATGTTAGCATAGTGGTTAGTGCAACTGGCTTCTACGCCGGGGTCCTAGGTTCGATTCCTGGTCAGGTCTGCCATTTTTTCATCACTCATTTAATAGATCATCATTCCCCATCGTCTGCAGTAGCAGAAATTGCAAAACAGTCAGATGTAAAACCAAATAAAAAAATAAATAAAGAAGTAGATTTCCAAGTATATTTGTTTGTGTTTTAGTTAGCATCTCTAATGAAAAAAAGAGCGCCGGTTTTGATATATCAAATTAAGAGATTTATTTTATTGAAAAACTCAAAATAAATACATCAACAAGTTCATCTTACCTTCCGATTTTATGTATGAAAAATGATGTCATGCATGTGTCCTCCTCTACTGCGCTGGCACGCATCAACTCTGTCCATGAAATTGGATATTACTGCACGACAAGTTTCGACTATGTGGGACAAGTTTCCGTATGTGGGGTTTTCTAAACCCCACATACGGCAGTTCTGTTTATTAACAAAATCGTTTAAGTGGAAGTGCGCCTCATCACTGAAAATGATTTTGTTTGCGAAGGTGTCATCATCCTGCCGTTTTCTCAATACCCAGTCAACAAACTGTCGTCTCTTCTGGTGGTCTGCCACTTTCAAATGTTGCGTCAACTGAATTTTATACGGGTGATATTGGAGATCGTACCAAAGAATTCTCCGTACAGAAGAACATCGTAAACCCAATTGTTGAGAACGGCGACGTATTGATTTTGCTGGGCTAACAGCCACACTGTCACGAACCAACGCAACGTTCTGCTCAGTTCGGCCAGAACGACGACGTCCAGAACTTTTAAGGTCGACTGTTGAACCCGTCTCAAAAAACTTTTTCATGAGCCTGCGAACTGTTGATTCATTCGGTGACTTCATACGTCCTAGAGTACCGCGAAGTCGCCTGACAGTAGCCCCATAACTCTCTCCACTCTGGTAAAATGTTTTGACGATTAACACTCGTTGCGCAATAGTAAACTTCTCCATGGTTAGACACAGACTGCGAGAGTATTACACTGCGAACAAGAGAAACTACAACTGAATCGTCAATCGGAATGTTCTCCGAAATAGAAATGAGGTCAAACAATGTTGCCAACCGATAAACAAAAATTTACCAGCCGTTTAAAAACCGGCGCTCTTTTTGAATCACCCTATATCTCTAATAAGGATCTATTTATTCATGAATAACTTTTTACAATGCCCCCTACAGCTTGTAGTAATATACCCCTTAAATGAGGAGCACAGCCAGGGGGCATTTCAAGGGGATTCGGGAGTTTAAAAAAATTTCTTATATTATTTTCCAGATCTTCCTTTACACAATTTGATCCACTCATTTTGTTAATTTACGATGTTTCTTTACATTTTTAACAATGTTTACCTTTTCTTGATTTACATGAACTTTTTTTATGCTTTTATTTGTCATCAGGACTGTACAGTATTGACAACCACCCAATTTGATTGGTGCTTTTCGTAGTATTTTTCACATGGATATGCATGCGTTTGAACAGAGATCCCAGTGGAGTATGTTCACACATTTTTTTTTTTGGTTTAACGTACGACTGTTCTGCAATTACTGCTAATGCAGGTGGTGAAGGATGAAATGATTTTTATAACATACTAGCAACCCCTGCTCGCTTCGCTTCCCAGCAGCAAATATAGGCCTCATTAAATTATTTTAAATCCCTCTATATACAATATTTGTGATTTTGTTGCCCTTTGGCAGCAAAATAAATTGTTTTTCTGCACTTCCAGCTCTAGAAAGTTCGATATAAAGTTGTCCATGAGTGAAGGAAGCACTCTTGTCTCAAATCGATGCCCATCGTTTTAAATATTTGTCCCTGCGATTTAAAAGAATAGAATAGAATGCATAGAAGAATACCGATGGAAAAGAAAGAGACAGTTGATATATGGCTGAGATAAGAGACAGTAATACATGGGTGCAGTACACAGAGTAATTGGAAATATATGACTCATTCGCTACCTGTCGAATGAAAACAAATATATGAGATACAGTACAAAAATAAAAATTTTTAAAATTTCCGAATTTTTAATGTTTTTGGAATCGAATGTTATTCTTCACGTTTTTCTATGAAATATAAACGTTGAATCGTGCTTCTAGCCCAATAAATACACCATCCAGAGGACTTAGAAAAAATAAAAGTGCTATGCACCTGATAAACTAAAACAAGTTACATTGTCACAGTTTAAGTAGCTTAACTCACTTAATTAAAGTAACTTAAAGTTGCAAGATAGCCTATATTGATCAGGAAGCTCTAAGCTATGCAACAATGAAAGATTTTTTTAAAATCAGTTCAGTAGTTTCTGAGATTACCACCTCATACAAACAAACAAACAAACAGACGTTTCTTCTATACTAGGTTTTTATATTAGTATAGATGAAAATATGCCATGCCTGAATTGGATTTGAACCCAAGATCGCATGATGAGAGGCGAGCACGTTACCAACTACGCCAATGCGGCCAGCATTGACAGCCATGTTCACACATGGCTGTCAGCTGGTCACCATAGTAAGTCGCTTGCCCAACCAGTGTTACTTAAGAAACAATAGTGCCTTTCTACCAGTGGAATGATTGAGCAGGGCCAAATGCCATACGACACATTATGTATCTTTTTCATCCCTAACATTAAAAGTACGTTTCAATCTGTTTAATATAAATCAATAGGCACATTCATGACCCAACATGACGAGGATGATGCGTAAGATTTGTAAATGAGGTGTAGTCTTGTACAAACTGAGGCTGACCATTTTTGGAAGAGTGTGGTTAATTGAACCCCAAACATCAAAGTACACCAGTATAACCACCGTATAGTATTCAAATCCACATCACAGTAATTACCTTTACCAGAATTTCAACCAAGAACCTTTGTCTCTGAAAACCCTTTGGCTGTTAACCCTTTATAGGGCAATATTACGGGAAAAAACATACATGTTGTAAAATGTTAAATTTTGTTTTATAGGGACTTGAATAATGTATTTCTAGTGCCAGAACAGTAAGATATTTCTTTTTTTTATGTCAAGCCCTGGTAAGTATACTTACTAAGGAACGTTTATTGAAATGGGAATAACACAACGTTTAGTGGTAAGAATGCTTATTAAAACAACTTGTAGTCTTATTTCTATTTCATATAATGAATTAATATAATAATTTCACTAACCTTCTTTTTAAACTGCGTCACCTTTATTTCAATTTTTACTTGCACGTGTTTCGGTGGATCCACCATCATCAGAGACCATCCACCGAAACACGTGTAAGTAAAAATTGAAATAAAGGTGACGCAGTTTAAAAAGAAGGTTAGTGAAATTATTATATTAATTCATTATATGAAATAGAAATATTTCAAACTGCAGGATGCATTATAAAGATTTATTTTTGTAGTCTTATATAACAGAAAAATGTGTCGAATAACTTATCTCAACTTTATATTAGCATGAATGCTTGCTTTCCCGTAAAACTCAAATTTTCTGAGCATGGTACAAAAGTAACAACAAAATAACACGATTGCGTATGCTGGTATGATTCCATACCACATTCATCTTGCTCATGAAGCAAATGGTCGCTGCGCACTAATTTCAAAATGTGGATAGTCTGCTAACCAGAGAACATCTACAAAACCATAAAATGCCAATAGGGTTCAACTGCATGGCTTATTCTAAAAAGAAATTGACCTTATTGCCAGTGGTAAGTTAAACATAATTATAAAATATAAGGAACAAAAATATTGTTGTCATGTTGATTTCTCGAAAATGAGTTTTACTGGAAATACACATTTCATGTATTTTTTGGGTTCAGGTCCCCGAACCCAAAATAACATCTTTTTAACTGATTGGTGTCTTTTGTGTGGGAGTGTGAGAACAAAATATCTCAAGAACGTAATATCGTATGACACGCGTATTGAAACTTAAGTTAGGTGCCACAAAAGAAATATGGGTGGTTAGATAAATTATACAAAACTTAAATAAATTTTATAAAATTTCATTCACATGTAATAATAAAAAACTACTATCCACAAATATAATTAAAAATAATATAAACGAAACATTAAACAATAAAAAGGGTGTGTATAAAATATATTGTGGTAATGAGGATTGTAAAAAATTTTACATTGGTATGACTAGTCGTAATTTTCAAGTGAGGTATATATAATGAACATAAAAAAGCACTGAAATGTGACTACATTATATCTAACTATACCAATCATATAAAAGAGGAAAAACATAAATTTGATGAAATGGATGAACATTTTAATACAATGAAAACTAAAATGATGACAATGGACCCACTGTGCATAAGTAAAGTGAAAGTTAACAACCATTACATAGAACTAGTAGAATCTTTTAAATACTTGGGAGAAATAGTAACATACAATAATAATGAAAGAGAAGCCTGGGAGGAAAGAGCCAAAAAACTTGCTAGATCCCAACATCTGACAAAAGATACATATAACAAGAAATGCCTGTCAATCCACACTAAAATCAGACATTATAAAACAGTAGTACAACCAGAAATTACGTATGGGTGCAAAACGCTATTTAAGCTAAACCAGAAAAATAGAACCGATAGAATCGAAAAACTGGAAAGAAGAATCCTCAGAAAATGTATAGGAAAAAACATAAAGTAGAGGGTGAATGGAGATTATTACCCAACGAACAAGTTTATCGAGAAAACGAACCAATAATAGACTCCATGAGGAAAAAGAGAATATTGTTCTTTGGCCACTTACTTAGAACACCGGAGGATAGAATAATTAACAGAATAATAAGGAATCTTTATTTCAAAAAAAACAGCACCAATTTGGATTAAAGAAATTAAGGAAGATATGGAGGAATTGGGAATGACGGTGAGGGATTTGGAGAGTGAGACGGAGAAATTGAAAGCATTGAAGGATAAAAATATCAGATTCAAACAAAAGACAGACAACAGAGGAGTAAGAAGAGCGATTGTTTCAGATGCAGAAAGACAAGCAAGATCTGTCAGAATGAAAAAATACTGGGAAAAGATCAAAGAAAAGAACCAGAACAGAACTTCCAATAAGCTGACTTAAGTGATCCATTGCAGTCTCCAAAGTTAAAAAAAAAAAAAATAGAACAATGTAATATAGAAAGTAAAAATAAAATTGAAAAATATGAGATGTTCCACATTTATAAATATTTAAAAGAGCAAAAGCAGGACATTTTGAATGAACAGGTCAAATTTAGGAATGATGAAGTGATATTTACTGCTGCTATCTATAGTAAATATGAGAAGGGAAAAATTCAAGGAAATTAATTTTAAGTCAGTTTTATACAAATGACTGAAGATGTATCTATAGGTTTTAAATAAATAAAAATTCTTTTAGTTTCAATTATATGTTATTTACTCTGATGATGGTGGAACCACCGAAACACGAAGTAAAGATAAAAGTTGAAGCAGTTTAAAAAAAAGTTAGTGAAATTTATTATATAAATTCATTATATAAGTTAAATGAGGAATTAATTTCAAACTGCAAGATGCATTATAAAGATTTATTTTTAAATTAGATTTGACCGAAAAATTAATTAAAACATTGAAAAAGACGTAAACATGTAAGATTAGACATACAGTCTGTATATGAATACTAGCCAAAGCCAATAAATCAACTTGCCTCTTGCACACAGATCTGAATAATAAAATAAATTACACGTTACTAAATGTGAACCAGTGCAGGAAAAGGGACCTAAAGTAGGAAAATATACACTTTTAGTTTAATACACTGTGATATAAAGCACAAAATTTTGAGCATTTTGATTGTAGTAAAAATCATTAAGAAGTGAAAAATTAAGTAGCCATCAGTAAAAGTAATAAGCAGTTTGCTAACTCTGAAGTGTTGTACGAAATGGCAATATGTCCCTTTTCTCCGTGGTTACATGGACCGTTTAGAATATGACAATACGTATTCTGTTGACAAAATATTTAACTAAATTGTAATAAAAGACTACAAAAAGCAGCAGCAAAAGTCTTAAAATCACAATTTTTGACATGTCTTGACTATAATGCTCGTAGCGTGAAATCACACTTGCCGACTTTGGATCCTTTTTCCTGCAATATATCGCAAATGGAGAAATGATTTGTAACATATAGGCAAATATTTTAGACCTACCTGTGCTCGGTCCTTCTTCTTTGATTTTTTGGATTGTCGGGGTCCTTGTCGAAGGTAAGAAAGAATCTGTGCCAATTTGTTGATGACAATGTCATTTGTTGTTAACGTTGGAGTTGTTTCAAGGCTTGGAACATCCGTTTTACTTCTGATCAGAGTTGTAGGAATATCGCTGTCTGGGATCTCTTCAGCTAAGTCGACAACATATGCCATGCGCCCTGGAGCAAACAACGGATTCCTTTCGACATCTGTACTGGCCAACGCAACTCTGTAAACATTTCTACCCAACCTTGTCTTAAATTGCATCTCTTCTTCTTCCTTATTTTTCTTTTCTTTTTTCGGTTTAGAAACAAGTTTTTCCATTTCTTCTTCTTGCTCTTGTTCTTTAACCTGAATTTCGCTTCTTACTTTTTGCAACAAAGCATAATCCAAACCTTTTACCAAGTGAGTATGTTCCATATCACCACCCAAAAATTTAGATTCTTGAATCATCTGACGACGTCTTTCTGCGGCATCTAATCCCGATTTCAAATCGGGTGCTACAGCTCTGTATCCACTGGCAGTAGCTAAGGGATCTTCAGCCTGGTAATCTGGATTTGCACCTTCTCTTCGTTCCTTGGCACGATCTCTGTATTTTTCAGCCAATTCTGCCATCTTATCTTCTTCTTGTTTTTTGAGTTTCGCGTAGAAACTTTTCTTTTTACGTCTACGCTCTGCCCTGTCATCTTCTTCGGTAGTCGGTTTGAGTGTATCATGAATACCTGGAGTTGGAGGTACAGTTGGAATTGATGGAGGAACTGAAGCCCTGGGTGTCATTAGCAGTTTTCTGAAATCATCATTCGTCAAACGCTGTGACCTCTCGGATTCTTCATCGTATTCTCCTTGTTCAGGCATTTCGGAAAATTTTCTTACACCACTCAAAGCCACTGTAACCGACGAACTCAAAAACAAAACATAAGAATAACCAATCACTATAACAGCTGATTAGGCTTCGTAGTCTGAAATAATGTTACGAAACAAAAGTCAATACAATGCCTACTAGATTTTAAGTAGAATATTCATGGTAACCAAGTACAAATAGTTAATATATAATTTTATATTTATTTACAGTTATTTCAAAAAATACTTAATTTGTTGAAACTACAATTTAAAATGGCATAAAACCCAAATAATTTGCGTTCGTAAATAAGGAAATGAACTTAGCGATAAGGGGCTTGAGAAACCAATGAGCACGGATTACTAAATACTATTTTGCTATTCAGTTTAAGTCCAAGCAAAGCATGATGAGAAAGTTACATATTATATCCAACAGAAACAGAACTTTAATAACCTATTTGTACTTGGTGGAACGCATTTGATACCACACACACACACACCACAAACTCAAAACACGCTTCTATCAACTGTACACGTTATAAATTAAACATGTCTCATAAATTAACAATCTACAAGACAGTCTTAAGTTTTGGAACCTTTAGCGTCATATTTCGAAATTGTTTTATTATTGTAATAACAGATACTAAACTTTCAATAAAGTGTCAAAAAAGTACTTTGTAATTTTGCAATCGGATTTCTAACTGAAAACCGATCTGTTATTTAATATAATTTTTCTTTTATACTGACTTTTCTCTCTATATACTTTTTCAAATAATGTAGAATGATTTAAATATGTCGGCGAGTTTTAAATTCAAGTTGTTAGTTTTCCATTTATTATCCCTCTTATATCAGTTAACGAAATTTTATTAAAATGTTATGTTATTTTATATCAGTAAAATATGTATGTTAGTAACATAATTTATTAATCTAATAGTGGCAGTATTGTCACAGAAAGCGCGGGTTATTATTGGTACAAAATGCGTGCCTAATTTTATTTGAATCGACCGTACATAACCTTCAATATTTATATATTTGTTTATTATTAAAAGGTTTTAATTCCGTATCTGTAATTTAATTAGCGGAAATTGTTTCATTCTCTTTTTGATAAAATTCAGTATTATAATAATGTATTTAATTTTTAGTAATTTTAGTTTATTCTTAAGCGGTTAGGATTTATAAAAAATTGTGTTGCTTTGAAAATATCGCTTTAGGTTATGTTTGACGAACATTATAGGTATTGTTTATTAATTTCTGTGCACTTTCTAAGTTTTTTGTATTATTCGGATGTGCGTTTTGCTGTTTACTGTTAGCAGGTAAATAATATGTCTTTTAGTAGGTAATATTGTCAATTAAGTGGTTTTATGTAGCTTTAACAATTGTGCTTTTGTAATTATATAGAATCAGGGCCAGACACCGATTGTAACGATTTTTATTAAATTACCTCGATACTTTTTGGGCGCTGAATCCGTATATGAAATTATTTCCCCCCCGCAAATCACCATGAAATTAGTTATAAGCTCTTTTCTATCATGTACAGACATAACCTCACTTGTTCGTATATGTTTCAATTTGCCGTTTTATTTGAATTCATTTACGCTTTAAATGAACACTAAAATGTTAAAATGTCCCTATTTCAACTAATTTTACCTATTGATCAAAGACGTGTATTTGAATATTTGTATATATTGACGAATGTTATACAAATATAACATTAATATAACATCGATATGCTTATATCGATGGATGTTCTTTAACTTGACTGGAGATATTTAGTTTGACATAATTATAGCGTTGTTAAAACAGTTTTTTTTTATTTATCAGGTTGTCATCATCCAGTATAGTCACTTGAGTCACGAGTTTGCCCTTGTTTGCAAGGAGGGGTAAAGGGGGGAAATCATTTCATATTTTTGTACTGCACTCATGTCATCTAAAAATCAATTATCCTTTTTTGAAACACTCTGTAGAAGCACATACTAAATGAACATACATCAGTTTCTACTGTAAAATCTTTAAAACTGATTTTTGCAAATAATTCTTCTTACTACATTATACAAGGGTCATTTGAAAAGTAAAAAACTTTTATCTTTATTTCAAATTTTTTTTATTATGACCAAACAAAACTTTTTTACAAAAAACCTGAAACTTGAACTATTTTTCTAGGTAATCGTCATACAAATTTAAACACTTGTCATACCATTTCACCAATTTTTCTAAGTCCTCTGCATATTCAGTTGCCGCCAAGTAGTTTAACCACTCACTTCTGTAAAAATTCGAGGAACCCCCTCCCTTGCCCACACCCTTTTTTTGTAACCCAAATCACCACTAACAATTTCATAAAGAAAGAACTTAGCCCATCTATCATGAAACATCTGTCCTGTTGAATTGTTTCCTCAATCCTTGATTTTAGAGTTGATCAGACACAGCTGAAGGTCAGCCCGAGCGGTCTTCATCGTGACTCGGCTTCAGAGGTGGTATAGTCACTTGAGTCACCCATTGAGTTTGCCCCCTTCTTCGCAACGAGGGGTAAAGGGGGAAAGGGGGAACACCATCAGTGCGCATGCGCAACTGCTTTAGTTTCAGTACAACAAACTTAACAACTTATACCATACCCAGAGCATACATGTAGTATATCGCGGAACCTTTTGTAGGTTAACTGTTAGTTACAGATATGTCGGTTTCTCGAAAACATGTTCGAACTATTCACAGTGTTGAACGAAATCTAATATGCCATGAAGTTGAAGCTAAACAAAAATGCCAATCCGTGCTTCTTAACAAAAGCCGAGAGCGAGCGGCTAACTACTGTGATGTTTCTCTTTTCATAATTCAAAAAATAAAGAAGGAAACTAAGGACGTGAAGAAACTATTCTTCAATTTTTGTTGACAGCTGGTAAAAAAAATAAAATGGTTAGGTAGAAACTGGAGAGACTGATAATGAAAACGCCGGTGGCAGGAATAGTAGGCCTAAAGAAGGAGATTCATTCGTAATTACAGTAAATCAAACATTTCTAGTCATTTAATCAAGCTTCTTATAGGCAATATTACAGGTCATAATATTTCTTACGCCCATAGCAGACAGGTGGAGTGTCAAATTATTTACACTCAATCTGTTTGTTGCAGGGCTAAAATAAATAGTTCTGTTTCTTATCACATGGTCAGCTAATTAAATGACTGAATCATTTAAGAACAGAAGAGGTAGAGGTGTAAAAGATACTAATCAGAGATATCTCCTCTGAAAGTAATGAATTTCATTATACAGCCAGACCCTGTGGTGAATGAAGTGAAGGTGTTATTTGCAGAGTGGAAAATGTGCTTTTCAGAGGGCCTGGCATGCTGATAAGTGTATTTTCCCACTGAGTGAGTTGTGGCAATGGTAAACCACCCCACTCCTCGATTTACTTAGTAAAACCTCTACACGTTCAAACCAGCCTACTACAGGGTGATCACCTAAACAACAACACATATATTTCTTATAAGGTTTATGAAAAAAACATTTTCTTAGAATAAACCACAGCTTACAAAATGTTTATAGAAACTTAACGGTAGTGAAATGTACGAGTAGTGTCTTACTGTTGAGGTTGGCAGCACTGCAAATGTATCAGTTCTCTTCATCACAGCCCACACATACGCAAAAGGCAAACTCGTGACTTCAGTATCTATATATGCCTCCCTTGTTTGCCTCAACAGTTCTACACCCTTTATGCCCAGTTAAATTCTGGCACCAGTTCCACATCGTCTCTTCACCGTGTTTGTGAATTAGTGATGTGACACGCATGAGAGAGTCGCACAAAAGAGCTAGCTCTTTTAACTGAGCGGTGAGCTATCAGCTCTTTTATTTTGAACGACCAGCACACCGAGCGTTTCTCCACACGCAGCACGCTCTTCGCCAGAGCTGACTTGTACATCCCCTCCACGACTAAACCACTTTTCTCTAGTCGCATCATAGCAAGGGCTACCTACAGTTGAGCCGTTCTTAGTTTGCTTGTACTGTCAACAAACCAAAGCCAGCTACTACAGGGTGCACGCTAGAGTCTGCGACTTTACAGATGTCGTATTCCTATTAAGTTAACTATTATTTAAATTATAAGCACTTTTAGTACTAAAAACATCAGTCATGATATGATGTAGGCCTAACAATTTCATTTAAAAAAATACTTCTAAAAGTATTTTGTATTTCAATACTTTTGAAAGTATTTTGTTGTTACTTTTTAATCAGCGTGTACACATTTTGACACAATGCGCATGCTCAGTGACGTCATTATTTGTTTACATTAGGAGCAAACTAACAGAGGCTGGACTATATACCTAAACAATGCATGAAAAGTATACATTTCGTATCAAACTCTGCCACTGTTTGTGAGGGTGCGGAGAGGGGGTCATTATTCTTTCATACTATACTACAACAACCCTGAGACAAGTGGTTGTAAAATACCATTGTACTGTAGCAATTTTACCACGTGCATACGAAACAAATATAGACACATGACAAAAATTTGTTTGTGGTAAGGGATGCATGAACGTTCAGGTTGATGCATGCGCAAACACAATGTGCTGTGTGCGAAGGAGTGAGCGAAAGTCACCCTCGGCTCGACTCACTCTCTGTTTATTCACATAGCTCAGCTCAGTGCTGTCGTATTAGAATCTACTAGCTCACTTCCACAGTTCACCCCATCTCATCATTCAATTGTACGGCACGGTCTGTGCCGTTCTCTCTACGACTTCTCCGACACACTGAGGGTGGAAATTTTTGATTGTCAGGAGTGGGCGGAGGGATAGCCAGTGATACTGGAAGGGGCGACCGTTTGGTATACTGACAGCTCAGTGATGAGCGGAAGAGCGGGATTGGGGGCCTGGGGGGCCGGGGGAAAGATTTCCCTGGCCCTTGGGTGTAACATAACCATCTTCCAAGCTGAAATATTGGCCATTAAGGTCTGTGCGGAGAGGTGTATTGAAAGGCGCCTCAGTGGGTCGCACATTTATATTTTGTCCGATAGTCAGGCGGCCATCAAGGCTTTGAGTTCTTGTACTTTTGAGTCGCGATTGGCCTATGATTGTCGGGAAGTTTTGAATGCCGTGGCCAAGCGTAACGTGGTGACGCTGCGTTGGGTGCCGGGGCACCAGGGAGTGCCTGGAAATGAGAGAGCGGATGCCTTAGCAAAGAAAGGTGCAGCCTCTCACTTCATAGGCCCAGAGCCATTCTGTGGAATTGGTGAAGGCTATTATAGAGGTATAGTTAGGGCCTGGGAAGAGGAGGCTAAAACCTCCTATTGGGAGAAGGTGCCAGGCTGTGAACAGGCAAAGAAATTCATTGCCTATTCCAGCAGAAAGGCTGGGATATATAATAGACTAGGAAGACAGGACTTGAGGAGGGTAGTGGGCCTGATGACTGGTCATTGTAATCTTGGGTATCATTTATCCAAGATAGGAGTTGCTGAAGAGAGCCTGTGTAGATTCTGTCATGAGGCAGAAGAGAAGGCTGAGCATATTTTATGCAGTTGCAGAGTGGTTGGCTGCAAAAGAAGAGCGCTGATGGGTAAGGACGTGTTAACACCTTCTCAGGTAAGTGCACTAGATCCTAGGCAGATCCTGCGCTTTATTGAAAGTGTGGGTCTTGCATAAATAAGGAATAGGGGCAATCACAAAAGATCTTTTAGGTCGCGGTGAGGAGGGGCTGAAGAAGCCTGAACGCCCTGGTGTTGTAAAGTAAAAAGTGCCGTTCTCTCAAGTGTGCGGAGCGTGGTGTGCTAGCTCACCTATTTTACTGTGCCGTCCCATGACTATTGTGAATGACCTCGTATTTCTCCTTGCCTCATCGATCACAGCGTGCCTCAATGTTGGCCCAACCCATCACCATCCGTGTGGTGCCATACATTTCTACCATTACTTACTATACATGAATATATAGGTAGGAATATATTGCGACACTTATCGCTAAGGTCCGTTTCGGGACCTAGGTAATTAAATAATTAATACACTAGTGTTTACAATTTCAAATATTTATTACAACTAAAAGAGTTACAAAATAAATAAGAAACTAATTATAAAGAAGTAATACAATAAATAACTTAATAATTTACTTAATGCTACTTGAGAATTGCTCAATTTAGAAAAGCCTTTGAAATGAAAAACAGCTTACTGATTACAAACATTTATTTACAGATTAGGAAAAATTTCTTAAAATATTATGTTTGGATTGTAGCATTATACGGAAGTGAAACGTGGGTGATAGGGGCTGTAGAAAAGAAGAGGATAGAAGCTTTTGAAATGTGGTGTTATAGGAAAATGTTAAAGATTAGGTGGGTGGACAAAATAAGTAATTTAGAGGTTCTTAGGCGAGTGGATGAAAAACGAAGTATATGGAAGCATCTTACCAAAAGAAGGGATAGACTAGTGGGGCATATCCTAAGACATCCAGGTATTGGGCTATTAATAATGGAGGGTAATATTGAGGGAGTAAATTGTAGAGGGAGGCAAAGATTAGAATATATAAAGCAAATTAAAAAAGATGTAGGGTGTTACAGGTATGTAGATATGAAACGACTTGCGCAAGGTAAAACAGGTTGGAGAACTGCATCAAACCAGTCGAGAGACTGATGACAAAAAAAATGCTACTTACAACAATTATATTACACAATGTAACTGAATACACACTGCACATATACAACAAAACTGAATAATAATGCCTCGGAAACCCCCCGTTGACCTGTCCTAACGGAGTTACCTTCGATCGCACACAAAGTAAACACTTGTCAAAGGTCAAACAAATACTAACTAACTGACCGCGCTCGAGGGTCTTTTTATATAGGGGGGGGGGGGGTTCAAAGAGACTTTTCGAACGACACAGAGATTGGATCTATAAATTTTTTTATTAGTTCTCGAAAAGTTATAACTGATGAACTGATGTAAACAAGTAACAATAGATCTATTGTAAATAGAAAGTGTTACAGGTAATCAACCGGCCCTTTCATAAATAGTTGTACAACAATAACCCGACCTTCTCATACACCTTTTAAATAACCTTTTATAAATAATAGGTATCCTATTGTTACTTTTTCACTCTATTATCTACTCTTTACCATTTTATGAATGAAGTAGCCTATTAGAAATTTCCCGAACCATACCCTTCTTCCATATTTACACAATATTGTTTAGGTTGATTTTTTCCATATCAAGTTTTCACCGGAAATACATGTTTTCAGGTCTCCCTGAACCCAAAAAACATGTTTTTTTTTTGCAATTTGTGTGTGTGTGTGTGAACAAAATATTTTAATAACAGAATGTCATACTAAATTGAATTGTGTATCTTTAGTTAGGTATCACTAGGAAACCTGGTACAAACATTTTCATCAAAATCAGTCAATCGAAAGTAATAAATTTATTCCTGCTATTTTTTCGAAAAAGGTTCCTGGAATAATTTAAAAAAATCATCTTTACAATATTTTTATGCTATGGATAAAATAGGGTAAGTGCCATACATGTTGAAATTCTCTGAGAGGCCACTCATTTTTATCACTCTTCTTGTGGAAGAAGTTGTTTTTTTTAAGATTGTGGCAGCCTTAATTCGCATTTTAGGACAAAAGCGTGTAATGTAATTACACTTGTAGGAAATTGATAAACCTGTAACTTTTATTTTGTGTTATTTTCTACAATCAGGACAACAGTGAGGAGACTCAGCGCCTCAAAAGACATCTTTTCTTCATAAACCTTATAAGAAATAAATATGACCTGTAATATTGCCTATAGCTTAATTAAATGACTAGAAATGTTTGATTTACTGTAATTACGAATGAATCTCCTTCTTTACTATTGCTGTCATTGGCATTTTCATTATCAGTCTCTCTAGTATCTACCTAACCGTTTTCTTTTTTTACCAGGTGTCAACAAAACTATTGAAGAATAGCTTCTTCACGTCCTTAAATTCCTTCTTTATTTTTCGAATTGTGGAAAGAGAAACATCACAGTAGTTAGCTGCTTGCTGACGGCTTTAGTTAAGAGGCACGGATAGGCATTTTTGTGTAGCTACAACTTCACAACATTTTATTACATTGCGTTCAGCACTCTGATTAGTTCGACCATGTTTTTGAGAAACTGACATTTGTGTTTACGGTAACAAACAGTCATATTCATACAGTTAACCTAGAAAAGGTTCCGCGATACACTGTGTATGCTCTGGGTATAGTATAAGTTGTAATGTTTGTCGTACTGAAATTAAAGCAGTCACGGATGCGCAATGATGCTGTTCCCCCTTTACCCCTCGTTGCAAACAAGGGCAAACTCGTGACTCAAGTGACTATATTTTGTATTTGTTATAAGCTTACTTTACTTGACGTTAGTTTAAATATATGACTTGATGTTAGTACAATCTACAGTTCAGCCGTTGTTAGTTTGCTCCTACTGTCAACAAACAAAAGTCACCTACTACAGGGTGCACGCTAGAGTCTGCGACTTTACGGATGTCGTATTCCTATTAAGTTAACTATTTTTTAAATTACTAAAAACATCAGTCATGATTTTATGTAGGCCTAACTATTTCATTTATAAAAATATTTTTAAATGTATTTTGTATTTAAATACTTTTGAAAGTATTTTGTTGTTACTTTTTAATCAGTGTGTACACATTTTATTATAATGCGCATGCTCAGTGATGTCATTATTGTTTACATTAGTAGCAAACTAAGGGAGGCTGGACTATAGATTAGTTTCTGGACGATTGTATTATATTTGATGTTCTCATCTGTTCCTACAATAAAGAATTCATTTATTCCATTGATTTGTTTCTATTTTCTAGATAACTTAAATCACCGTTACGAAATGCCTCCTGCTGAAAGTTTCGAATCTGATCTATTCAATGTTGGTACGTGTCGACGAATCCTGAAACAACGGATTGCCAACAAATCGCTGATTGATACTTCATCATCTGAATTTTTACAGTTACTCGGCATATTAAAACGAACCGTAGAATTCGGTGAAAGTGATTCTGTATTGTTAATTGGTCCACACGGATGTGGGAAAACTGGGGTGAGTAAATGATCTTATGCTGAATTTCTGTTTTGTAGTTTTGTATGTGTAATTTAATGTCGTTCAACATATCACATACAGGTAGAGTGTGTGCCATTCAAAATGCATTTGACCAATGCTTGTTCCATTACTATTGACAAATCTTCTTCTTTGGTAGCATACATATTGTGACACTTATCGCTAAGGTCCGTTTCGGGATCTAGGTTATTAAGTAATTAATAACCTCTGTTTCGAATTCTTTTTTCAGAATGCAGATTTTTTTTTGCAGATATTGTCGTCTTGAATTTTTGTTTCTTCGGGGATTGCGTTTGTCGCCACTCCATTGACTGTTGTTTAGATTCTGGTGTGACATGACGGACCCAAGTTTCATCACCTGTCACAATTTTGTTTAAAAAATCCTCACCATCATCACTGTACTGTGTGAGAAAAGTCAAAGCACTTCTGAGTCTCTCGGTTTTGTGCACATCAGAGAGCATTTTTGGAACCCATCGGGAACACAGCTTGCGATAACCTAAGCGGTCCGTAACAATTTCGTACAAAAGAGTGTGTGAAATTTTTTGGAAATCGTCAGATAGCGTTGTCATAGTGAAACGTCTGTTCTCTTGGATTTTTTCGTCAGCTGCCTTTACCAGATAATCGGTGACGAGAGAAGGCCGACCGCTCCGATTCTCATCATGCAGATTTGTTCGACCGTCATTGAACATTCTAACCCACTTTCTCACCATTCCTTCACTCATCACGTCTTCCCCGCAAACATCTCGAAGTTGACGATAAATGTCAGCCGGTTTCTCATTCCTTGCGTTCAAAAATCTTATTACAGAACGAATCTCACAATCAGCGGGATCACTAATTGTCTTAAACATTTTAAACGTTCAGAGAAAACTGAAAACACAATGTAGAATAACTACAATGGCGTGAGTCAATAGCCAGGGAACAAGGACGACTAGTGCGCATGCGCGGAACACCGATTGCAGCGCTACAGCGGCAGTAGAATGAAACGGTACTTACTTTCTGAACACGCCCCGTATATAGTGACAGATAGTGATTTTCCGTATTTTTAAGTCGAACAGAGGTTGATTTTCATTTAGCGTTTTTCACTCTTGATTAAAATTAATTACATTTTTCATTTTACATTGTTTACTCATAATTAAACATAGGTTATATTGTTAATTATTTACATTGGCAAGAGAAAGTCATGTGAGTGCTCCTCTCTCAGCTTTTTGTTTTTGTGTTTATTGATTATCTGCTGTACATTGTATATGTTTTTACAGTCGATCAATGAAGCACTTAAACAATTAGAAAGTTGTTGTAAGAACAAGAATTATATAATAATCAATTTAAACGGGCTGATACATATAGATGACAACTTGGCTTTGAAGGACATCATTCGACAGTTGAATATGGAATCAGTTGACTCTGACGAGTTGACCGGATCGTTTTCCGGTAAGTATTGTCTTTTTACTTTCTCTTGCCTATATGAATATTACAGGAAGGAAAGTATTGTTTTCATGTCGATTTGAAGAAATCGAGTTTTCACCGGATCTACACGTTTCAAGACCCCCTGAACCCACACAAACATGTTTTTAGCGATTGCTCTGTGTGTGTGTATGCGCGCGCGCACGTGTGTGCGTGCGTGTGTATCTCAAGAACGGATCATCGTACAAACTTGAAACTTAAGTTAGACACCACTACTGGACCCGACACGAACATTTTCATTAAAATCGGTCAACCGGAAGTAATAGTTTATTTGTGTAATTTTTCACTTTTTTGCGATTTTCTCTCAAAAACTGGTCCTACGATTTTTTTAAAAATCGCCTTGTTTACTAAATTTCTTATGCTCTATGAGATAGGGTAGGCACCATGTTTGCTGAAATTCTTGGTGAAGCTGTTTTCACGTAAAAATATTATTCTTTTAAGATTGGGGCTTTAATATGCATTTTAGCGCAAAAACTTATACAGTAAAAGTTGTAGAGAATTTAAAATCCTACAACTTTTATTTCAATAATTTTTTAGCCTTCTCTTCAGTGATATTTGAAAAACGGTAAACACAAGTGATACCACAGCGGAAACAGATCTGTGGAAAGAAATTGGGAGTATTTTTTGTTTTTACAATAGGAAAATTTTTAATTTTTGTTTTTAGATAATCTTCAGTATTTAATTCAAAGTTTAAGAGACAGCGAAGAGAAGATTTCAAGTCCATTGCTATTCATTTTGGAAGAGTTTCATCATTTCTGTTCGCATAGGAATCAAACACTCCTCTATAACTTGTTCGATTGTGTTCAGTCTTCACAGGTATGGAAAATATAATGTCATCATTTACTAGTAATATAAATAACTATATGATGATCTAAGTGATAGAAAATTAAAATACCTTTGACTTTATTTAAAAATTTTTTCGCTACAACACTTATAGTCACTTTGAGTCATGAGTTTGCCCTTGTTTGCAACGAGGGGAAAGGAGGAAAGCATCAGTGCGCATGCGCGGCTGCCTTAATTTCAGTACGACAAATATAACAACTTATACTATACCCACAGCATATAGTACAGTATATCGCGGAATTTTTTGTAGGTTGACTGTTACTGTAAACACAAACATTGGTTTCTCGAAAACGTGGTTGAACTATTCACAGTGCTGAACATAATGTAATAAAATGTCGTAAAGTTGAAGCTAAACAAAAATGGCTATCCGTGGCTCTTAACAAAAGCCGTGAGCGAGCGGCTAACTAGTGTGATGCTTCTCTTTCCACAATTCGAAAAATAAAGAAGGAAATTAAGGACATAAAGGAGCTATTCTTCAATAGTTTTGTTGACACCTGGTAAAAGAAAGAAAACTGTTAGGTAGGTACTAGAGAGACTGATAATGAAAATTCCGATGACAGCAATAGTAAAGAAGGAGATTCATTTGTAATTACAGTAAATCAAACATTTCTAGTCATGTAATTAAGTTATAGGCAATATTACAGGTCACATTTATTTCTTATAACATTTATGAACAAAACATTTTCTCGGAATAAACCACAGCTTACAAAATTTATCTATACACTGCAGGGTAGACAAATGTACGAGTAGTGTCTCACTGTTGAGGTTGGCAGCACTGCAAATATTTCCTTCCTCACAGCCCATCCATACGCAAAAGGCAATCTCGTGACTTCAGTATTTATAGTGTTAATT
This sequence comes from Catonia carolina, assembly GCA_035578175.1. Classification (NCBI taxonomy): domain Eukaryota; kingdom Metazoa; phylum Arthropoda; class Insecta; order Hemiptera; family Achilidae; genus Catonia; species Catonia carolina. The sequence goes on along the minus strand of JAQMRL010000001.1, from coordinate 283,261,841 downwards.
TTCTGTATTTTACTCACGAAAGTTGGTAAAAAAATGTGATTTTTTATGATTGCGATTTTAGTATGCGTAAGAGCATTTAATGAAATTCGTGTTTGTAATCAAAGGTTTCTATTTCATATAATGAATTAATATAATAATTTCACTAACCTTCTTTTAAACTGCGTCACATGACGTCACGTCACTGCGTCACGTGACACAGTTTAAAAGAAGGTCAGTGAAATTATTATATTAATTCATTATATGAAATAGAAACAATTTCAAACTGCAGGATGCATTATAAACATTTATTTTTAATCAAACGTATAGAAAATTGAAAAATCTACAACTTTTATTTGAAGCATTTTCTTCTACAGAGCGTAGTTTAACGTCAATTGGTGATTCGTGCTAAATAATTGGTCCACCTATGTTGTTACTTAAAACAATATTGAAGAATCAAAATGGTTGCCTTTCTGATTATTTTCTCAGTGTAAAAATAACTTAAAATTTATGAAATAATAAACAAAAGTTTTTGATTCACAAATAAATTTTTGAAATGCATCCTGACAACCATCAATATTGTGACACTTATCGCTAAGGTCCGTTTCAGGATCTTGGTTATTAAATAATTAATACACGAAAGTTTACAATTACAAATATTTATTACACTAAAAGATTTACAAAATAAATAATTAAACTAATTATCATGAAGTAATACAATAAATAACTTAATAATTTACTTAAAATAAATAATAAACAATCAATAACTTAATAATTTACTTAGCTTTACTTACAATCAATTTTATAGAATACACATACAAAATGAAAACTGAATACACAAAACTGAATGTAATACAGATACACAATAACTTTACACGACACACACACACACGCGCGCGCGCACACACGCACGCACACACACACGCGCACGCGCACACACACACACGCACACACACACACACACGCACGCACACACACACACAGACAGACAGTATAACGATACCTCGGAACCGTTAACCTGATATAACGCCCGACAGTCACTCATGAAAGATGAAACGAATACTAACTCACTGACCGCGCTTGAGGGTCTATTTATATAAGGGGGGTTCAAAGAGACTTCTCGAACGACGCAGAGATTCGATCAATAATATTTTTTATTAGTTCTTGAAAAGTGATAACTGATGAACTGATGTAAACAAGTAACAATAGATCTATCTATTGTTGAAAGTGTTACAGGTCGACCTTTTCATAAATAGTTGTACAACAATAGACACAATACCACAGTCCTTTCAAACAACTTTCATGAATAGGCACCCCTTTATAGCCACCCCATTGTTACTTTTTCATTCTATTATTCTCTCTTTACTATTTTTATGAATGAATTACCATTTTACTAGAACTTTCACGAACATGATCTTCTTCGATAGTGTCACAATATAAATTACAGTTTAAATAAAATTTATCAATCACCTTACCTTTGGTTGCTTTTTAAGTTTGAAAAACGTAAGCGCATTTCTGTGGTACCACTTTTTTCAGAGAAATATTATTAAAATTTAGAATGGTGTTTCCATTCAGTAATTTAGATTAAAACTGTTCTAAATTTCATTCCTGTATTCGTTTATATGTACTGAGTGATTCAATAAGATGGAAACAATTTCAATAAGCTGTATTTCCTGAACTACATGTTATATTTTAATTCTGTAAATTACATTTTGAAAGAGAAAGTTTTAAATTTTAATTTACATACATGAAAGTTTAGAGATGTTCAATGTGTCCTCCTCCGGCTGCACGTACAACATCTGGACAGTAACTGAACTCATCCCAAACTCTCTGACGCATGTCTTCGGTCACTGAGTTGACTGCAGCTGTGATACGATTCCTTAGTTCATTCAAATTGGTGGGAAGAGGTGGTATGTAAACTGCACTTTTCACGAACCCCCACAAGAAAAAGTCACAGGGTGTGAGATCTGGAGACCTCGGTGGCCGAAACTGAAGTGCAGAGTCGTCATTCGCCATGCGACCTATCTATCGTTGACGTATGGATTCATTTAGGAAACGCCGAACATTGCGATGCCAATGGGGTGGAGCTCCATCCTGCTGGAAAATGTAATCTCCTGAATCTTCATTCATTTGAGAAACGAGCCAGTTTTGTAGCATTCTAAGATACGTTTCCCCAGTAACCGTATTCTCATCAAAAAATAAAGGCCCATAAACTTTTGTCAGCGACAAGGCGCAAAAAACATTAACTTTCGGGCTGTCCCGCTCATGTTCCTCTGTTACATGGGGATTTTGTAGCCCCCAGATCCTAACATTATGCCTGTTGACTTTCCCACTTAGATGAAATGTGGCTTCATCACTAAAAATCACTTGAGGCAGAAACAACTCATCTTCCATGTGTTGGAGCATACGATCACAAAATTCTACACGCCGTATCTTATCGCCTCGGCGTAGAGCCTGTAGCATTTGCAAACGGTAAGGTTTGTACAATAATCGGCGCCTCAATACACGCCAGACAGTTGTTTGCGGTAGTCCGAGTTCTATACTCACTCTACGGGTTGATTTCATAGGGCTACGTTCAAGGCTAGTTCGAACGTGTTCCACATTCTGCTCTGATACACGAGGTCTGCCTGGACTTTTACCTTTACACACAGAGCCAGTTTCGTCAAATTGTTTATTCCAATGATAAATGCTCTTCCTTGTTGGAGGTTCGACGTTAAAATTAAGCCGAAATGCACGCTGCACCGCAGTTGCAGACTCGGTTCTACTGTCCTCACGCACGCAAAAAATCTTGTGTTCCATAGCAGCCATCTTGCTTACAACTGACGCAGTACGTGGCTGCGCAGCTGACGGCAACAATGCGGTGCTGGAGCGCTCTGGTGTCGTTATTTATAACTTTGTTATTTCCTCTTTCAAATGTAATTTACAGAATTAAAATATAACATGCAGTTTAGGAAATATAGCTGATTGAAATTGTTTCCATCTTATTGAATCACGCTGTATCATAATAGATGGTAGCAGCTTCTTAAAAAGTTTTTGAGTTGAAGTTAGACCGCAATTAAAACTAGCGAAAATTTAAAACTCTACATAAAACTTATTATTTGGCGCTATACTGCACGACTACCGCATGCTAGTAACGGTGACGCAGTGAATCGGGCGATTATGAAAACACCGTGAGGAAGTTAAAAATTGTAGTTTAGTTAATTTAGAATTTACCAAGTAATAATACTTACATTAATATTTACAATTTTTATAAATTACTTGAAAATCATGTCATAAAGATGTCTTCCATTTTGTCGCACACATTCCTGAACTCATGCGCGAAGGTTATTCATCACATGTCGTAATGTGGCTGTAGGAATTTGTGCCACTTCTTCTAGTACCCGTTCTTTAAGTTCCCATACATTTCGAGGCGATGGAGATTAGAAAACATGTGATTTTAAGTGTCCCCATAGAAAGTAATCACATGCAGAGAGATCTGGTGATCTGGCTGGCCATGAAATATCTCTGTTCTTAGAAATGACGCGATTGGGAAACAAGCGTCGCAAAACATTAATTGAAGCCCTTGATGTGTGGCAGGTAGCACTGTCTTGTTGAAAAAACATGTTTTGGTAAGCCGGATTACGAACTAATTCCGGTTGAAGACAGTTCTCCGACACGTTAACATAGCACTGTGTATTCACTGTAACTGACGTTCATTGTCATCCTCAAAAAAATATGGTCCTACGATAGCCTGTGTTGATATTGCACACCAAACTGTCACTTTAATACTGTGAAGCGGCTTTTCATGTATTTTCGCGTGACCAATATCTAAAATTCTGCTTATTTACAAAGGCCGAAAGATGGAAGTGAGCTTCATCACTCATCCAAAGAGTGTTGAGAAGATCTGCGTTGTCATTCACCATGTCCAATAATCGATTACAAAAAGCAAGTTGAGGTGGGTGATCAACATTATTCAAAGCGTGCACTAATTTAATTTTAAACAGATGGAACTGTAGATCTTTGTGTAAAATCCTCCTCACACTGCGATTAGAAATGCCGAGTGATATTGCATGCCATCGAGCTGAACGCGTAGGACTTCTTAACACAGCTTCTTGTCAACGTTTTCTGGTGTACGGACACTTTTTACGCTTCCAGTTCATGTCTTCAGTGTTGAGCCTGTTTCTTCGAAGTTTTCAACTCATATTTTTATTGCATGGGCAGAAGGTATCGGATCATTATGCGGAATTTATTGAAATAATTACGAAATGCGCGAACATGTAGCTATCATTATTTTTATAATACGCTTTAACAGCGTATGCTCGTTGTGCACCGCTCCACGACTCCATTGGAACTAAATGGTAAAATAGATGCTTCAAGATGGCGTTAATCTCGTTCTCCTAGCCACACCACAGGAGACTGTATGCAGTGTTGCCAAATCGCCCGATTCACTGCCTCACCCATTACATAAAGTCAAACAGTAATCGATTCTAGCTGGCTGCCTGGCAGAAAGTTCTCATATGGGATGGTGGGAACACCTTTGACAACAGTCACCTTTGACCTTTCACGCTTCTCTTGAGATTTGGGTTCAGGAAAAAGTCTGCCCGGCTCGCATTGGGGCTGTACAGTGGGTGTGAGAAGGTTGCAGTCCTATTTGGGGCAGGTTGGTGGTCAGAACGAAGGAGGTGGGGCTCAATACTTTTGGCACCAATTTCACATAAACTTTCCTCATGTTCAAATTTTCAGAAATAATTTTGTGAACTGTTGTCTTGAACATATTGAGGTGTTCGGTGATTTTACACTCAAATGACGATCAGAGTCCAGGAAATTTTTTACTTTGGCTATTCATTTTTCCCCAAATCACTCGTTGAAGGGTGTCCAGATCGCTCCATGTCTTCAACGGTCTCCTGTTCGTTTTTTTATCTCACTGAACCATTGGAAAACTCCCTTAACAAGGCGTCCATTTGTATAAACCTCCTTAACAGAGGTAAAAGTCTCGTACGGGGTTTTGCCCGAGTGAAAGCAAAATTTAATTGTGTAGTGCTGCTCCAGCGAACGCTCCATATTTTATGTTTTTTGCCATGACAAAAACTTAAAAAACAGTTTTTATCCACATGAAATCCTCATTGTATCAGAGCTCAAATGTGACTGCCGCTTGGTACATCGCTTAGCTTCATAGAACCTCCACCACAAATACCACCACCAGGGAGCACCGCGCTCCCAGTCATCAGCACCGCGCTGATGACTGGAGCGCCACGTGGCGGCCAGTCAGCGCGGTGGTGATGACTGGAGTGCCACGTGGCGGCCAGTCAGCGCGGTGCTGATGACTGGAGCGCCACGTGGCGGCCAGTCAGCGCGGTGCTGATGACTGGAGCGCCACGTTGCGGCCAGACTCAATACTTTACGGACAAACCCTGTTTGGCAATTCATCCACATTTTTAATATTTTTTCATGTTTTGTTTGTCATTTTACTTTTCAGAGTATTTGTGTAGTTGGTGTAACGACTCGTCTAGACGTGACCGAAATGTTGGAGAAAAGAGTGAAATCTCGATTTTCTCACAGACAGCTGTTTTTGTTTGATCATCCGACGAGTGATCAAAGAATAGCATCGTTTAAACAATTGCTCACATTTTCAGAAGACTCATTTGAAGATTTTGATCCGGTTTTTCTTCATTGTTGGAACGAACACATCGAAAATTTATGCCTCAATAATACTGTTATTCGATTACTTAAACGACAGTTAGAATTAGATTCCAACGAGGCTAAATTTCGATCTTTTTTGGTAAGTTATTCGTCTGATTGTGGCTAATAATTATTTTGTATATTCTTCTTACAACTCGTTTACTATTCTAGATTTTAGTATTTTTCTGGTGCTACATATTTCAATCTTATTGTACGGAATGAAATCTTTTTTTTTTTTGCGCCCTGGAGACTCCAGGAGGAGTATAGGACATGTTGTCAGATATAACACCTGAAATACATATAAGAATCACACAATGTATCACTACTATCAAGAAAGAAATTCTTGTACGCTATAAAAAGTTTCACCAATCAGGTAATTTTTCAGATTTTTTTTAAAGGAACTCAAATACTCACAACATTTTAAAAATTGGGGTATTTTATTCATGAATTTTCTCCCTGCATAAGTAGGTTTTTGTTCAAACAATTTTGTGGAGTGATTAACCACATAATAATCATTCCTGTTTCTCGTGTTATGATTGTGAACATTGAAATTCTGCATAAAATTATTTTGCCTAACATACATAATCACCTAAAAAATGTAGAGGGAGGGAACTGTAAGCAAATTAAGCTCCTTTAATAGTGGTGTGGATGAGGTTAGCTGGTTAGCTCCCACCATACACCTAATAGCTTTCTTTTGAATTTTAAAAACCCTATTCTTATTACCCATGCTAGAATTACCCCATACTACAATACCATAATGGATATGAAATAGAATGAGGCCATGATGAGCTGCCATTAGTAATTTTTACTTTCTCTTGCCTATATGAATATATAGGAAGGAAAGTATTGTTTTCATGTCGATTTTTCGAAATCGAGTTTTCACCGGATCTATACGTTTTCAGACCCCCTGAACCCAAAAAACATGTTTTTAGTGATTGGTCTGTGTGTGTGTGTGTGTGTGTGTGTGTGTGAACAGAATATTTCAAGAACGGAACATCGTACGAACTTGAAACTTAAGTTACATACCACTACCGGACCCGACACGAACATTTTCATCAAAATCGGTCAACCGGAAGTGGTAGTTTATTCGTGTAATTTTTCACTTTTTTGCGATTTTCTCAAAAACTGGCCTACGATTTTTTTAAAAATCGCCTGGTTTATTCAATTTTTTATTCTCTACAAGATAGGGTAGGCGCCATGTTTGCTGAAATTCTAAATGAGGCTGTTTTCACGTAAAGAAATTGTTTTCTTAAGATTGCGGCTTTAATATAAATTTTAGCGCAAAAACTTATAAAATAAAAGTTGTAGAGAATTTAAAAACCTACAACTTTTATTTCAAACATTTTTTTGTATAACGCTTAGTTTAGCGGTAATTAGCAATTTTCTGAGTTTTTTTCACGAAAACGTGAGAAAAATCTATTTTTTTAAGATTCCGGCCTAAGAATGCATTTTACGACAAAAGTGTATATAATAAAATTTATAGCAAATTAGTAGATCTACAACTTTTATATAAAGCATTTATATAGAGCGATTTTTAAGCCAAACTGAGGTCGATTTTAATTTTGCGTATTTCACTAATGTTTTTTGAGGTTAGTTTTTTGTTTTTTTCTAATGTTTTATTACTAATGTTAGGTTTATTGTTAATTATTAGCATTGGCAAGAGAAAGTTGTGTGAGTGTTTCACACCAGATTTTTTATCATTTAATCTGGCAATTTGTTTTAGTGCAAATACCCCAGATGATATTTTACTACAAACTTGATTGGTATAGAAGTCCCAAGACAAAGATCTATCTAGAGATACACCCAGGAACTTCACAGTTTCTACATGCTCTAAACTATTATTATGAATAAATACATCCACTTCTCTACTTTCTTTAACGTTATGTTTATTTTTAAACTGCAAGTACTGGATAACGGAAACTGGAATGGAAACTGGACAATAACGGAAGCAACAATGAAGAGACTGGAAGTTAGAGTTATGGATGTACAGAAGAATTCTTAAAATATTGTGGATGGATCGAATATCAAACATCAGTGTACTTAAAAACTTTTTAAAGAAAGGGAAATAATGTGGACAGTAAAAAAAGAAAATTGTTATATCTAGGGGACACATCATTAGAAATGACAATAAGTACAAGTGCTATCGATGTCCAGTGGTGAAGTTCGTAAATGATATTTATAAACAAATAAATAAGTTTAACAACTTTCTTTCATTTTAAAATATATGTATATTTTAAAATTTCGATTAAAACCTTTTAAAAACAATTAAAACTTTTAAAATCTTAACTTGAAAAATTCCTTATTAAAATAATTGTATATTAATTATTTAGTCTTTTTTTTTTTATAAAAAACTGTAAATGCTTCTCTCCTTTTCAAAGATTTAAGATAGACTCAACTTTCAACAATCCTTTTTTAAAATTTTGGAATTTTAAATTTTCTTTTTTCTTTTTTTTTTGTTTTATTTATCTTACTTACATCTGGAAGCTGGAAATCATCTGTATTTATGTTGAGATGTAAATGTAACAAATGTAAATGTTGACATGTCTTGGTTATATCAGTTGTGTCAATTGTGTAGAGGGTATGTGTTTACGTGTGTGTTTATTGTAATTGTGTGTAAGGGATGATGTTTATATACTTGTCTCATAATCTATTACAATCTTCCCCCCCCCTGGGAAACATACACAAGCAAAAGGAATAAGGGGTGGGTGCTTAAAAGTCGAAAACAAAAAAGATAAGTACGGAGCAGTTGTCGGCCTGAGACGGTAAGTTACGATCATTCGGGGCCCCTTTCATAACACATTCACACATCAAATAACATCGGATACACCTTTAATACCAACATCACAAGCTCGAGAGTCGCGACGTACCTCACCTAATAATATTACTAATCTTGGTAATTTATGATACCTTTTTAAGATTAGAGATATGTTCTTTGGATATTTCTCCCCCGACAGTCTTACGGAGTAAGGCTGTAACAGGTGTAGAGAATCCAATTATATAAAATGGTTCCGACCACCGGTATGCCATTTTTGCACAAATATTTTTCTTTTTCGAACTTACGGGATGAGTTTTAAGTAAAACTTTATCTCCCACCGAAAATGGATTTGGATGGCGTGTAGCATTATATCTACGTGCCATATCATGATGAGACTTAATTAGTTGCCGTCTAATTGTACTCATCATGTTGCTCGATCGTACGGGATTCCGATGAAGGATATCCTGAATATTCCACGCTCTATCCAAGGGCGTTTGGGCTTGAAAATTATGTAATATGTCAAAAGGACATGCACCGTGGGCGGTATGTTGTGCCATATTAAAGGCTAATTGAAACCAAAAGAGGGATTTATCCCATGTCGTTTGGGCAGTTGCCCGGTCGATGCACCATTTGCTATCGATGTCCAGTGGTGAAGTTCGTAAATGATATTTATAAACAAATAAATAAGTTTAACAACTTTCTTTCATTTTAAAATATATGTATATTTTAAAATTTCGATTAAAACCTTTTAAAAACAATTAAAACTTTTAAAATCTTAACTTGAAAAATTCCTTATTAAAATAATTGTATATTAATTATTTAGTCTTTTTTTTTTTATAAAAAACTGTAAATGCTTCTCTCCTTTTCAAAGATTTAAGATAGACTCAACTTTCAACAATCCTTTTTTAAAATTTTGGAATTTTAAATTTTCTTTTTTCTTTTTTTTTTGTTTTATTTATCTTACTTACATCTGGAAGCTGGAAATCATCTGTATTTATGTTGAGATGTAAATGTAACAAATGTAAATGTTGACATGTCTTGGTTATATCAGTTGTGTCAATTGTGTAGAGGGTATGTGTTTACGTGTGTGTTTATTGTAATTGTGTGTAAGGGATGATGTTTATATACTTGTCTCATAATCTATTACACAAGTTGCTGAAATGCATTTTGCAAGAAAAGTTACGTTACAGGGTAAGGAGGTGTACAAAGACGATGAATATCCTGGCTAAAGAACTTGAAAACCTCGTTTGCAACTACTACTATACTCTTTTGAGTCACGAGTTTGCCCTTGTTTGCAACGAGGGGCAAAGGGGGAACACCATCAGTGCGCATGCCCGACTGCTTTAATTTTAGTACGACAAACTTAACAAATTATACTATACCCAGAGCATATACAGTATATCGCGGAACCTTAGGTTAACTATTAATTACAGATATGTCGGTTTCTTGAAAACGTGGTCGAACTATTCACAGTGGTGAACGAAATCTAATATGCAATGTAATAATATGCTATGAAGTTGAAGCTAAACAAAAATGCCAATCCGTGCCTCTTAACAAAAGCCGAGAGCGAGTGGCTAACTACTGCGATGTTTCTCTTTCCACAATTCAAAAAATAAAGAAGGAAACTAAGGACGTGAAGAATCTATTCTTCAACGGTTTTGTTGACACCTGGTAAAAAAAAAAACGGTTAGGTAGAAACTAGAGAGACTGATAATGAAAATGCCGGTGACAGTAATAGTAAAAAATGCGATTCATTCGTAATTACAATAAATCAAACATTTCTAGTCATTTAATTAAGCTATAGGCAATATTACAGGTTATATTTATTTCTTGTAAGGTTTATGAAGAAAACATTTTCTCGGAAAACCGCAGCTTACAAAATGTATGTAGGAACTGCACGGTAGTGAAATGTACGAGTAGTGTCTCATTGTTGAAGTTGGCAGCACTGCAAATATATCATTTCCCTTCCTCACAGCCCATACATACGCAAAAGGCAATCTCATGACTTCAGTATCTATACAGGACTCTTCAAAGTAGCAGCAAATAGAAATTATAATTTCCAGAACGATTGCCAACATTCGGTAGTGAATCAACCCTAAAAGAAGAGGACAGAAGTATTCTAGAGTTTGAAAGTGTTGTTGTCATCCTTACCTGCGGCTTCTAATAATAGCATTTACCGTCTAATAGCTACCATTTAGCAGTTGCATACAAAAAAAGACATATTACATAAATTACTATTATTATTATTAACACGTTCAGGACGGATGCCGCCTTAAGGCGGCAAATCGAGGTTCACTCCAGAGACTGATGCCGCCTTAAGGCGGCATATACGTGCGTTCGGAAAGTCGCTGTGCACTGGAATTGTGACTATGGATTTATGAAAATATGTATAAAGAAATGACTAAGCATTTTGGAAAAAAATTTATTCAATACCTTAATTACATTGTTAAACCGTGATTACATTGTTTATAGAAGGTGTTCGAAATGACCTCCATTGGCATCAATACAGCATTGCACTCGTTTCATTTTGTTTGCAAACACCTTTCGCAACTGAAGAACAGTGATTCCTTGAATGTATGCCGTTATTGCGGCTTTAAGTTCGTCAATCGTGTGTGGTCTGTTCCGATACACAGTTTGTTTCGCCGCACCCCATAAAAAGAAATCGGGGGGAGTCAGATCAGGAGATCTTGCAGGCCACAAATTCTTTGAAATTATTCGTTCACCAAACACGTTGCGCAGGAAAGCCATTGAGATGTTAGATGTATGTGCTGTTGCCCCGTCTTGTTGGAACCAACCATTATTCATTTCCACTTGTGTTATTTGATGCGTAAAGTTCTCTAAAATATCAGAACAATAACGTAAAAATTTTTTTCCAAAATGCTTAGTCATTTCTTTATACATATTTTCATAAATCCATAGTCACAATTCCAGTGCACAGCGACTTTCCGAACGCACGGTACAATAGCACATTTCCATAGCTTTTGTTAAATCGCGGGTGTACTGCCAGTGGTTATTAAAGGCTGTTCAGGGGATCAGATCTATCCTACGAGCACTACTGTGAAAGTCGTCTTTCGTTACCAACTGCCGGGAAATTTTGAACGAATTTTAAAAGTGTAGTCTATTTGGACGTCCTAGTGCCATGTAATTTTATTGTTTATTTAATTATATCATTTATTCTACAAATTTCTTAGTTCCCAGTGACTTCTTTTTACAAATAAAAGGTAAGAATAATACATTTCTACGTAAAAATAGTTTAATTATTACTCAAAAGAAATTTCTGTTACTTTCTGAACTTGCGATTTCTATGCATATATATGCATTATATGTAAAGTAATGTTATATTAAAATGTAATATTTACATTTTAAAAAATTTAATTTTACATATTAAATTTTGTGAATTAAATATTTTTTTTATGAATTATAATTATTGTATTTTTTTTATTGTACGCGTAAAAATAATTTTCAGTTATTTAATAACTTATAAGTATAAATTTTTCTAATAATTAAAAAGTTAGTTTCAAATATAAATTTTGTAGAAACAACAAACGCGTATAATACCGTACTATATTTAGCCGGTGAGTAGATGAACAAATAAGGAAGATTGTTTTCGTGGCCTGATGCCGTCTTAAGGCGGCATAGTATATTTTCACTGTAATTTGCGGGTCGGCATAGCGAAGCACCCGTGATTCTAGCCGACGTGCTGAACATGTTAATGCAATTACTAATCGTATTTACACAAATTGATGATAACCAAATCCTGCCGAAATCCTGGTTTGAACCTTCAGATGCTTTACTAAGTATAAGGAGGAATGAGGTGGTTTACCATTGCCTTACTCACTTAAGGAAAAAGTATTCTTATTAGCTTGCCAGGCCCTCTGAAAAGCATCTACTTTCCACCCGGCAAATGACACCTTCACTTCATTCACCGCAGGGTCTGGCTGTATAATGAAATTCATTACCTTTCCAAGGAGATAACTCTGATTAGTGTCTTTTACATCTCTACCTGTTCTGTTGTTAAGTGCTTCAGTCATATAATCGGCTGACAATGCGATACGAGAGAAAACTATTTTTTGTAGCTGTGGAAATAGCAGATTGAGTGCAAATCGTTAAACACTCCACCTGACAGTTAGTTGATTAATGATTAGCCAACCATTTGCATTTTTATGTTATTTATTGTTTTAGATGCTGCTAGTGTCACGAATGACCAAAGAACATAATCTGTTGGATGAAAATGACGTGAACTGCGTCTATCAAAATTTGTACAAGGATGACAAAGTTTTGCTTCTTCAGGGTCTATCGGTTTTAGAGATTTGCTTGGTTTGTATCTTGATTATGTTCTTTCTTTTGTATACTGTGTGATTATAAATGAAATAGACACTTTCGCCAGCTTCTTAAACATCAAACTGGTGTATTTGAATATAGTAAATGATATAGGTTTGTAGGGAATTTTTTAAAGTTTATGTTGGTACAACACTGTTGCTAGCATTTTGTTGTTGGCTGCTGTTACAACGACCAGTCTAGCAAAATGGCTGCTACTCAAGTGGAGAAATCTTATTGTGTTTTTGAATTAGCCAAAAAAACTCGGTTATGGTTTTGCAACGTCATTTCAGAACAAGATACCGTAAATCACCACCCACAAGGCAATCAATCTATGACTGGTATAAATATTTTGAAAACAGTGGATGTTTGTGAAAAAGGAAGAGTACTGGAAGACCTTCTGTTACAGAATAACAAATTGATAGTGTTCGTGATGTTTATGTACCAAGTCCAGGAAAATCAACTTGATCAGCAAGTTTAGAATTGCAAATTCCTCAACCGACTGTGTGGAGAATTCTGCAAAAAGTTTGAAAATGACACCTTATAAATTGCAGTTAGTACAAAGTTAAAATACCAGTGATAAAGTCGTACATAAAAATTGTTGTCTGGAGATGCAACATTGTGTTGAAAATGACGATGCATTCTTTAATCGCCTAATTTTCAGTGATGAATGTAATTTTCACATTAGTGGAAAAGTTAATTGACATAATGTTAGAATATGGGGCACAGAAAACCCAAAAATAACTTTACAGCATACAGGCGATTCCCCTAAAGTAAACGTCTTTTGCGCATTATCTTGTGAAAAGGTTTATGAGCCGTTCTTCTTTCAAAGAAAAGAACGTGACTGGAGAACGAGAGGTCTGTACTACATCTGTTGAAGTACGGTGAACATTCGCCATGTCGTCCTGTCTTCCAGTGACAGAAGAGTAAGCGATCTTTGTAACAGTGACTGGGGAACGGTTACTTGCCTATCTGAATAACTGTGGTCACAGTGACAGTTCTTTTGTCACTTCTCTAATAAGAAACACAACTAGTTTTTGTGGTCCTCAAACTAGCAGATCAAGTGCGAATAATTTAACCACCTGCCTGTTACGGGTAACTTCTAAACTAATGAATTTTGAAATTGTTGTTTTAAAGTCGATTTTGTTTTCTTTTTTATACAGATAATTGCAATGAGTCATCAACATGAAATATTCGATGGAGAGCCATTCAATTTTGAAATGATTATTGGAAGGTATTTGAAATTTGCAAATCATAATTCAGCGGTCCAAATAACTCAGCGTCCAGTCATATTAAAGGCTTTCGAACGAATTAAAGTAAGTTATATGTTTGAATATTTCACTGTTTATTTTCCGTCTCAGTTTACTTTCACTTTCCTTATATGAATGTATAGGGAACAAAAATATTGTTGTCATTCAGATTTCTTCAAATCGAATTGTAATCATAAGTACATGTTTTCTAGCCCCCTGAACCCAAAAAAATATGTTTTTTTAGGGACAGGGCTCTCTGTGTGAATGAATAGCATACAAGTAGTAGTTTATTTATGCGATTTTTCACTTTTTGCGATATTCTCTAAAACAACTCTTACAATTTTTTTAAAATTGCCACATTTTACTACATTTTGTATTCTTCACAAGATGGGGTAAGTGCCATGTCGGCTTAAATTTCATGGGGGGCCTGTGCTATCGTGGTAAAAAATGTATTATTCATGATTGCAACCTTAAGGGGAGACTTTACTTTGTACCCCACCAATGTTAAATTTGATCTTTTTTGGTACATTTTTTATAGGATTGGTGAAAGATAGAAAAATGAAACTTCTTCTTCTTCTTCTTTATCTCTCCCTTCTGCTTCTCAGCGTCGGGCCTTCTATAAACTTCTTATACTCCACTCTGTCCAAAGCCAATGCTCTCAGCCGTCCTTTGCTCTCTCCCCTTCGCCCCCCCACACCCTCAACATATTCCAAGTTCCAAAAATCATGTTATTTGTCCGTTTCCAGTCTTTTTTCCGTTTAACCTGTCCGTTTCTCTCTATTTTGTCTCTTTGAATACGTTTATGTTTCGCCCTGCGTGGGATATTAACCCTACGGCAAGGCTAGTTAGGTGGAGGGGCTGCCTCCTAAGGATTCCTAACAATCCTGTTTTGGAGAAATACTCCTATTTCTCACTTTATGATCCTATCCTCCTTGATCATTACTCCCTGAGACGTCAAAGATTGAGGCATGACCATCAGGTTGTGAGAATTGACTGAAGATTGGCTCCTCAGCCCTCAACACCTATCAGCTTGCTGACCCGATTTCCCGCTGGGGTTTAACCCAACCTTCCATCGAGTTGCTCAGCGTAACAGGGGCACCTCTTGTAGGTTAAAGTGTTGGAGTTGGAGTGAGAGAGGCTAAGAGCGGTCTCTTGATTAACCGCTTATTTTGATACCGATGTTGTGTATCGTGACGCGTCATCACTCCCCTTTGCCAGAGCCGAAGCCCTCCCCAGGTCACTTCCCAGGGCCCGAAAAATGAAACTTTACACACTTAAATACTTGCACGGTGGTTTTAGCTACTGACAGTCGTGTTATATATATCCTGCTGCGGAGGAATATCGGTTGTATGTTACAATGCCTCTTACGGTGGGGCGGGTCAAAGGTCATCCGGGGCAAACACGTGAGGTAATTTTTAACGTTTTTAATTATTTTATGGAAAACGAAGGAAATGCTCTTACCGTTCAAGAGCTGGTTGAAAAAACGGGGAAAGCGACTGGTGTTAGTATTAGTTGTGTGTGGAGAATTTATAAAGAAGGTAAATCATTCCCTGTAACACCATTTTCCATTCCAAATACGAACAGGAATAAAATAAGAACAAAATGTTTAACAATGAAAGTAAATGTTTAAAATAAATCAGCTGTTTCATTATAAGAAAAAATTTCCATGCAGGGAAATATTACATTAAAAATTTCCGTGTGCTAAATCATTGTAACCCGACAAGTTGGTCTAGAGGTAAAGTTGTTAAACTAGAGGTCTAGAGGTAAATCAGCTGTTTAACAGCTGATTTTCGGAGACAAAGGTTCCCGGTTCAAATCCTAGTAAAGGTAGTTACTTTTATACGGATTTAAATGCTAGACTGTGGTTACCGGTGTACTTTAATGGTTGGGGTTCAATTAACCATACTCTCTCAGGAATGGTCAACCTGAGTCTACAAGACTACGCCTCATTTACACATCATACACATCATCCTCATCTCATCGGGTCATGGGGTTGCTTATTGTTCTCAATTGAACAGATTGCAACGTACACAAATTAGGAATTACAAAAAAAAATCATTGTGTAAGTTTACTCTCATCCTATTTTAAAACATCTGTACTGTACTTGAAGACCATTTTTGTTTAAACTAATTTCAAATGTGATTTTTGTTTTTCAGAGTTTGGAGCTAATCTTACCGGTCGGTGCTTCTGGAAAAAGTATTCAAAAGGAATTTCAATTGTACAATTTCCTTTTGACTAAGGAACAAGTTACATCAGCTGTTAATCATTATACTGGGATTCCAACAGATGTCGCCCAGTGGGCCAATAATAATCTTATGCAATAATTTATTGTATTGTATTTGTTTTGTATCACCTGAAAAACTATTTTGAATTAATTTATGTATTTTCATTCCTCTGTACAATCAATTGTTTATTAAAAATTAAGTTACATCTATCTGGAAAATTATTTAGTTAGATAACCACCAGCCTGAAGAAGTATCGCTTAATCCTTACAGTGCCAGCATCCTATCATTAGGATGTCAGCAGTTTTGTCAAAAAATGCCGGCGTCGTCCTTTTATTAGTACTGTCACCCCCACCCCTTCTAATTAATCATTTACTGTGTTGCCGACTTCAATAGTTCTCCCGGCCTTTGACGGCATAGCGACAAAGCTTTCGGCTGCGCACCGCAAAGGCCTTTGTCATCAAAGCCAAACCAGAAGCCGTTCTCTACCACAGCACTCTAGGCGACTTTTTAATAAAGAGCGCTGCACTGAGCAGGGATTCAATTCCAATCAAGACAACGAAGGATTCACTACCGATCCAGACAACGACAAGACGTCCACCACGGCACATGGCTGCCGGACTCCAGTGAGAAGAACTAATCAACGACCCCGCAAGAGAGAAGATGATGCTTCCGCTCGCCGTCCCGTCACCGTAGGCTGTCAACCGGACCGTCATCGCTGGCTGACGCGAGCGATGCCCACAGCGGTCCCTCGACCGACCCTTATGCCCACCGAACCCGATGAAGCAGCCATCGACGCACTATGCGAGGGAAGAAGATGACGTCTCCGCTGGATGACGACACGCCGTGTCGCCCAGCTCCTCGACCGCCACGACCACTACGACAGACGACTACCGCTTAAATGGCCCTTTTCAGGGCCACCAAATTAATAAGGTTCGCCACTTAATATCGCCATCCGGTGACAGTAGGTTGACTGGGAAATTCATAGAATTTTTATTTTTCACTCAATTTTTAAAAACATCGTATGAAAATAATCGGTAAGAAATAAAGTTGAAAAAATACGTGTAGAGTTTTTTTATGAACTTAATTGATTAATAAAACGAAAAATTGAATTTTTAAAATTTTTATCGCAGTATTTTGATTTTTTACAATACATAAACGATTTTGTTTGTAATTTTTGCATAATTAAATTGTCTTTAAAATAACATAAGTGAAAAGAAATTGAGTAACATAATTTTTAGGTTGATTTTTTTTTAAATCAAAAAGGAAATTTCCACAAAAAGTGACTACGTATCACTTTATTTTTATATTGTAAGAAACTTGTTCCAAGTTGAAAGTGTCATACTAGATTAATTATAATTAATCTAGTTATAATTAATTATAATTAATGAATAATTATTCATTATGAACAAAACAAAAATAAGTCATTACAATACCTTGAAAAATAGCCATGTTATGGGTAGATATATAAAATGCTGGAAATCGCACAAAAGTAGGCTGCCACTCACAATATTCTCTTGCCACTGTAAGGGTTAAGGGTGAGCCACAGTGGACGCTGGTCGCTGGTCGCTGGTCGCTGGTCACTGGTTGCAGGTACTGATTCACGGTGGCTAACGCGCATAGTGGGAGCATCTAACTACGCGCTTCTTAACCTTCATTCAGTTGTAGGCACTATTCAACATGAGTTCCAGTAGCAGCAGTGATGAATTATTTCTAATGGAAAACGTTTCCACGAAATTATTATCATTTAAAGACAATACCGTTAGTGACATTAATAAGAACAGAAAATTGTTCTGTATAATCATCTTTTTCCGCAATTAAAAAAAGATAGAGACAAGTTTTTTAAATGCATGAGAATGACTCTGGAAACGTTTAATTTTATATTGTCTAAAGCAGAACTCGTTTTCAAAAACAATGGTCCAACTTGCACAAGCAACCAATATTACCGGAAGAAAGATTTGTGATTACTTTGAAAAGGTAACTTGTTACTGTTACTGTTGACAATAATTTCCTATTTATGAATGAGTGAAGATATTAAAAAATTTATTATTTTTAATAATCTTATGTGTAGTTGTTCACTTGCTATCTAAATTGTCTATGTAGGCTCAAAGACGAAGGAGGAGGGAATGGCCGTTCTGCCCCGATCTGGATAGTTTAATGGTAATATCTCAAAAACAAAACAAAAAATATCGATTTCCGGTTTTCGCCATTGAATTTATTTTGAAATTTTAGATCGAAATCATAAATATATCATATGACCATCATCCTATTTAAATTAAGAAAGTTCAATCCAAGATGGCAGACAAAAATTTCAAATATCACCCAGAATAGTTTTTTTGGTGCAACAAACAATTAAAGTCCTGGTCACCTAGTCATGTTCATTTTCCTATAATTCAGCTGTTTCCAGACTTAATGGACACCCGGTGTTCGATTTCCCACGGGGGATATCTTGAATTTTTAAACACAATGAAATTACCCGCGACGGATAACTATTGAATTTAATAAAACGGCAAATAAACTATTGTTTTCGAAGGACCAGATTGTTTTTATTAGGTAGTTGTCAATCTCAACTAAGCGATCTACAGATTGTAATTGGCAATTTAAGGCAATTAAGAACGACTGACAAATTAACAAAATGAATTAAATGACATCAAAGGAAATATAGGAATGATCGCAAACAGCAAACAATACAACAAATATTTAGCACTTACCTTGATTAAGTCTTGAAGTTTTGCGCACTGGTAGATAACACGTGAATAATAGATTGTAAAGTTACTAAAACATAATTTGCAAATTATAACAATTAAAAATGCATAATACACCATGAAATTCGCACAATAGAGTTCTCTTTACAGAGATCGAACAATGTACATCCACGACGGACATATATTTAAACAGAACGGTCATAGCACGCCGCTAATGACCGGAACGAGAAAAGTGCCTCAACATGCAGCATCGCTTGCTAACTTGCGAGTGAGTCTGGAAGACAAAGGACAAAAGGATGTGAAGAACTGTAGAAGGGGGAATGACGTGTGTATGATGTCATAGGAAGTGTTTGATTTGGAAGATTTGAAATTACTAAAGGAGCGGGAAATTGAGTACGATATTGCCAGAGAGTTGCCTTAACACCCGGTATATATCAAAACTGCAGCTTTTTACTATTTTCAACATTATAACAGAAATTAGGGCTGTAATTATTTTGTGATTGAAATAAATTGTGTATACTATCCAGTGCATAGGTGAAGAGGCTCTTCACCTATGCCACCTGAATAGCCACCGGTGCTGCAGACTAGCCCACACGAGCTGCCAACCCCCTCCTGCCTCAGGATACGACACAACATCTTCTCGATTGCAGTCCAGCAATTGCGACTCGCTATCATCTTACTGATCATGTCTACCACTCTTAATCGCTCAATCCAATCGAACACTCAAAGCCCATCTGCTCCTCCGTGTCAATCTCCCCACAATAGGGGCAATCATTGTCATCACTGGCCTACTTTAACACGTTGACTGCTACATGACCCAAATATGTGTCACACTTGTCTTTAAAAATGGGCCAAGTGCATCAAAAATGAGACACAGTACATGAGTGATTTTTAAGGTTTTTGGTTTATGGTTTCAAAAGCCACAGCTTCAGAGAGTGACATTATACACTTAAGACTGTTTAAATAGTTGGTATTTTTCAAATAATAGGATATTTCGTATACTGGTAGTTTTCCTTGTTGTCCTCTACTAGAATGTTGCTATTAGTTTTCATTTTTTTCTTTATTTTGCTTATTTTGGTTGAAAGAAATAGTCTAGAATACTTTGTAACTAAACACAATTATGTTTATTACTTTTTTTATTGTGGCGCAAAAATGGATCACATGGCTCTGAAATGTAAAATCTTTCCAGCAGGCCATGTGACCCAAAAGTGTCACAACTTAATTTTACAAAAAAAAATAGCTGTTATTAGTTTAATTAATAAATGAAGTAAAATAAGAAAAAAAAGGAATGAAATGTGAAAAATAAAAAAAAAGTACGATGGCCCCGCTGTAAGTGTCACAAAATTTAGTGCGGCAGTCAACGTGTTAAATACCCTCCGTTTTCACGGATATGATAACGTAAAATATTTTTCTGTGAAATTTACTTCTTTTTTTTGCATCCAGGAGACTCCAAAAGGAGTATAGGACATGTCAAGATAAAACTGATAAACTAAAAGTTTATCACGAATGATAAATTCATCACTTACCATCAAAAAATTGTTTTTGCTACTGCTTACTTCAGTAGGCTTATCATGAACCTCATTGAATCAAATATCACACAAAATTAAAAGAATAAAAAAATCAACACAATGATAAATTCATCACTTACCAATAATTTTTCCCTGCTACTGCTTAACTAAGTAGGCTTGTCATGAACCCCTTTGTATCAAATAGTACACAATATTTGTTTAATTAGAAGTTAAATATTTTTCAACCAGAACTATTTAGAAAGGAATTCGTGCACACTGTAAAATGTTTCATCAATCAAATATTGTTTTAGCTTATTTTTAAAATGACTTAAATTGTCATGACTTTTTAAACCTTGTGGCAATTTATTGATGTATTTTCTACCTGCATAAGTTGGTTTTATTACATAACATTTTATGGGGGTAAAAGAGGTTTTTTCAAGCTGTATGTGGTAAAAGTAATGCTAAATATTTTGTAAAAGATATGTACAATAAGAATTGGTCCTAAATGTTTTTGGTTTACGGGATTCCATACTGGTAACGCAATAAAAGTTGACGATCGTCAGCGAGAGTAAGACTGGACTACTTCCGTGGTGGGGGGGGGGGAGCTGGAAAAGCTACTATATGTGCTTTTCTAAATACATCATAGCGACTACTCTAACTATGACATCATGTTGTAGTTTTACTCTTACATTAATTTATTATGTTTACAACTATGTCGTTTTATAAACATCCCATTCTATTATTTATTGATTCTTAATAATTATCCCAAATAATAAGACATTCATTCTAAATAAGCCATAATATTAGGCCTCAAATATATTTAGTATCCTTTTTGGTCATCAGCAGTAAACTGAATTACTGCACTCTGAAATTTGTAGTGATAGACTAGTTAGTCCGGGAGTTCCGTTGATGTGAGCTTATTATCGTGAATAATACTAGTTTTACGGTAATTTCAAAATGTTATTGTATTTTTAGGGTTTTTGTATTTGATTATTTTCAGTTAAGTTATGTTAAATTGCGATTGAATTTTAAACAATTCACTTTCTTTAAATAATTACATTACTCCTTACTTATTTAGTGTGACGGGTCATGAACTGAATTTTATTACTTAAGTGTTTTTGGTGGTTACACGCTTGATATATGTGTTATGCTTTCGGGTTGGCCGATGTAAGTAGGATAGATAATATACTGTCCTCCGCCTCCGCATGATAGGCGCAATCGTCAACTTATAGCGCGTTACCAGTACAATGTTCTGAGTTTGAGCGACCTTTGTCCACTCAAGAAAGATAAATATACAGGGTGGCCCAGGAGAAAACCGAAATACTTCCAACGTGTATTCTTCTCATCAAAATAATGAAAAAAGTTCTTATAAACATAGATAAGAGAGCTGAGCCTCTGGTACCAGCTAAGATTAAACAATCATTAGAACCACCTGGCATTAAATTTACTGAACAACAGTGAGGAAATGAAGCGCCTCAAAAGACATCACGTCATCCTCGGCTTAGACCAACGATTTTAATACATACACAAAGTTAAATTCACCATTCATATTAATCACTACTTTTTAATCTAAAGTGAAATTTCAAAATTTGATTTATTTTACTTTTTTATTGTTAACTTCTTTTGCATTGTTTACTTCTTTTTTTGTTTACTTCTTTTACATTGTTTTTGTTAATTTTGTAACTTTACAACTTTTCTTAGTTTTTATTAACTTTTATTTTCTAATTTTATTTAGTTGAAGTGAGAGCAAAGGCTGTCTACTTCACTGACGTCAGTTTAGTTCTGTATAATGATTTGCTTAAAGCCACATTGTAAGGCTGATTGTAAATAAATAAGTTAAATAAAAACCAAATAAATAATAAATAAACATAGGTCTAGAATCACTTCATTCGTGAGTTACAGCTGGTGAACATTTTTGTCCGGGTTTCACTTCCCCCTCAGAAATGAAGCCCTACAGAAACGTTCAGAATGTTAATAAAGTTGTAAAACTAAACAGATTTTATGTAAAATGAGCTGAAACATTAAACGAAACTGGTCCCAGGTCTATAATTAAAGTAGTTTTTGAGATATCTGACAAAATACACCAAATTTGGTCTCATTGCCTCCGGGCCAGACCAGTCAGTCAGCTGGTAGTAAGTCGCTATTATTTGTTAAGTAACACCGGTTGGGCAAGCAACTTTGTATGGTGACCAGCTGACAGCCATCCGTGAACAAACTCTACTGGGGGTCTCATGCCTAATTCACGTCAAAGAATACAGCAAAGCAGCGATAAAATTGGGTAGTTGTGAATCCTGAATCCTGGTTGAGAGGGCTGAGAAGCCCTATGATGGCGACATCGTGTTAAGGAACACCTGGTCGCTTGGGGAACAATTTTACCGAATAATTGCAACCTCATGAAATTTAGGGGGAATTTTATAGTTTAAAATTAGGAAATAGGATTCTGGCTCTTGCGGGATTGGGACTGGGACTTCAAAGGAGGTAATGTATTTTAAGAAGTTACCCGTGGATGAAAATTTGTATTAAGGGACAAGTGGATTTAAGAGCGGCTCTTTTCTTCTATTTTGTTTTTCAGTGGCCTTTTTCAGTTATGTGGGAGTTTTATTGTCTTGGGGAGGGGAAGGCACGCACCGTACTTAACGTGGACAAATGGTACAATTTTAGGTCGGGGTTAGTTTATGATTTTACGGGAGACGGAAAGGGTAGAGTTTGGCATAATCACCGGCCTTTTATTTTCTAAGTGTTTAATAATTTAAAATGGCGGCTCTTTTCACCGTAGTGGAGTGATTATGCATAGGAACATGGGGACAACTACTAACTGGGGGGCGTGAGTCATACAAGTAGAGGAAGGGGAATTGGTATATAAGAGGAATACAGGGCGGAATAAAAATGTGGAACTCTAAATTTTGATAAGTGGGTCATACTGGAATTTAGATAAAGTCGTGGAATGGTAATGGCATAAAGACTTCGGGTGGATGTGGGCGTCGGTACAAGTCCTGAATGATCTGGGGTCCGTCAGTTTTCCCGGCGTCGTGGAGCCGTTTCGAGGTATTGTAAATAAAGTCCTCCATAGAGGGGAAGAGAAGGTGTTCGTGTACGATGCGATTGGAGATAAGATAGTGAAACTTTGTGATGCACCGGAGGACTTTGTTCTGGTATGCTGAAGTACGTTTTTTGTTGGTCTTGGAGAGAAAGGGCCACCATACCGGCGACCCGTACAAAAGGAAAGGACGTAGAATGGAGGAGTACATCAGACGTTTCTGGGTAGTTGTCAATTATGCACAGTTCCCGATAACAAATAAAAGCTAAAAAAAAAATTGGTTGTTTATTGTTCTCAATTGAACAGATTGCAACGTACACATATTAGGAATAAAAGAATAAAAATAAATAAAAAATATATTCATATAGATAAGAGAAAGTAATAAAGTAGTATTAGTTGTACAGTCCAGCCTCTCTTAGTTTGCTCCTAATGTAAACAAATAATGACGTCACTGAGCATGCGCATTATATCAAAATGTGTACACGCTGATTAAAAAGTAACAACAAAATACTTTCAAAAGTATTTAAATACAAAATACTTTTAAAAGTATTTTATAAATGAAATTGTTAGGCCTACATCATATCATGACTGATGTTTTAAGTACTTTAAGTACTTATAATTTAAAAAATAGTTATATTAATAGGAATACGACATCCATAAAGTCACGGATTCTAGCGTGCACCCTGTAGTAGCTGGTTTTGGTTTGTTGACAGTAGGAGCAAACTAAGAACGGCTGAACTGTATTATAATTGGTGTGAAGTTCCGCTGTCAACGTGTCAAATAGTTGCCTACTTTTAGAATTAAGAAAAGAAGTGCAGGAAACATGACGTAGGCCTATGTAGACCGTACTTAAAGTGTATCTGTGAAGATGAGATATTGTATTTAAATTGCATGGGAATTGTGGTGTTGGTCTACGTCACAAAGATTGCATTAGGCTTTTAATAAACTATTCCGCTATTAAGTAAATCGACAGTCGTTGCCACATCCTCTTAAAAAAATATATTTTCTCGACCGAGAAATAGTCATTAAACATTACGCAACGTTAAACAATAAGCTTCCAAACTCATAAATCTCTAGTAGGCTATGAACTAGTTCAACGGTTGTCAACCTTTTAGGCGCCACGACCCCCTTTTTACTTTCTCTTGCCTATATGAATATATAGGAAGGAAAGTATTGTTTTCATGTCGATTTTTCGAAATCGAGTTTTCACCGGATCTATACGTTTTCAGACCCCCTGAACCCACACAAACATGTTTTTAGCGATTGGTCTGTGTGCGTGCGTGCGTGCGTGTGTGTGTGTGTGCGCGCGCGCGTTTGTGTGTGTGTGTGTGCGCGCGCGCGCGTGTGTGTGTGTGTGTGTGATCAGAATATCTCAAGAACGGAACATCGTACGAACTTGAAACTTGAAACTTAAGTTACATACCACTACCGGACCCGACACGAACATTTGCATCAAAATCGGTCAACCGGAAGTAGTAGTTTATTCATATAATTTTTCACTTTTTTACGATTTTTTCAAAAACTGGTCCTACGATTTTTTTTTAAATCACCTGGTTTATTCAAGTTTTTATTCTCTACAAGATAAGGTAGGCGCCATGTTTGCTGATATTCTGCGTGAGGCTGTTTTTACGTTAAAACATTTTCTTTTTAAGATTGCGGCTTTAATATGCATTTTAGCGCAAAATGTTATATAATAAAAGTTGTAGAGAATGTAAAATTCTACAACTTTTATTTCAAACATTTTTTTGTATAACGCTTAGTTTAGTGGTAATTAGCGATTTTCTGTTTTTTTCTCACGAAAACGTGTGAAAAATCGATTTTTTAAAGATTTCGGCCTTAGAATGCATTTTACGACAAAAGTGTGTATAATAAAATTTGTAGAAAATTAAAAGATCTACAACTTTTATTTTGAGCTTTTTTTTGTACAGTGCCTAGTTTAGCGTGTAGGAGCGATTTTCCGTATGTTTAAGCCAAACTGAGGTCGATTTTAATTTTACGTATTTCACTAATGTTTTTTGAGGTTAGTTTTTTGTTTATTTCTAATATTTTATTACTAATGTTAGGTTTATTGTTAATTATTTTCATTGGCAAGAGAAAGTTGTGTGAGTGTTTCACACCAGATTTTTTACTTTCTCTTGTCCATATGAATATTTTTAATTTTTTTTATTTTTTTTATTTCTAATTTGTGTACGTTGCAATCTGTTCAATTTAGAACAATGAGCAACCCCATGACCCAATGAGATGAAGATGATGTGTATGACGTGTAAATGAGGTGTAGTCTTGTACAGACTCAGGCCGACCATTCCTGAGAGAGTATGGTTAATTAAACCCCAACCATCAAAGTACACCGGTAACCACTGTCTAGTATTCAAATCCGAATAAAAGTAACTACCTTTACTAGGATTTGAACCAGGAACCTTCGTCTCCGAAAATCAGCTGTTAGACAGCTGATATGAATATGAGGAAGGAAAGTATTGTTTTCATATCGATTTTAACAAACCGAGTTTTCACCGAATCTACACGTTTTCAGACCCCCTGAACCCAAAAAACATGTTTTAGCGATTGGTGTGTGTGTGTGTGTGTGTGAACAGAATATCTCAAGAATGGAACATCGTACGAACTTGAAACTTGAAACTTTACGGGAAAGTAGGCATTCATGCTAATATAAAGTTAAGATAAGTTATTCTACACATTTTTACTTTCTCTTGCCTATGAATATATAGGAAGGAAAGTATTGTTTTCTAATCGATTTTTAGAAATCGCGTTTACATCGGATCTACACGTTTTCAGACCCCCTGAATCCAAAAAAATATGTTTTTAGCGATTGGTCTGTGTGTGTGTGTGTGTGAACAGAATATCTCAAGACCGGAACATCGTACGAGATTGAAACTTGAAACTTAAGTTACATACCACTAGAGAACCCGACTCGAACATTTTCATCAAAATCGGTCAACCGGAAGTAGTAGTTTATTCGTGTCTTTTTTCACTTTTTGCGATTTTCTCAAAAACTGGTCCAACGTTTTTTTTTTAAAAATCGCCTGTTTTACTTAATTCTTTATGCTCTACAAGATAGGGTAGGGGCCATGTTTTCTGAAATTCTTGGTGAGTCTGTTTTCACATAAAAAATTGTTTTTTTAATATTGCGTCTTTAATATATCTACATTTTAGCGCAAACATGTCCTATATGTCTTAGGCCTATATAATAAAAAATGTAGAAAATTAAAAATCATACAAATTTTTTTCAAACACTTTTTTGTAAAACGCTTGGTTTAGCGGTAATTAGCGATTTTCTGTTTTTTTCTCACGAAAACGTGTGAAAAATTTAATTTTTAAGATTTCGGCCTTACCACAACAGTGCATATAGGGCCTAACCAAATTTATAGAAAATTAAAAGATCTACATCTTTTATTCAAAGCATTTTTCTCTACAGAGCCTAGTTTAGCGTAAAAGAGTGATTTTCCGTACATTTAAGCTAAACTTAGGTCGATTTTCATTTTGCGTCTTTCACTCATGATTAAAAAACAGGTTATGTTTTTGAGGTTAGTTTTTTTGTTTATTTATAATGTTTTATTACTAATGTTAGGTTATATTATTCATTATTTGCATTGGCAAGAGAAAGTCTGTGAGTGTTTCACTTCAGATTTTTTTTTAATATAGGTACAGTTCAGCCGTTCTTAGTTTGCTCCTACTGTCAACAAACCAAAGCCAGGTACTACAGGGTGAACGCTAGAGTCCGCAACTTTATGGATGTCGTATTCCTATTAAGTTAACTATGTTTTAAATTATAAGTACTAAAAGTACTTAAAACATCACTTGATATGATGCAGGCCTAACAATTTTATTTATAAAAAATTCGTTTAAAAGTATTTTGTATTTAATAACTTTTAAAAGTTTTTTGGTTTTACTTTTTAATCATCGTGTACTCATTTTGATATAATGCGCATGCTCAGTGACGTCATTATTTGTTTACCTTAGGAGCAAACTAAGAAAGGCTGGACTTTAGTTAGGTCGGATCCCCTTGGTGGATTCCTCAACTCATTCCTACTGCTTATTATCATGTCATCAAAAATTGAAAAATATTCTTATTTTTTGAGATAAGGAAGTTTTACTGGCGCCATGCAGGAATTTTGTGAATTCGCAACGCCGCCATTCGGATGTTATACTTTTGGTTTTATAAATATTGGTATTGTATGTTTACACTATAGTCCAGCCTCTCTTAGTTTGCTCCTAATGTAAACAAATAATGACCTCACTGAGCATGCGCATTATATAAAAATGAGTACACGCTGATTAAAAAGTAACAACAAACACTTTCAAAAGTATTTAAATAGAAAATACTTTTAAAAATATTTTTCTAAATGAAATTGTTAGGCCTACATCATATCATGACTGATGTTTTTAGTACTTTAAGTAGTTATAATTTAAAAAATAGTTAACTTAATAGGAATACAACATCCATAAAGTCATAGACTCTAGCATGCACCCTGTAGTAGGTGGCTTTTGTTTGTTGACACTAGGAGCAAACTAAGAACGGCTGAATGTACATAATTGTACATAATTCGTACGCTGTTTTTAGACAATATATTAATATTATTTTATCTCACGGGACAGCCATGAAGTTACTGAGAGCTGCCATAAGCTATTAAAGATTTTTATTTCTTTTAAACTGTGTCAGATTTGATGATAGTTCCATTTGGGATAAGAGACGAAAAACAGACAAACTGTCCGCAATCAGGGAAATATTTGACTTTTTTGTGTCAAATATTGTAGTAAATTGTTACATCGCCAGTGTTTGTTGCAGCAAATGGACCAGATTTATTTACAAAGAACAGTCGAAACCAATTTATAATAACTGCAGCGAATCGATTAAGAATATACGAATTCGTATACAGTGTGAAGTCGATTATCCGAACCAATTGTGGATTTGATCGTCCGGTAAATTGATTTGTCCGGATAACAGATTTTCCGAACTTATTTTATGTTATAGAAGCTACCGGGTGATTTTTTAGTCCTGTTACCCAATTGTTAATGTCTGGTAATTTTTTTCTAAGAAAGGGATATTTTGTTTTGTGACACAAAGTTGGTAGCCCTACTCAACCGGTATAGATACGACAGTTTGAGTTGATTCTCCTTGAGTTGCGTAAAATTTTGTGCTGTTTCCAGTTGTGTTACGAACAGAATGTCTTTTACCCTAGAACAACGGGTTTTCATTCTTGAATAATATTTTGCTACAAAATCGAATGCGAGTGTAAAAGAATCATTTCAAATTAAATTTTTTGGTGTTCCTCCACTCTATTCTAGTCAATTTCTAGGCTAACTAACTGATTTTTAGAGGCAGGTATTGTTTGCAGCAGAAAACGTAGTGGTCGACCAACTCTCTTGACAGATGACGTTAAGAGAATGTGAAAACAAGATTGCTCAATTCTCCATGGAAAAGTTTATAAAACCTTTCCTCGCATGTTGATTTGTCATGTTCGAGTGCTCAGAAAGCTGCTAAAAAATTGAAATTGTATCCGTATCACATACGATTAGTTCTAGAGCTTTAGCCTCCAGATTTAAACAAAATATTGTTTTAGGATAAAAAATATTCTGTTCGTAGCACGACCGGAAATGGCACAAAATTTTACACAGCTCAAGGAGAATCAACTCACACTGCCATATCCATACTGGTTGAGTAGGGCTACCAACTTAGTGTCACAAAACAAAATTTTTTTTTTTTAGAAAAATATTACCAGACATTAACAATTGGGTAACAGGACTAAAAAAATCACTCTGTAGAACTGAAAACTGTGCTATAATACGTACACGACACTATTGTACTTGTAACTTAATTTTTATTAAACACACAAATTTAAAAACACATAAATGGTATGTACTCATACAATAAAAAAATTACTATATCATTACTACATAATTACTATTTATTACTATATAATTACTATACACTATACTAAGATACTATATAATTAAATTTACTATATCGTACTTTACAAAATAAGTGAACATGTAGTAGGCTACTAGCTACTATAAGTTAAAAACACTAAAAATTATAATTATGTACAGTATAAATGTTTTGCACAAAATTAATTTTTAAAAAAATCTGAAATATTCCTTTGTTTAAGGGAAGCAACTCTCTTGCTAGCAGCCAAACTCGAAGTCGTTTTAAAATTAAAAACTGTAGGGGCGTCACATTCTGGTTGCTGCTCCAGCCATTTCATTCCATTTTCTGCGTACTAAAAAAAGCATTTATACATTATCACATATGACGTTTTAATATGATAACGGTATTTTAAATTTGTATTTCTACGAAATTCAGAAATAAATTAGTACATACATAAATGTACATAGGTCATACGTAAAGTATTTTACAAATTTTTCCTGAAGGGTATCCGGATAACCGGATAACCGGGTCGTCCGGTTGATAGACGTTCGGATAATCGACTTCTTACTGTATAGATTTTAATGGGATGAATGCAACAACTGGATGTTTAAAGAAGTGGAGAGAGACCTCAAGGAAATGGGATGCAGAAAAACGCTACCCAGGACAGAAACACATTTGGAAAGGCCGTAGGCGACTTGAACGTTTTTAAAAGCAGAAACACTAATTCTGAGAAATCAGCATATAAGTGGTCAGACCAAAGAAAAAAGATGATGAGTGAAAGGGTGAAGAAGTTCTGGGAAGAAAGGAACAGCGAACAGAACATCATGCGAAACTTTTCATCATGAAAAGTTCAACGCGGTCCAAAGAAGGCCAAAACGTAAAAAAAAGTTAAAAAAAATTATTTTTTACATATGAACCATCCGGACTACTTTCGATTTGTCAAGCTCGGATCAACAATGTATTTCGATAAATTTAAATTTTTTTATTTTTAGCTTTTCTTATTTGACCCACCGGGTTCGTCTAGAGGTAGAGTCATCGCCAAAATCAGCTGTTTAACAGATGATTTTCGGTGACGAAGGTTCCTGGTTTAAATCCTAGTAAACGTAGTTATTTTTATACGGATTTGAATACTAGTTAGTGGTTACCGGTGTACTTTGATGGTTGGGGTTCAATTAACCATACTCTCTCAGGAATGGTCGGTCTGGGTCTGTACAAGACTAAATCTCATTTACACGCCATACACATCATCCTCATCTCATTGGGTCATGGGGTTGCTTATTGTTCTCAATTGAACAGATTGCAACGTACACATATTAGGAATAAAACAAAATAAAAAAAAAGCTTTTCTTATTTTTGTTATCGGGAACTGTGCATTATTGACAACTAACCAATTTGATCGCTGTATTACTTTCTCTTGCCTATATGAATATATAGGAAGGAAAGTATTGTTTTCATGTCGATTTTTCGAAATCGAGTTTTCACCGGATCTATACGTTTTCAGACCCCCTGAACCCAAAAAACATGTTTTTAGCGATTGGTCTGTGTGTGTGTCTGTGTGTGTGTGTGTGTGTGTCTGTGTGTGAACAGAATATCTCAAGAACGGAACATCGTACGAACTTGAAACTTGAAACTTAAGTTACATACCACTACCGGACGCGACACGAACATTTTCATCAAAATCGGTCAACCGGAAGTAGTAGTTTATTCGTATAATTTTTAAGTTTTTTGCGATTTTCTCAAAAACTGGTCCTACGATTTTTTTTAAAATCGCCTATTTTACTCAATTTTTTATTCTCTACAAGATAGAGTAGGCGCCATGTTTGCTGAAATTCTCGGTGAGGCTGTTTTCACGTAAAAACGTTGTTTTTTTAAGATTACGGCTTTAATATAAATTTTAGCGCAAAAACTTATATAATAAAAGTTGTAGAGAATTTAAAAACCTACAACTTCTGTTTCAAACATTTTTTTGTATAACGCTTAGTTTAGCGGTAATTTGCGATTTTCTGTTTTTTTCTCACGAAAACGTGAGAAAAATCGATTTTTTTAACATTTCGGTCTTAGTATGAATTTTACGACAAAAGTGTATATAATAAAAGTTATAGAAAATTAAAAGATCTACAACTTTTGTTTAGAGCATTTTCCTCTACAGAGCCTAGTTTAGCGTGAAAGCGTGATTTTCCGTATTTTTAAGCCAAACTGAGTTCGATTGTCATTTTGCGTCATTCACTCATGATTAAAATAAGGTTATGTTTATTGAGGTAAGTTTTTTGTTTATTTCTAATATTTTATTACTAATGTTAAATTATATTGTAAATTATTTGCATTGGCAAGAGAAAGTGTGTGAGTGTTTCACACCAGATTTTTTAACTATACACAAAAAATATCTGTTCATTGTTTCATACAACAATATTTTTATTTTTTTTTTTATTCCTAATTGTGTACGTTGCAATCTGTTCAATTTAGAACAATAAGCAACCCCATGACCCAATGAGATGAGGATGATGTGTATGACGTGTAAATGAGGTGTAGTCTTGTACAGACCCAGGCCGACCATTCCTGAGAGAGTATGGTTAATTAAACCCCAACCATCAAAGTACACCGGTAACCACTGTCTAGTATTTAAATCCGTATAAAAGTAACTACCTTTACTAGGATTTGAACCAGGAACCTTCGTCTCCGAAAATCAGCTGTTAAACAGCTGACAGCTGATTTTCGGAGACGAAGGTTCCTGGTTCAAATCCTAGTAAAGGTAGTTACTTTTATACGGATTTAAATACTAGACAGTGGTTACCGGTGTACTTTGATAGTTAGGGTTCAATTAACCATACTCTCTCAGGAATGGTTGGCCTGGGTCTGTACAAGACTACACAGCTCATTTACACGTCATACACATCATCCTCATCTCACTGGGTCATGGGGTTGCTTATTGTTCTAAATTGAACAGATTGCAACGTACACAATTAGGAATAAAAAATAAATAAAAATATTGTTGTATGAAACAATGAACAGATATTTTTTCAGACTTCCTAAACAAAATATATTCTCTTACTTAGATTTGTAGCAAAAAAAACTAAATATGATTTTAATTTTAAAGTCATCATTTAAGACAAAATATTTTACAATTAAAAATATTGATAAAATATATAAAACCACTTTTTATAAACAGCCTAAAAAATATACTTGTACGTACGTAGGACATATTTGAAGAAATGCTACTTTATTTTAGTAAATGAACACGAATATTTAAAACTAAAATTAATTTTTAAAAGAAAATAATTAATGGTCGCCTCCGTAGCGCAATGGTCAGTATGCTACACTGCAAAGCAGAAGTCTCAATTTCAATTTTTGGCTAGGGTACAGAAAATTATTAAATTTCACACCCAGCGTTCCTAATCCAAAGTAGTCGTTAACAGGTTGACTCCCAAGGCAATTTTTTCTATTTTGCTTAAAAACGCATACCTTTTTTATGGTTCCTTTGCTTTTTTTATTAATTTTCTTTCAAGTCTGGAGCATTGTAAGGCCTAAATTTTTTTTGGCCCTTTTTTAGGTGAGAAACTGATCAGGTACTCAAGAGTAAAAAAAAATCAAATTTACTGTGAAAGACTTATGTGTATCTCACTGAAATTTTACTTGTATTTCTATAAAATATTGTTTGTACTTTATAAATAATGTACTATGGGCTATTTTTCAATAGCACTACATAAATATCAAATATGCATCTCTCTATCAAGCAGTTATTCGCCGAGTGGTAAACTTGAGTACGTATTGTCTACATAGAGGCACCGACCGCAGTCAACTTTTTCAATTAAAAAAAAATATTGTAATAGGAAAACCATAAAAAATTTAATGATTTTTCATTGTATAATACTAGACTATAAATAATTGTATAAACTAGACTAATAATAAGCTGTTAAGTTTCACCAGCTCATTTTTGACTCAGTGGGATCAAGTAAATCACGAACCATGACTGGGTAAATGTTTTTTGAACTCATTTCTAACAGCCAGTACCTATATGATTCAATGCAAAAGAACATCCAATCCGTCTCACGATTCTATTAAAAGCACAATTACATGAGAGACTGATCAGTCTCTCAAAAGTAAATTTTACAGATCTGGTGAGAGACGTACCGTGCGTTCGGAAAGTCGCTGTGCACTGGAATTGTGACTATGGATTTATGAAAATATGTATAAAGAAATGACTAAGCATTTTGGAAAAAAATTTATTCAATACCTTAATTACATTGTTAAACCGTGATT
The DNA here is from genome assembly GCA_035578175.1 of Catonia carolina. Classification (NCBI taxonomy): domain Eukaryota; kingdom Metazoa; phylum Arthropoda; class Insecta; order Hemiptera; family Achilidae; genus Catonia; species Catonia carolina. Next base: position 283,228,275 of record JAQMRL010000001.1, on the reverse strand, counting down.
ACATTGTTTATAGAAGGTGTTCGAAATGACCTCCATTGGCATCAATACAGCATTGCACTCGTTTCATTTTGTTTGCAAACACCTTTCGCAACTGTATAAAACGTTATGCAACGTGTTTGGTGAACGAATAATTTCAAAGAATTTGTGGCCTGCAAGATCTCCTGATCTGACTCCCCCCGATTTCTTTTTATGGGGTGCGGCGAAACAAACTGTGTATCGGAACAGACCACACACGATTGACGAACTTAAAGCCGCAATAACGGCATACATTCAAGGAATCACTGTTCTTCAGTTGCGAAAGGTGTTTGCAAACAAAATGAAACGAGTGCAATGCTGTATTGATGCCAATGGAGGTCATTTCGAACACCTTCTATAAACAATGTAATCACGGTTTAACAATGTAATTAAGGTATTGAATAAATTTTTTTCCAAAATGCTTAGTCATTTCTTTATACATATTTTCATAAATCCATAGTCACAATTCCAGTGCACAGCGACTTTCCGAACGCACGGTATAAGTGTCTCATGGTAGTCAACCTGTTAATAACTAAAATTTTGATGTCTGTTATTTCACTCCAGCGTGACTTCTTTGTCACACTGGGTTAGAAAGGGTTAAAAATATCAACAAAACGGACACCTACCCATGACCTGCTAGGCGAGTCCCTAGCACTGAAAGTGTTAACCTTGCAATATTGTGGTGGACTTTCGAAAATCTTTTATTATTTATTTTTAATTGAACATGTCTTTAAAGAAAGAAAGAAAATTAATTGATGTACTAATCTGATTACAGAATAAATATAATAAAGGAATTAAAAATCATACAAAGGCAATAATAATAATAATAATAATAATACTAAATGTGGTAAGGACAGATGTCCAACCTTACAAAAATAATTTAACCTTTTATTGTATTTTAATTAGAAAGAGTAAAGTCGGAAGTTTGACGGAAAGATCTTCTTCGATTCTTTTTGGAGAGGGACTGCCTTACTGTAGTATATTGTTAAATGGTAATATTACAGCCAAGGTCGGCCAATCGCAAATGTTTTAAGTTTTAGTCTGTTATGAAGAGGGGTTATTGCGTCACGTCTAACTAAAATCTTCCAGTATTATTTGTTCTCTCCTAGTCACCTGCTGCAGGATTTTCATCCACCAGTTTCATGTGACAGGCCGTTCAACGTTTCCAATTTGTGTATTATTTTTAAAATTCTTCGCGGGTTCACCGAATTATACTACTTGTTAATTCAAACCATATAAGTGTAAGTATTTTCATTTTTATTTATTTATTTTTATATTATAATCGCTCGGTACTTCATTATAATATAACGTATTGGCCCGCGTACCCCGTGCCCCGTATAACACGCGCACCAGATTATTATCATTTTTTTTTATCAATTCCTGATGTGTGTACGTTGCAATCTGTTCAATTGAGAACAATAAGCAACCCAATCAGATGAGAATGATATGTATGACCGGCTGCATTGGCGTAGTTGGTAACGTGCTCGCCTCTCATCATGCGGTCTTGGGTTCGAATCCCATTCAGGTACGGCATATTTTCATTCGTTACAAAAAATCATTTCATTCTTCACCGTCTGCATTAGCAGTACTTACAGAACAGTCGGACGTTAAACAAAAAAAAAAAAAAAAAAAAAAAAAGATATGTATGACGTGTAAATGAGGTGTAGTCTTGTACAGACTCAGGCCGACCATTCCTGAGAGAGTATGGTTAATTGAACCCCAACCATCAAAGTACACCGGTAACCACTGTCTAGCACTCAAATCCGCATAAAAGTAACTACCTTTATTAGGATTTGAACCAGGAACCTTCGTCTCCGAAAATCAGCTGTTAAACAGCTGATTTTGGCGACAACTTTACCTCTAGACCAACCCGGTGGGTTCAGATTATTTTTTTTTTATTTTTTTTTTTTAATTCCTAATATGTGTACGTTGCAATCTGTTCCATTCAGAACAATAAGCAACCCCGTGACCCAATGAGATGAGGATGATGTGTATGACGTGTAAATGAGACTGTGTAGTCTTGTACAGACTCAGGCCGACCATTCAGAGAGAGTATGGTTAATTGAACCCCAACCATCAAAGTACACCGGTAACCACTGTCTAGCATTCAAATCCGTATAAAAGTAACTACCTTTACTAGGATTTGAACCAGGAACCTTCGTCTCCGAAAAGATTATTTAAATCTTTTTTTTTTTAAGGGGAGCACTATACCTTCTTTCTAACCCATGTTAAATTCACCTCGTTTTAGGTACACGTTTCTAAGAAACCGTAAAGAGTTAGGACTTTAATTTTTTTGTGCCTTTTCTATGACATCTTTTTAAGCTCTGGTACTAGAATTATTATATAGAGCTAGCGATACTATTTCGAGAATTTTTTTCTGGAAAATTCAAAAACAATTTAATTAGTTTTTGTAGAAATTTTTATTTTCTTTAGAATTTAGTAATACTACTGCAATGATTCTAGTACCATATGCCACAATTATGCTAAAATGGGAAACATGCTCAAAAAATTACAACCTTCAAAGTCAAATAGTTTTTGAGAAAACTGTACCTTTACGGAAAAAAGTGAATTTGCGGGAAATGAGGTGTAAAGTTTTACTTACCCTAAAATCGGCCTGCACCATAATATTGACCCTCACCAGACTGTTCTTTTTCCTCAAATAATTTCCTCTTTTTTTCTCTTGTCTTGCTTCTTTTGACACACTTTCCATTGCCTTCTCAAATTTCTGTGTTCTTTGAATATCGCAACTCTTAATTGTTTCCACAGATTAACTCAATTAAAAGAAATTCCGGTCAAAACATTACTTAACAAAATTCTGAATAGTTTCCGTAATTTCTATCGTACAGTTATGATTTTTGTACGTAATTGCACAGAAAAAGATACAGAAGGCAATGGCGCCAAAATTAGAAAAATCGAATTTTTTCGATTTTCGAGGTATAGTGCTCCTCTTAAATTTGAAGACTAAAAGACTAAAATTGACCAACCCACCGGGTGGGTTGGTCTAGAGGTAAAGTTGTCGCCAAAATCAGCTGTTAAACAGCTGATTTTCGGAGACGAAGGTTCCTGGTTCAAATCCTAGTAAAGGTAGTTACTTTTATACGGATTTGAATACTAGACAGTGGTTACCGGTGTACTTTGATGGTTGGGGTTTAATTAACCATATTCTCTCAGGACTGGTCGGCCTGGGTCTGTACAAGACTACACCTCATTTACACATCATCCTCATCTCATTGGGTCATTGGGTTGCTTATTGTTCTGAATTGAACAGATTGCAACGTACACAAATTAGGAATGAGAAAAAATTGATTAACGTATTTTCTTTTTATTAGTTACAATTCAATTCATTAAAAAATGAAGTTCTTTATTATCTGATGTTAAAATTTTCTTGTCCTGATTGCCCTAAAAGAAAGAAAATTATTGATTTTTAAATTATGTATCTATTATTTACAATAAATTTTAAAATGAAGCGTAGCCCCTATCGACAATAAAAGTAAACCTATCTTCTTTAATCATGTTCAATAGACCAGCTGGGATGGTCTTTTCCTCCTGAACTGGGCCCGTAGATCGTCACTTTTCCACAACGCTCCATCATCACTTCCGTCGAGGTTTTCAAATGAACATTTTTTGAAACTTTTTACAATTAAATGTTGTGCATGCAGCGCTAATCCATTCCCATACGAGTATTACAGACAAACTTGCTTTCTTGAGTCTTCCAGTCGGAGTGGAGTGGTATCACGCAACGTATTTTGCCATCCAATCGGAGTAACGTTCAACCCTTTATAGGGGAAAATATTATATATTTTGTAAAATATTAAATTTTGCTTTACAGGGACTTGAATAGTGTATTTCTAGTGACAGAAATGTAAGATATATTACTTTCTCTTGCCTATATGAATATATAGGAAGGAAAGTATTGTTTTCATGTCGATTTTTCGAAATCGAGTTTTCACCGGATCTATACGTTTTCAGACCCCCTGAACCCAAAAAACATGTTTTTAGCGATTAGTCTGTGTGTGTGTCTGTGTGTGTGTGTGTGTGTCTGTGTGTGCGTGTGTCTGTGTGTGTGTGTGAACAGAATATCTCAAGAACGGAACATCGTACGAACTTGAAACTTGACACTTAAGTTACATACCACTACCGGACCCGACACGAACATTTTCATCAAAATCGGTCAACCGGAAGTAGTAGTTTATTCGTATAATTTTTCACTTTTTTGCAATTTTCTCAAAAACTGGTCCTACGATTTTTTTTAAAATCACCTCATTTACTCAATTTTTTATTCTCTACAAGATAGGGTAGGCGCCATGTTTACTGAAATTCTGGGTGAGGCTGTTTTCACGTAAAAATATAGTTTTTTTAAGATTACGGCTTTAATATGCAATTTAGAGCAAAAATTTATATAATAAAAGTTGTAGAGAATGTAAAATCCTACAACTTTTATTTCAAACATTTTTTTGTATAACGCTTAGTTTAGCGGTAATTTGCGATTTTCTGTTTTTTTCTCACGAAAACGTGAGAAAAATTGATTTTTTTAACATTTCGGCCTTAGTATGCATTTTACGACAAAAGTGTATATAATAAAATTTATAGAAAATTAAGAGATCTACAACTTTTATTCAGAGCATTTTTCTCTACAGAGCCTAATTTAGCGTGAAAGTGTGATTTTCCGTTTTTTTGTAAGCCAAATTGAGTTCGATTTTCATTTTGCGTCATTCACTCATGATTAAAATAAGGTTATGTTTGTTGAGGTTAGTTTGTTTTGTTTATTTCTAATATTTTATTAATAATGTTAGGTTTATTATTAATTATTTGCATAGGCAAGAGAAAGTTGTGTGAGTGTTTCACACCAGATTTTCTTTTTCTAAGTTAAGCCCTGGTAAGTATACTTACCAAGGAACGTTTATTGAAATGGTAATCACATAATGTCTAGTGGTAAGAATGCTTATTAAAACAACTTGTGGTAGGCCTACTATATAACAAAAAAATCTGGTGTGAAACACTCACACAATTTTCTCTTGCCAATGCAAATAATTAACAAAATAACCTAACATTAGTAATAAAACATTAGAAATAAATAAAAAACTAACCTCAAAATCATAACCTTAATTTAATCATGAGAGAAACACGCAAAATAAAAATCAACCTCAGTTTGGCCTAAAAATACGGGAAATCAATCTTTCACGCTCAACTAGGCTCTGTAGAAAAAAATGCTTGAAATAAAAGTTGTAGATCTTTTAATTTTCTATAAATTTTATTAAATACACTTTTGTCGTAAAATGCATTCTAAGGCCGAAATCTTAAAAAAATCGATTTTTCACACGTTTTCGTGAGAAAAAAACAGAAAATAGATAATTACCGCTAAACTAAGCGGTATACAAAAAAATGTTTTAAATAAAAGTTGTAGGTTTTTAAATTCTCTATAACTTTTATTATATAAATTTTTGCGCTAAATTGCATATTAAAGCCATAATCTTAAAAAAACTATGTTTTTACGTGAAAACAGCCTCACCCAGAATTTCAGTAAACATGACGCCTATCCTACCTTGTAGAGAATAAAAAATTGAGTAATCCAGGCGATTTAAAAAAAAATCGTAGGACCAGTTTTTGAGAAAATCGCAAAAAAGTGAAAAATTATACGAATAAACTACTACTTCCGGTTGACCGATTTTGATGAAAATGTTCGTGTCGGGTCCGGTAGTGTATGTAACTTAAGTTTCAAGTTTCAAGTTCGTACGTTGTTCCGTTCTTGAGATATTCTGTTCACACACACACACACACACACACACACACACACCCAGAGACCAATCGCTAAAAACATGTTTTTTGGGTTCAGGGGGTCTGAAAACATATAGATCCGGTGAAAACTCGATTTCGAAAAATCGACATGAAAACAATACTTTCCTTCCTATATATTCATATAGGCAAGAGAAAGTAAAAAATATGTAGAATAACTTATCTTAACTTTATTTTATCATGAATGCTTGCTTTCCCATTAAAAAACCTGAATTTTCTAAGCACTGTACAAAAGTAACAAGAAAACAACACGGTAGCATACGCAGGTATGAATCCTTACCAAATTCGTGTAACTCATGAAGTAAATGGTCTTTCCGTGCTAATTTCAAAATTTGGATAACCTACTTATCAGAGAACATTTGAAACACATAAAATGCCAATAGGGTTCAACTACATAGCTTATTATTAAATAAACTCGACCTTATTGCCACTGGTAACCAAACACCTATAAAGGTTTAAAAGGAGACTGTACTTTGTATCCCGCCAATGTTAAATTTGCTATTTTAGGTACATTTTTCATAGGATTGGTAAAAGATAAGGAAATTAAACTTTACCCACTATAGGTGTCGGGTTTCTTCTCTAGCTACTGACATTTTTTACTTTCTCTTGCCTATATGAATATATAGGAAGGAAAGTATTGTTTTCATGTCGATTTTAAGAAATCGAGTTTTCACCGGATCTATACGTTTTCAGACCCCCTGAACCCAAAAAACATGTTTTTAGCGATTGGTCTGTGTGTGTGTCTGTGTGTCTGTGTGTGTGTGTGTCTGTGTGTCTGTGTGTGTGTGTGTGTGTGTGTGTGTGTGTGTGTGTGTGTGTGTGTGTGTGTGTGTGTGTGTGTGTGTGTGTGTGTGTGTGTGTGTGTGTGTGTGTGTGTGTGTATGTGTGTGTGTGTGTGTGTGTGTGTGTGTGTGTGTGTGTGTGTGTGTGTGTGTGTGAACAGAATATCTCAAGAACGGAACATCGTACGAACTTGAAACTTGAAACTTAAGTTACATACCACTACCGGACGCGACACGAACATTTTCATCAAAATCGGTCAACCGGAAGTAGTAGTTTATTCGTATAATTTTTCAGTTTTTTGCGATTTTCTCAAAAACTGGTCCTACGATTTTTTTTAAAATCGCCTATTTTACTCAATTTTTTATTCTCTACAAGATAGGGTAGGCGCCATGTCTGCTGAAATTCTGGGTGAGGCTGTTTTCACGTAAAAACGTTGTTTTTTTAAGATTACGGCTTTAATATAAATTTTAGCGCAAAAATTTATATAATAAAAGTTGTAGAGAATTTAAAAACCTACAACTTCTGTTTCAAACATTATTTTGTATAACGCTTAGTTTAGCGGTAATTTGCGATTTTCTGTTTTTTTTCTCACGAAAACGTGAGAAAAATCGATTTTTTTAACATTTCGGTCTTGTATGCATTTTACGACAAAAGTGTATATAATAAAAGTTATAGAAAATTAAAAGATCTACAACTTTTATTAGAGAATTTTTCTCTACAGAGCCTAGTTTAGCGTGAAAGTGTGATTTTCCTTTTTTTTTAAGCCAAATTGAGTTCGATTTTCATTTTGCGTCTTCCACTCATGATTAAAATAAGGTTATGTTTTTGAGGTTAGTTGTTGTTTATTTTTAATATTTTATTAATAATGTTAGGTTTATTATTAATTATTTGCATTGGCAAGAGAAAGTTGTGTGAGTGTTTCACACCAGATTTTTTCAATTTAATCTTGAGACCATACGATTTTTTTTTAAAATTACGAATAACATAACATTTTACAAATTGTTTTCTACGGTTTTTTGCGTATTATTAATTTTTGTAGCACCTGAGGAAGTCATAAAAATCTGGTGTGAAACACTCACACAACTTTCTCTTGCCAATGCAAATAATTAATAATAAACCTAACATTATTAATAAAATATTAAAAATAAACAACAACTAACCTCAAAAACATAACCTTATTTAAATCATGAGTGGAAGACGCAAAATGAAAATCGAACTCAATTTGGCTTAAAAAAAACGGAAAATCACACTTTTACGCTAAACTAGGCTCTGTAGAGAAAAATTCTCTAAACAAAAGTTGTAGATCTTTTAATTTTCTATAACTTTTATTATATACACTTTTGTCGTAAAATGCATACTAAGACCGAAATGTTAAAAAAATCGATTTTTCTCACGTTTTCGTGAGAAAAAAACAGAAAATCGCAAATTACCGCTAAACTAAGCGTTATACAAAAAAATGTTTGAAACAGAAGTTGTAGGTTTTTAAATTCTCTACAACTTTTATTATATAAGTTTTTGCGCTAAAATTTATATTAAAGCCGTAATCTTAAAAAAACAACGTTTTTACGTGAAAACAGCCTCACCGAGAATTTCAGCAGACATGGCGCCTACCCTATCTTGTAGAGAATAAAAAATTGAGTAAAATAGGCGATTTTAAAAAAAATCGTAGGACCAGTTTCTGAGAAAATCGCAAAAAACTGAAAAATTATACGAATAAACTATTTATTTATTTATTCCGGTTGACCGATTTTGATGAAAATGTTCGTGTCGCGTCCGGTAGTGGTATGTAACTTAAGTTTCAAGTTTCAAGTTCGTACGATGTTCCGTTCTTGAGATATTCTGTTCACACACACACACACACACAGACACACACACACACAGACACACAGACACACAGACACACACACAGACCAATCGCTAAAAACATGTTTTTTGGATTCAGGGGGTCTGAAAACGTATAGATCCGGTGAAAACTCGATTTCGAAAAATCGACATGAAAACAATACTTTCCTTCCTATATATTCATATAGGCAAGAGAAAGTAAAAATGTCGGTATATGTGGATATACAAGATAATTAACTGGTAAAAATTTCAGCCTGGAGAACAATGTACCTCAGTGTTAAAAATCTAAATTTATGGGAAAATGTAAGAAACAAGAAGGCACTAATCAAAAACAATATGCCGGCCGCATTGGCGCAGTTGGTAACGTGCTCGCCTCTCATCATGCGGTCCTGGGTTCGAATCCCACTCAGGCATGACATATTTTCATACGTTACAAAAAAAAAATCATTTCATCCTACATCGCATAAAGTTACACCCCAACCTCGTCGCTAATCACCATTGCAGTTGATGCGTCGTTAAATAAAAAAAAAAATAAAAAAAAAACAATATGTACACAAACACAAGTAAATTTCCCATCAACAGTTGTTTAGAAAGCTGAACCAACAGCTGAAAATACAAAAAACAGTGATGCAGTTATTTTAAAAACTAAAACTCTGCACTAAAACGAGCAGTATAAAATTGTGAAAAATATTCGTTTCTGGTAAAATGATAATTTTTCTGTGTAAACCTGATAAAAACTTAATTTTTCATAAATTTTTTTTGACGTAATTTAATGTTTTCCTGGTAGATCTAGGCCTAATCTATTGAAAAACATAAAAAAACTATAAATCGAAATTTTGAGTTAAAACCATCGTGCCACCTCCCCTTCACCCTTTATAGGTCTTTGGAAAGCATACTTACCACTGGCAATAAGGTTCTTTTTATTTAACAATAAGCTACGCAGTTGAACCTTATTGGTATTTTATGGTGTTATAGATGTTCTCTGGTAAGTAGGCTATCCACATTTTGAAATTAGCGTGCAACGACCATTTTCTTCGTGAGTGCACGGATGTGGTAATGATTCATAACAGCGTATGCTACCGCTTTGTTTTGTAATTACTTTTGTACTGTGCTTAGAACGTTATAACGGGTGATTCAAAAAAAGCGCCGGTTTTTAAACGGCTGGTAAATTTTTGTTTATCGGTTGGCAACATTGTTAGACCTCATTTCTATTTCGGAGAACATTCCGATTGACGATTCAGTTGTAGTTTCGCTTATTCGCAGTGTAGTACTCTCGCAGTCTGTGTCTAACCATGGAGAAGTTTACTATTGCACAACGAGTGTTAATCGTCAAAACATTTTACCAGAGTGGAGAGAGTTATGCGGCTACTGTCAGGCGACTTCGCGGTATTCTAGGACGTAATGAAGCACCGAATGAATCAACAGTTCGCAGGCTCATGAAAAAGTTTTTTGAGACGGGTTCAACAGTCGACCTTAAAAGTTCTGGACGTCGTCGTTCTGGCCGAACTGAGCAGAACGTTGCGTTGGTTCATGACAGTGTGGCTGTTAGCCCAGCAAAATCAATACGTCGCCGTTCTCAACAATTGGGTTTACGATGTTCTACTGTACGGAGAATTCTTCGGTATGATCTCCAATATCACCCGTATAAAATTCAGTTGACGCAACATTTGAAAGTGGCAGACCACCAGAAGAGACGACAGTTTGTTGACTGGGTATTGAGAAAACGGCAGGATGATGACACCTTCGCAAACAAAATCATTTTCAGTGATGAGGAGCACTTCCACTTAAACTGTTTTGTTAATAAACAGAACTGCCGTATGTGGGGTTTAGAAAACCCTCGCGTGGTTAATGAAAGGGAAATGTATGCACAGCGAGTGACAGTTTGGTGCGGCTTTTGCTCGGGCGGTGTCATCGGCCCTTACTTTTTTGAAAATCAAGAAGGACAAGCCGTGACAGTAAATGGAGACCGATACCGTACGATGATTAGGGAGTTTTTGTGGCGTCATTTGGATGGAATGGACATTGACGAGTTGTGGTTTCAGCAGGATGGTACCACCTGTCACGCTGCACGAGAAACAATGTTGTTGCTCCGTGAACGGTTCCAGGATCGCATCATTTCTCGTAATTCCGACCATCAATGGCCACCAAGGTCGTGTGACTTGACGCCTTGTGACTTTCATCTTTGGGGTCATCTGAAGTTATTGGTGTATGCCAATAAACCCCGAAACTTGTCGTGCAGTAATATTCTATTTCATGAACAGAGTTGATGCGTGCCAGCGCAGTAGAGGAGGACACATGCATGACATCATTTTTCATACATGAAATCGGAAGGTAAGATGAACTTGTTGATGTATTTATTTTCAGTTTTTCAATAAAATAATTCTCTTAATTTGATATATCAAAACCGGCGCTCTTTTTGAATCACCCTATTTTTTTACGAGAAAGCAAGCATTCATGCTAATATAAAGTTAAGATAAGTTATTCTACACATTATTTTGTTAAAGTAATATAAGTTGTTTTAATATGCATTCTTACCACTAAACATTATGTGATTTCCATTTTAATAAACGTTTCTTGGTAAGTATACTTACCAGAGCTTAACATCAAAGAAAAGAAATATCTTACTGTTCTGGCACTAGAAACACATTATTCAAGTCCCTGTACAGCAAAATTTAACATTTAGCGACATATATATTTTCCCCGTAGTACTGCCCTGTTGTTGTTGTTTAGGTCATCAGCCAAAAAGCTGGTTTGAACCTATAGAGGTTTTTCTAAGTAAAACGAGGAGTGAGGTGGTTTACCATTGCCTTCCTCACTGAGTAGAAAAGTACACTTATCAGCATGCCAGGCCCTCTGAAAAGCATATATTTTCCACTCTGCAAATGACACTTTCACTTCATTCACCACAGGGTCTGGCTGTATAATGAAATTCATTACTCCCAGAGGAGATAACTCTGATTAGTGTCTTTTACACCTCTACCTCTTCTGTTCTTAAATGATTCAGTCATTTAATTGGCTGACCATGTGATAAGAAACAGAACTATTTATTTTAGAACTGCAATGAACAGATTGAGTGTAAATAATTTGACACTCCACCTGTCTGTTATGCCCTATAAAGGGTTAACCCTTTATAGGGCAGTAGCCTACTACGGGGAAAAAATGCATGTTGTAAAATGTTAAATTTTGTTTGATAGGGACTTGAATAATGTATTTCTAGTGCCACAACAAAAAGATATTTCTTTTTTTTTTTAATGTTAAGCCCTGGTAAGTATACTTACCAAGGAACGTTTATTGAAATGGGAATCACATAACGTTTAAATGGAAACAATGCTTATTAAAACAACTTGTAGTACTACATAAAAGAAAAATGTGAAGAAAAACTTATCTTAACTTTATATTTGCATAAATGCTTGATTTCCCGAAAAAATCTCGAATTTTCTAAGCACCGTACAAAGGTAACAACAAAACAACACATTTGCGTACACTGGTATAAATCCTCACCACATTCGCGCAACTCACATAGCAAATGGTCGCTGCGCACTAATGTCAAAATGTGGATAGCCTACTTAACAGAGAACATCTATAAAACCATAAAATGCCAATAAGGTTCAACTGCACAGCTTATTCTTTAAAAAAAATCGACCTTATTGCCACTGGTAAGTATACCTACCACAGACCTATAAAGGGTTAAAACAGATTTTAGAAGAAGGTGACCGGGGTAGGTACGCTGGCAAATATTTATTTATTTATTTTCCCATTAATTACAAGAAAATATCGTTATAATATTAACATTATAACGTTTATATCGATCGTTTTATAACGATTATATCGTTATAATGTTAATTTCCTTAATTAGCCTATACTTTAAAAATCTAAAAGCTATTTATTTTAATTCGTGATGGGAAAATTAATCCACCTAACTATGGTTCCCATGTTCAAGGGTAGATCAATTCAGTGCTTCTTCGTTTATTAATACTACAGAAATCTATTAGTGTGTTAGTAATTACAACTACATGTTAGTTACTTAAACACTACTAATTAAACTACTAAGACAGTTTTATTAAAAAAAATATATATGCTATTATATAATATATACGTGTACAAATAAAAAACAAAACAAACAATAAAATATGGAAAACAAAAGAATTTGTTTAAAAATAGAAAACTGAAATCGAAATCGATAGACGAGCTCACAAAACTATATGTTTCCTTGTGTAACCATTTTTTACTTTCTCTTGCCTATATGAATATATAGGAAGGAAAGTACTGTTTTCATGTCGATTTTTCGAAATCGAGTTTTCACCGGATCTACACGTTTTCAGACCCCCTGAACCCAAAAAACATGTTTTTAGCGATTGGTTTGTGTGTGTGTGTGTGTGTGTGTGCGTGTGTGTGTGTGTGTGTGTGTGTGTGTGTGTGTGTGTGTGTGTGTGTGTGTGTGTGTGTGTGTGTGTGTGAACAGAATATCTCAAGAAAGAAACATCGTACGAACTTGAAACTTGAAACTTAAGTTACATACCACTACCGGACGCGACACGAACATTTTCATCAAAATCGGTCAACCGAAAGTAGTAGTTTATTCGTGTAATTTTTCACTTTTTTGTGATTTTCTCAAAAACTGTTCCTACGATTTTTTTAAAAATCGCCTGGTTTACTAAATTTTTTATGCTCTACAAGATAGGGTAGGCGCCATGTTTGCTGAAATTCTTGGTGAGGCTGTTTTTACGTAAAAACGTTGTTTTTTTAAGATTATGGCTTTAATATGCAGTTTAGCGCAAAAATTTATATAATAAAAGTTGTAGGGAACTTAAAATCCTACTACTTTTATTTCAAAAAATTTTTGGTATAGCGCTTAGTTTGGTATAACGCCTAGGTAATTAGCGATTTTCTGTTTTTTTCTTACGAAAACGTGTGAAAAATCGATTTTTTTTTAAAGATTTCGGCCTTAGTATGCACTTCACGACAAAAGTGTATATAATCAAATTTATAGGAAATTAAAAGATCTACGACTTTTATTGAGAGCATTTTTCTCTACAGAGCCTAGTTTAGCGCGAAAGAGTGATTTTCCGTATTTTAAAGCCAAACTAAGGTCCATTGTCATTTTGTCTTTCATATATGATTAAAATTAGGTTATGTTTATTGAGGTTAGTTTTTTGTTTATTTCTAATGTTTTATTACTAATGTTAGGATTATTGTTTATTATTTGTATTGGCAAGAGAAAGTTGCGTGAGTGTTTCACACCAGATTTTTTAGTAAGGTTTCTTACTTGTAATCTCATAAATTGCCCATAACAGACAGGTGGAGTGTCAAATTATTTACACTCAATCTGTTCGCGGCGGGGCTAAAATAAATAGTTCTGTTTTTTATCACATGGTCAGGTAAATTAAATGACTGAATCATTAAAGAACAGAAGAGGTAGAGTTGTAAAAGACACTAATCAGAGTTATCTCCTCTGAAAGTAATGAATTTCATTATACAGGTAGACCCTGTGGTGAATGAAGTGAAGGTGTCGTTTGCAGAGTGGAAAATATGTGCTTTTCAGAGGACCTGGCATGCTGATAAGCGTACTTTCCCACTCAGTGAGTTGTGGTAATGTTAAACCACCTCACTCCTCGTTTTACTGCCCATTCAAAAGCTTCGTGCAGCTGAGAGGTATGCATTACGTCACTACTACAGTGAGAGATTGCGTTAGTAGTAGTAACATTTTACTTGTATTATGTTTGTAGTAGTCAAGGGTACTATCCAAACTACTAACATATATTGTGTGTCGCCATCTACAGCGAATAGTCAAAACAACACCCACATATGTCACCACACTAGGCAGCCTACTGCCTAGCGAAGAGCAATGAGATGATTAGTAGAGTGTTATGACGTAACAGCAGTCTGGTACTTCGTCTTTCCCCTTCATCCCGCAGCTGCACAAAGCTTAGATTCATACAGTACTTGGTAAAACCTCTACAGGTTCAAACCAGCCTTTCAGATGATGACCTAAACAACAAAAAAAATCTCATAAAAAAGAATAACAAATAAATGTATGGTGTTACTCTAGTTTTTTTGTCATCACATATAATTAATTGTGTAAGGGGGCATGGGAAGCTTTCTTCTATACTGAAGGGGGGGGGGTGGTTAAAATAGTTTGGGAATCACTGCGTTAGTCCATGATTGGTTTGCAGGAAATTGAAATTTCGGTCTGTTCTGCTGCCTTTCTTTCACTAATTAGATCCGTCCTGCTTCCCTGTGTTTGCTTCTCGGAGGCTAGGGACCCCTATTGCTTCTCGGAGACCCCTTACTGCTGTAAGGGGTTATGTGGAGGCCATTGGGAGCCTGTGCTCTCTTGGTAAAGAACGGTGTTTTTATGATTACGGCCTAAGAATGTATTTTACAACAAAATTGTATATAGGATAAAATTTTAAAGTTGTATAACATTTAAAACCTCACAACTTTTATTTCATGTTTTTTTTTTGTATAACCGTTAGTTTATCGTCAAAATTAGTGATTTTTAGTAGTATTATTAAAATTACGGCCTTAGTATGAATTGTATCCATTTTACGACAAAAATGTATAATAATTAGAGATAGTATAGAAAATAATATTAAAAAATCTTCAACTTTTATATCAAGTATTTTCTTCTACAGAGCCTAGTTTTGCGTCAATTAGTGATTTTCCGTATTTTCATTTTATTAGCCTCTATCTAGAGTTTCAAACTTGCCTTTCGCCGGATCACCTAAACAACAATTTATATGAAACCCACGGGGTCGGTCAGCTGGTAAAGTCGTCACCACGAGCCAGTTGTTTAAAAGCTGATTTTCAGAGACTCAATTTATCAGTAACCCACCAGGTTGGTCTAGAGGTAAAGTCGACGCCAAAATCAGCTGTTTAACAGCTGGTTTTTGGAGACGATGGTTCCTGGTTCAAATCCTTGTAAAGGTAGTTACTTTTATACGGATTTGAATACTAGACAGTGATTGCCGGTGTACTTTGATGGTTGGGGTTTAATTAACCATACTCTATCAGGAATGGTCGGCCTGAGTCTGTACAAAACTACACCTCATTTACACGTCATACACATCATCCTCATCTTATTGGGTCATAGGGTTGCTTATTGTTCTGAATTGAACAGATTGCAACGTACACAAATTAGGAATTTAAAAAAAAAATTATCAGGTCAGCGACTGAGGCGGGACATTCATTCTTGTAACGCTAAAAAAATTGTTTTTGGTTTAACGTCCGACTGTTCGGAAGTTACTGCTAATGCAAACGGTGAAGGATTAAATGATTTTTTTGTAACGTATGAAAATATGCCGTGCCTGAATGGGATTCGAATCCAAGACCGCATGATGAGAGGCGAGCACGTTACCAACTACGCCAATGCTGCCGGCAACGCTAGAAATTGCGATCATATTAATGAACCTTTCCGGTCGTTGAAAAGCTGTGATGTTTTAGGACTGAAATAATATAATAAACTGTCACAGGTTATCTTTTAATACGTGTAATGTTGTTGAATTGGAAATTTCATTTATTTTTGTTTATATTTATTTTATTTGTAGAGAAGGAAGTAAAATCTATTATGTGTAATTACTTAATGATTGTTAATTCTTTATGATAATATGAACTTGACCTTTGACTATTGCTATGAATTTGCCTAATATCAATAAAATTTATTATTATTATGAACAAATTACAATTAATATATAAACCATACAAAAGTTTAGGTAATATTGGAGTGGCCACTCGATAATCGAAAAATACCGGATTGTTGAAGCGGATGAAGTAAAAATCTGCCCATAACACACAGGTGGAGTGTCAAATTATTTACATTCAATCTGTTCGTTGCAGGGCTAAAATAAATAGTTCTGTTTCTTATCACATGGTCAGCCAATTAAATCACTGATTCATTTAAGAACAGAAGAGGTAGAGGTGTACTGTGACACTAATCAGAGTAATCTCCTCTGAAAGTAATGAATTTCATTATACAGCCAGACCCTGTGGTGAATGAAATGAAGGTGTCATTTGCAGAGTGGAAAATAAGTGCTTTTCAGAGGGCCCGGCGTGCTGATAAGCGTACTTTTCCACTCAGTGAGTTGTGGCAATGGTAAACCACCTGACTCCTCGTTTTACTTAGTGAAACCTCTACAGGTTCAAACCAGCCTTTCAGTGATGACCTAAACGAAATATTTAAATACTATTAAAATGTATTAAAATTCTATTAATACTGACAGTATTCAAATGAACTAATGTCCCCTAGCCGTGGGAGTGAGAAAATGCATAACGCTCTCGAATGGTCGGCCTGAGTCTGTATGAGACTACACCTCATTTATACGTCACACACATCATTCTCATCACATTGGGCCATGGGGTGGCTTATTGTTCTCAATTGAACAGATCACAACGTACACGCATTAGAGATAAAAAAAATAATTATTACAGTGTCATAAATTCGCGATAAAGTAATGCAATGATGTAAGAGTTGAATGAAGATAAGTAGAGAAATTACGTAGTGCCATTATTTGTATAACAAATAGCCAGATATATCAGTGATCAAGTTTTTCTATTTTCACCAACGAAATGTACCAAGTAAGTGCCGATTCCATTTTAATATTTAATGAAGTACTGTTTTTAAATATTATTCCAGCTATTCAGTCGGCTGAATTCGTTAATTTAGTTATTTTATATTATTTATAATTTAGTTATATTTATTTTATTTGTTGAGAAGGAAGCAAAATCTATTTTGTGTAATTACTTAATGATTGTTAATTCGTTATACTAATATGAACTTGACCTTTGACTATTGCTATGAATTTGCCTAATATTAATAAAATTTATTATTATTATTAAGAACAAATTACAATTAATAGGTAAATAATCCATAAAAAAATTAAGGTAAAATTAGAGTGGCCACTCGATAATCGAAAAATACCGGATTTTTAAAGGAGATAAAGTAAAAATCAGCCCATAACACACCGGTGGAGTGATAAATTATTTACATTCAATCTGCTTGTTGTAGGGCTAAAATAAATAGTTCTATTTTTTATCACATGGTCAGCCAATTAAATTACTGAATCATCTAAGAACAGAAGAGGTAGAAGTGTAAAAGACACTAATCAGAGTTATCTCTTCTGAAAATAATGAATTTCATTATACAGCCAGACCCTGTGGAGAATGAAATGAAGGTGTCATTTGCAGAGTGGAAAATAAGTGCTTTTCAGAAGGCCCGGCGTGCTGATAAGCGTACTGCCCGTCCCCAAGCTTTGTGCAGCTGCGGGATGAAGGGGACAGACGAAGTACCAGAATGCTGTTACGTCATAACACTGTACTAATCATCTCATTGCTCTTCGCTAGGCAGTAGGCTGCCTAGTGTGGTGACATACGTGGGTGTTGTTTTGACTATTCGCTGTAGATGGCGACACAAAATATATATGTAGTTTGGATAGTACCCTTGACTACTACAAACATAATGCAAGTACAGTATAATACCGATTATCCGTGGTAATTGGGGGGATAACTATACCGGATAACCGGAAAACACGGATAATACAACCCAATTCGGTCGAGACCACTTACGTCATAAACAAAACCATCAGTTACGCGTATGTTTTATTCTACTGATTAATACATGTTAATACTATCGGATATCGGAAATAAATAAACAAATTGTATTGAAATAAAAATATTTACTACATAAATTTATATTAGTCTTACCTTAAACTACGTACCAAAAAAATCACAAAAAATCTGTTATTTTACTTTGTTTTATTTTATGCCGCAATATATTTTCTTTTATTTTTCTTAGGCTATATAACCACGAATATGTAAAATGTCCACGTAATCTGTGTCATTCTGATTTTCCATGAAAGTTAGTAATGTTTCGGCACCGGTTAAAGCTTCTTTGCAACTTATTTTAGGAGCTGGTAACGTGCTCGCCTCTCATCACGCGGTCTTGGGTTCGAATCCCACTCGAGCATGGCATTTTTTCATACGTTACAAAAAATTCATTTCATCCTTCACCGTCTGCATTAGCAGCAATTTGCAAAACAGTCTGACGTTAAGCAAAAAAAAAAAAAAATTTCTACTGATCGCACGGTTAATCTAAACCCTGGTTAAACGATCCACGGAAAATCGGTACTCTACTGTAAAACGTTACTACTACTAACGCAATCTGTCACAGTAGTAGTGACGTAATGCATACCTCTCAGCTGCACAAAGCTTGGCAACGGGCAGTACTTTTCCAGTCAGTGAGTTGTGGCAATGGTAAACCACCTCACTCCTCGTTTTACTGAGGAAAACCTCAAGAGGTTCAAACCAGCCTTTCGGCTGATGACCTTAACAACATATTTAAATACTACTAAACTGCATTAAAATACTATTATATTTAAATGATATATATAAAAATCTGGTGTGAAACACTCACATAACTTTCTCTTGCCAATACAAATAATAAACAATATAACCTAACATTAGTAATAAAACATTAGCAATAAACAAAAAACTAACCTTAATAAACATACCCTTATTTTAATCATTACTGAAAGACGAAAAATGAAAATCGAACTTAAAAATATGGAAAATCACTCTTTCACACTAAACTAGGCTCTGTAGAGAAAAATACTCAAAACAAACGTTGTAGATCTTTTTATTTTTTAATAAATTAATTATATACACTTTTGTCGTAAAATGCATACTAAGAACGAAATCTTTAAAAAATCGATTTTTTCACACGTTTTCGTGAGAAAAAAACAGAAAATTGCTAATTACTGCTAAACTAAGCGTTATACAAAAAAATGTTTGAAATAAAAGTTGTAGGATTGTAAATTCTCTACATTTTTTATTATAAATTTTGCGCTAATTTGCATTGTAAAGCCGTAATCTAAAAAAAACTATGCTTTAACGTGAAAACAGCCTCACCAAGAATTTTAGCAAACATGACGCCTACCTACCTTGTAAAGAATAAAAAATTGAGTAAACCAGGCGATTTTAAAAAAAATCGTAGGACCAGTTTTTGAGAAAATCGCAGAAAAGTGAAAAATTACATGAATAAACTACTACTTCCGGTTGACCGATTTTGATGAAAATGTTCGTGTCGGGTTTGGTAGTGGTATGTAACTTAATTTTCAAGTTTCAAGTTCGTACAATGTTCCGTTCTTGAGATATTTTGCACACACACACACACACACACACACAGACAGACACAGACACACACATAGACCAATCGCTAAAAACATGTTGTTGTGTGGGTTGAGGGGGTCTGTTTACGTGTAGATCCGGTGGAGATTGGTTTTGTTAAAATCGACATGAAAACAATACTTTCCTTCTTATTTATTCATATAGGCAAGAGAAAGCAATAATACCGTGCGTTCGGAAAGTCGCTGTGCACTGGAATTGTGACTATGGATTTATGAAAATATGTATAAAGAAATGACTAAGCATTTTGGAAAAAAATTTATTCAATACCTTAATTACATTGTTAAACCGTGATTACATTGTTAAACCGTGATTACATTGTTTATAGAAGGTGTTCGAAATGACCTCCATTGGCATCATCAATACAGCATTGCACTCGTTTCATTTTGTTTGCAAACACCTTTCGCAACTGTATAAAACGTTATGCAACGTGTTTGGTGAACGAATAATTTCAAAGAATTTGTGGCCTGCAAGATCTCCTGATCTGACTCCCCCCGATTTCTTTTTATGGGGTGCGGCGAAACAAACTGTGTATCGGAACAGACCACACACGATTGACGAACTTAAAGCCGCAATAACGGCATACATTCAAGGAATCACTGTTCTTCAGTTGCGAAAGGTGTTTGCAAACAAAATGAAACGAGTGCAATGCTGTATTGATGCCAATGGAGGTCATTTCGAACACCTTCTATAAACAATGTAATCACGGTTTAACAATGTAATTAAGGTATTGAATAAATTTTTTTCCAAAATGCTTAGTCATTTCTTTATACATATTTTCATAAATCCATAGTCACAATTCCAGTGCACAGCGACTTTCCGAACGCATGGTATATTGTTATATATTGAAACAGGGCAAGAGAAAAGAAAAGAGCCGAGACTGAATAGACGTTGAGGAGATGATAAATAGGAAACGACATGAGTGCACGTTACTAGCACAGAATAAAATTTAAAGAATTTCAATGTACTGTATATATTTTACATAAAGCGAATGTTTCTCTTTTATTTAGAAAAAAAAAATTATTTGTTAAAATATATAATAATAGTATTTTTTATTATTTCGTGGGAATTAATGTTTTTGTTTATAATGAACAATTTCCCATGGAAAATGTAATTCGCAGATAGTTTAAAATGAATGTAAATGGTTCTTTCTAGCCTCATTCTGTAGGTATCTTTGGTTTGGTTCGTGTAATTACAGCACCTAATAAAAATATGAATGAGTTATGCAGAAAAATTCTATCGCATGCAGCTCATTTAGCCTAATAAGCCTGTATGCAAATTAGATTCTTCCTTAACACAACTTCTTTTTTGTTATCCGACATTTATTTTTAACCGAACGATCGATTAACCCTTTACAGGTCTATAAAATATAAAATTTAAGTTTTTATCAAGTTTATCCTAAAAAAATTAACATGTCGCCAAGAACAAAAAATTTTTCATATATTTATATTGTTCATTTTAGTGCAAAAAGAATTTTCGTTTTTTTTTAAATATCTGCTTCATTATTTTTAATATTCTCAGTTGTTGGTGCAGCTTTCTAACAAACTGTTGATGGAAAATTAAACTTGTTTGTGTACATTTTATTTTTTTATTTGTGCCTTTTCCCGTAAATTTAAATTTTTAAAACTTATGTACGTTTTTCTCAGAAACCATTATTTAACCTACCAGGCTGACATTTTTAGCAGTTGATTATCATGTAGCCTACATGCACATTAACCGACATTGTTTTTACTTCCTCAGGTGCTCAAAAAAATAATAATATACAAAAAAAACATAGAAAAAAATTGTAAAAATTTAATGTTATTTGTTATTCTTTTAAAAACTTTATGGTCCAACAGATTAAATTGAAAAAATGTCGGTAGCTGAAACCACCCTACAACTATACTTACCACTGGCAATAAGGTTGATTTTTTAAAAGAATAAGCTATGCAGTTGAACCCTATTGGAATTTTATAGTTTTATAGATGTTCTCTGGTAAGTAGGCTATCCACATTTTGAAATTACCGCGCAGCGACCATTTTCTTCGTGAGTTGCACGAATGTGGTAAGAATTTATACCAGTTTACGCCACCGCTTTGCTTTGTTGTTACTTTTGTACAGTGCTTAGAAAATCCAGTTTTTATCGGGAAAACAAGCATTCATGCTAATATAAAGTTGAGATAAGTTATTCTATATACATTTTTTTGTTAAATAGTAACTTACTACAAGTTGTTTTAATAAGCAATCTTACCACCAAACATTATGTGATTTCCATTTCAAAAAACGTTCCTTGGTAAGTAGGCCTATACTTACCAGGGCTTAACATCAAAACAGAGTAATATCTTACTGTTATGGCTCTAGAAATATATACTCGTATTATTCAAGTCCCTGTACAGCAAAATATAACGTTTCACAACATATATATTTTCCCCCGTAATACTACCCTATAAAGGGTTAAGGGGAAACTATACTTTTTATCCCGCCAATGTTAAATTTAATATTTTTAAGTAGCTACATTTTTCGTAGGATTGGTGAAAGTTAGAAAAAGGAAACTTTACACACTTGAAGTTGTAGGGTGGTTTTAGCTACTGACTTTTTTCAATTTAATCTGTTGGATTATAAAGTTTTTAAAAGAATAACGAATAACATAACATTTTTACAATTATTTTCTAGGTTTTTTGTATATTATTATTTTTTTGAGCACCTGAGGAAGTAAAAACAGTTTCGTTTAATGTGCATGTACATGACAATCCAATGGTAAAAATTTTAACTGGTAGGTTAAGTGGTTTCTGAGAAAAACATACATAAGTTTTAAAAATTTAAATTTACGGGAAAAGGCACAAATAAAAAAAAATTCGGTACTGGGTTCGAATCCCACTCAGGCTCGGCATATTTTCATACGTTCAAAAAAAATCATTTCACCCTCCATTGTACAATAGTTATACCCCAACGTCGTCGCTAATGACCGTTGTAGTTGATGCGACGTTAAATAAATAAATTAAAAAAAAGAAAAAACACAAAATGTACACAAACAAGTTTAATTTTCCATCAACAGGTTGTTAGAAAGCTGCACCGACAGCGGAGAATATTGAAAATAGTGAAGCAGACATTAAAAAAAAAACTAAGATTCTTTTTGCACTAAAATGAGCAATATAAAAATATAAAAAATATTTTTGTTCTTGGCGACATGTTAATTTTTTAGGATAAACCTGATAAAAACTTAAATTTTTTTCATTAAAATAATTGTTTGTTGTAATTTAATGTTTTTGTGGTAGGTCTTGGTCTAAACTATTAAAAAACATTAAAAACCGAAAATCAAAATTTTCAGTCAAAACCATCATACAGTCTGCCTTAATATTTTTTTTTTTTTTTTTTTTTTGGTTTAACGTCCGACTGTTTTGCAAATTGCTGCTAATGCAGACGGTGAATGATGAAATGAATTTTTTGTAACATATGAAAAAATGGCATGCCCGAGTGGGATTCGAACCCAAGACCGCGTGATGAGAGGCGAGCACGTTACCAACATCGCCAACGCGGCCGGCAGTCTGCCTTAAGAGGGTAGTCAACCCAGAAAATGAAAATGAAAACTACAGGCTATAATTTACCATTAGGCTATATATTTTAAATGAAAGAGTAATTTAATAGTAATGATCTACCACTTGAACCAGGCCAAAAATATAATTACAGCCCCTAATAAAAGGGTGGGGGTGGAAAAGCGGGCTTTTACGGGGAATCAAATATCACGGGAACCAAGAAAGATATCAACATGTTTTTTGTGCTAAAAAAAAGAAAATTGCTGTTTATTATCTGTTGTATGCTATTGTATGTATTTTTTCTTACAATAAATTAATTGAAGAAAAACCATATTTTCAAAAACTTTTATTTTATGTATTCACACATTATTTTTTAACTAAATCCCTACAAAATTCTTTTTTAATAATCATTGAACAGTTTGCAACGTACACATATTAAAAATTAAAAAGAAAAGGTTATATGGTTCATTACATGCATTGGCAAGAGAAATTCGTGTGAGTGTTTCACACGATATTTTTGTATCCTGGTTGTGACTCCATAAATGGTGATATCATTAGATTACGCAAATAAAGAAGCTGAAATGAAAAGTGATTTTGTTTATTATTCGAATTGGACGCGATGAAAAACGTAAACAAATTAGGCGTAATGTCATTTGGGCTGTGACAGTCATACGAATCAACCACCGAGTTACATGATTTGCGTTTTGTTTACTAATGAACTTTACTGACGTAGGTAAAAATGTACTATTAGGTCGAATGTTTTGTATTCTTTTGCTTGCTATTTTACTACTAAACGTATTAATGACTATAGTAGGCCTTTAAATAAATAAAAAATATATCCTTCTAAACGACCTTTAGTCCCAGTCTATTGTTTTATCTCCTTACACTTCGTACATTTCAATCCAAATTTTTCATAAATTATTACGGAAGACATTCTTCTACTATAAGGAAGTGATAAATTTTTTCATTAAATTAGTGTTAATTCGTACTTACTTCCTCACAAATCTTCCGATATTTTTATAATAATATGTCCTCAGCTCCAATAATTTCTCAAATATTTCCATAATCCCTATATGTAATAACTCCCATAATTCCATAATTCCCAAAATTATTTCCATAATTCCCATAATTTCTTTCAAATAATTTCTCTGGCCAAATAAATTTTTTTCATTAAATTAGTGGTATTTATTCGTACTTACTTCTCACAAATCTTTCGATATTTTTATAATAATATGTCCACAGCTCCAATAATTTCTCAAATATTTCCATAATCCCCATATGTAATAATTCCCATAATTATAATCCCATAATTATTTCCATAATTCCCATAATTTCTTTCAAATAATTTCTCTGGCCAAATAATTTTTTTTCATTAAATTAGTGGTATTTATTCGTACTTACTTCCTCACAAATCTTCCGATGTTTTTATTATAATATGTCCACAGCTCCAATAATTTCTCAAATATTTCCATTATCCCAATAAGTAAAAGTTCCCATAATTCCACAATTATTTCAATAATTCTCATAATTTCTTTCAAATAATTTCTCTGGCCAAATAAATTTTTTTCATTAAATTAGTGGTATTTATTTGTACTTACTTCCTCACAAATCTTCCGATGTTTTTATTATAATATGTCCACAGCTCCGTGGAACATACATCATAAACCGAACCTTACACACACACGCACACCCTTATACCTGCCTTATCGGTGTTCTGCATTCTTGAGTAGTAAGTCACTTACTAAGCACTTGACTGCAATACTACCATTTTAAGAGAAGGCTGTACTTTGTGTCCCGCCAATGTTAAATTTGCTATTTTTTACATTTTTCATAGGATTGGTAAAAGATAGGGAAATTAAACTTTACACATAATAAGTGTCGGGTTTCTTCTCGAGCTACTGACATTTTTTTTTTCAATTTAATCTTCGGACCATACCATTTAAAAAAAATAAGTATTACGTATAACATAAAATTTTACAAATTGTTTTCTACGTTTTTTGCGTATTACTAATTTTAGGAGCACCTGAAAAAGTCATAAATATGTCAGTATATGTGGATATACAAGATAATTAACTGGTAAAAATTTCAGCCTGGTACGTTTGTTGGTTTCTGAGAAAAATGTACCTAGTGTTAAAAATAAAATTTACGGGAAAACGCAAGAAACAAGAAGGCACAAATGAAAAACAAAATGTACAAAAACGAGTATATTTTCCATCAACAGTTGCTTAGAAAGCTGAACCAACACTTGAGAATACAAAAAACCGTGATGCAGATATTTTAAAAACTAAAATTCTCTTTGCACTAAAACGAGCAGTATAAAATTGTGAAAAATATTCGTTCTTGGTAACATGATAATTATTCTTTGCAAAAAAAAACTTAATTAATATTAAAAATAAAAGAATATTAAAAATAGTGAAGCAGATATTTAAAAAAAACTTAAATTCTTTTTGCACTAAAACGAGCAATATAAAAATATGAAAAATATTTGTTCTTGGCGACGTGTTAATTTTTTAGGATAAACCAGATAAAAACTTAAATTTTTTTTATTACAATAATTTTTTGTCGTAATTTAATGTTTTTGTGGTAGATCTAGGTCCAAACTATCGAAAAACATTAAAAACCGAAAATGAAAATTTACAGTCAAAACCATCATACAGTCTCCCCTTTAAGTTAAAAGAGGTTGGTTTCGTTTTGCCTCATTCACTCATGATAAAAATTAGTTATGTTTTTCTTTTACATTGTTTACTAATGATTAAATGTAGGTTATACGTTTTATTATTTACATTGGCAAGAAAATGTCACACACAGAAACAAATGCTAATCGGTAAAAACACGATTTTTTTGGGTTCTGTGAGTTTGAAAACGTGTATTTCTGGTGAAAACTCGACGCACTCTGATATGTGATGAAAAGAATACTTTTCATCTTTATAGTATTCGTATAGGACAAGAGAAAGTGAAAAGCTTGTAAGATTCCATTTGGAAATAAATCTCGATAGCGTCTCGGGAGCGTGTGTACATATTTTAGGCAATTTACAATACTGTAAAATTTAGGTTTATATTAAATTTGAGCAATTTTCAGAAAAAGCATAAGATTGTGGCCACGAAGTTGTACCCTTCCCCTCTAGCTAGTCTCGTAGTCGTGTGTCAAAAGTTTTTTCCTAAATTTATCCGGTAATTTTAAGAGGAGATTGCACGATGGTGTTAACTCAAAATTTCGATTTTTGGTTTTTTATACCCACCGGGTTGGTCTAGAGGTAAGTCGTCGCCAGAATCAGCTGTTTAACAGCTGATTTTCGGAGACAAAGGTTCCTGGTTCAAATCCTAGTAAAGGTTTTGATACGGATTTACGGATTTACGGATACGAAGGTTTTGACTTTTATACGGATTTGAATACTAGACAGTGGTTACCGGTGTACATTGATGGTTGGGGTTTAATTAACCATACGCTCTCAGGAATGGCCGGCCTGGATCTGTAAAAGACTACACCTCATTTACACGCCATACACATCATCCTCATCTCACTGGGTCATGGGGTTGCTTATTGTTCTAAATTGAACAGATTGCAACGTACACAAATTAGGAATAAACAAAAATAAAAAAATAAAAATAAAAAAAAGGTTTTTAATGTTTTTCAATAGTTTATGCCTAGATCTATCAAAAAAAAACATTAAATTACGTCAAAAAAATATTTTTTTTTATGAAAAAATTAAGTTTTTATCAGGTTTACACAGAAAAACATTATGTTACGAAGTACTAACATTTTTTAAATATTTTATACTGCTCGTTTTAGGGCAAAGAGAATTTTAGTTTTTAAAATATCTGCATCACACTTTTTAATATTCTCAGCTGTTGGTTCAGCTTTCTAAACAACTGTTGATGGGAAATTTACTTGTTTTTGTACACATTGTTTTTGATTTGTGCCTTCTTGTTTCTTACCTTTTCTCGTAAATTTAGATTTTTAACACTAAGGTACACTTTTCTCAGAAACCAATAAACCTACCAGGCTGAAATTTTTACCAGTTAATTATCTTGTTGGTATATCCACATATACCGACATTTTTATGACTTCCTCAGTCCAACTCCAAAAATTTGTAATACGTAAAACACGTGGAAAACAATTTGTAAAAGTTTTATGTTATTCGTAATTTAAAAAAAAAAATGGTATGATCCAAAGATTAAATTGAAGAAATGTCAGTAGCTCGAGAAGAATCCCGACACCTATAGTGTGTAAAGTTTCATTTCCCTATCGTTTACCAATCCTATGAGAAATGTACCTAAAAAGAGCAAATTTAATATTGGCGTGATACAAAGTATAGTCCCCCTCTTAAACATATTGGAAAGATTATAATAGAATAAAACTGAAAAAGGAATGGGCCGATTTTAATATGGTTTTTAACAGAAAATTAAATTACTGCTAATTTAAGTATAATTATATATTTTTCAAAAATACGTATAATAAACATTATACACAAAAATGTAGAATTTTGAATTTTTTAAATGTTTTATTCTTGTACCTTTTTATATTCAAGGCGCACTTCAAGGCCATAATTATGGAAAACCCATATATAAAAGCAGTTTTCCGCATTAAATTACTCATGGTCGGTAAACTATATTATAAAACTAAATTTGTTAAAGAACGAAATATCTGCAGTGTTGTTTAATTTTTGTTTACCGTGCAGTTTTTGTTTACATTCTGGAATCAACCGATTTTCAAGCAGTTTCCATATAAAATTAGGTACAGATTTAGCTAATTTCAGCGTCCGATAAAAAAAATTATGTACAATTTTTTTTGTCATCAGTCTCTTGACTGGTTTGATGCAGTTATCCAAGCTGTTCTTCTCGAAGCTCTTTAAGACCTGCATATACTAAGTAAGCCTAACCAGAATCATACATGAAGGAGTTTCCTCACGATAATTCTAGTCAGACAGAAAAAGCTGTAGTTTATTGTTGCTTTCAGCTTTTTAGTTGGCAGACTGAGTGCCCCAAGCCACCGTCTGCCAGGGTGGAATGGACATTCCATCTAGTTCCGTTCACCATGAGACGGTCATCGTGCTGATGAGCGGTCACATGGTTACTAACAGACCACACAACGTGGCTTTCTATTCCGGCCGATTCCCTTAAGCCTTTTGTAAAAGGAATTAAGGGGTCTCCTTCCAGTTGATGACAGAAGCCCTTTATAGCCCATTTACAAATTATGTAGCTTTTTAATGTCCTTTAAATTCAGCCTTCCATTTTTGCCCAAATTGTTTTTTCTCCTCCTCCTCCTCCTCCTCCTCCACCTCCTCCTTCTCCTCCTGCTCCTACTAATGGATTAGGCATCCATCTTTTCAACCTTTTCCGGCACCTATCTTGTCTTCGGCCTTCCAATATCTCTGCTTCCGAACCAATAGGGTTGTACCTTCTTGCCAAATTAGGTAAGCGCCTTTCTGGCTTTTCATTTAAATGAGTGACACATTAAACACAGTATAATTTTATTTATTTTTTAAGTGGAGAAATTCCTAATTCTTGCCTTATATCTTCATTTCTAATTCTGTCTATTCTTGTACAATCCTTCAGAGACCTCAAAGAATATCATTTTCGCAGTTTGGATGTTTCTTTCTTCCCTTCTTCTTACCACCCCATGCTTTGCTGTCATAATTATGTTAAAATCGCTTCCAATGTATTTTAAAAGGTAATTCTATTAACTTCTAAATACAGAGTTCTACGGAACGGATTTTTACTTTCTCTTGCCTAGATGAATATACAGGAAGGAAAGTATTATTTTCATGTCGATTTTAACAAATACACTCTTCACCGGATCTACACGTTTTCAGACCCCCTGAACCCAAAAAACATGTTTTTAGCAATTGGTCTGTGTGTGTGTGTGTGTGTGTGTGTGTGTGTGTGTGTGTGTGTACAGAATATCTCAAGAACGGAACATCGTACGAACTTGAGCCGTGAATCTTAAGTTACATACCACTACCGGACCCGACACAAACTTTTCATCAAAATCGGTCAACCAAAAGAAGTAGTTTATTCGTGTAATTTTTCACTTTTTTGCGATTTTCTCAAAAACTGGTCCTAAGATTTTTTTTATATCGCCTGGTTTACTAAATTATACATGCTCCACAAGATAGGGTAGGTGCTTTGTTTGCTGAAATTCATGATGAGGCTGTTTTCACGTAAAAAACTGTTTTTTTTTTTAGATAACGGCTTTAATATGCATTTAAGCGCAAAAAATACATAATAAAAGTTGTAGAGAATTTAAAATCCTACAACTTTTATTTGTAACATGTTTTTGTATAACGCTTAGTTTAGCAATAATTAGCGATTTGCTGTGTTTTTCTCACGAAAACGTGTGAAAAATCGATTTTTTTAAGATTTCGGCCTTAGTATGAATTTTACAATAAAAGTGTATAATTATATTTATAGGAAATTAAAAGATCTACAACTTTTATTTCAAGCATTTTTCTCTACAGAGCCTAGTTTAGAGAGAAAGAGTGATTTTCCATATTTTTAAGTCAAACTGAGGTTGATTTTCATTTTGTGTCTCTCACTCATGATTAAAATAAGGTTATGTTTTTTGAGGTTAGTTTTTTTGTTTATTTCTAATGTTTTATTACTACTAATGTTAGGTTAATTGTTAATTATTTGCATTGGTAAGAGAAAGTTGTGTGAGTGTTTCACACCAGATTTTAATGATTTGTTTCATGGTTTTAAAGAGTATTCTTTCCTGATTTGCCCAAAAGTTGTAAACTTGAAATTCAAGCTAATATGAGCTCTATTTTACGAAATAAAAAGATTAAATTTCCTTTTCAACGTAATGTATAATACGGTGTTCCACATTTCCCCCTCCATATCCATATCACATAAGTCATTTTAAAAAAAAGCTAAAACAATATTTGATTGATGAAACATTTGAAACATTTTACAGTGTGCACGAATTCCTTTCTAAATAGTTTTGGTATTTAACGTTAATTAAGCAAATATTGTGTACAATTTGATACAAAGGGGTTCATGACAAGCCTGCTGAGTTAAGCAGTGGTAGGGGGAAATTATTGGTAAGTGATGAATTTATCATTGTGTTTGATTTATTTTTATTATTTATTGTGTGTGATATTTAATTCAATAGGGTTCATGACAAGCCTACTGAAGTAAGCAGTAGCAAAAACAAATTTTGGTGGTAAGTAATAAATTTATCACACTGGTGATAAACTTTCAGTTCATCAATTTTATCTTGACATGTCCTATACTCCCTTTGGAGTCTCCAGGATGCAAGTAGCAAAAAAAAAAAAAAATTCCATAAGCACCACTCTTCTCATCCCACAACACACTCAGTCGGTACACATTGTGTTGACGTTGTTTTATTAAGCATTTCGCTTGAAATGCGCCCGGTAAGAGTTTTCGCAGCCGGCGCAAGCGAACTGCTTATTTAGCGCTAACAACTTTGATCGAATTTCACATTTATCTTTATTCTTTTAATTATTGATCAAAACATGTTTCCAATGCTTTAGTATAACATTGTTTCACTTTAAACGACATTTAGTCTTCATTTCAGTATTAAAAACAAACTGCAAACATTTATTTTCAATAATTTTAATGCCGCGGGACCCGATTTAGTATGTTGGTGTAACAAAAGGTTAAGGATATCTGGAGTAGGTAAGAGTTTGAAAATATGGCACAAACATCACAAAAACGTATAAATTAAAAATCTATATATAAACTTAATTATATATATAAACTTAATTATATATAGATTTTTAATTTATACGTTTTTGTGATGTTTGTGCCATATTTTCAAACTCTTACCTACTCCAGATATCCTTAACCTTTTGTTACACCTTTGAATTGTTAGTACAACGCAGTTTCTGCAAAACTCTTACCGGTCAGTTTACAATTTTATTGTAATTTTGAGAGGATATCATAACGTTTTAGTTTAAACCGTTCTTTTCAGGACGAAACTATCGTACTACTGTGCTTTAGTTGTTATCGCCGTTATTCTAAGAACTGTTAAATTTATTCTTAATTTAATGATAAAGGTTTAAAACCCAAAAACACTGTGCGAATTTATTCGCACGGGTTTACAATGCTAGGAAAACTTTAACCTTGTTCCGCGTCTTGGTATTATTAGTAGTATAATTATAGATTTTCTTGGTTTTTGCAACTCTCCACCTAATATTTGTGAAGGCACAAGGCGCCATTGGCTGTCAAGACGTCTACATTAGTGGAAATCCCATCTCCAAATAGACTATAGCTCAAACATCGCAATGTTTTTCTCACTCTAATTGACAAAAATGCATAAATTAAATGTTGTAAGAAATGTTTTAAATTAGATATTGTTACTCACTAAAATATCCTTCAACATTTTTTTTTTGTGCAAGTTACTGTAGTGAACATTGTTATGTAATTCGTCATTGTTTAGGCGCGTCTTCAAGCAATTGTATTCGGCCACTCTTTGCCTACTTCTACTCGCCCTACTGCTGACACTACTCTTGTCATTTTGTACATTTAAATAGTTTTTCACTTTAGCTATCCATTTCTTCTCTTCAAGATTTGACAATTACTTTCTCTTTACATATTGTGACACTTATTACTCATATCAAAAGTGATATTTTTAGGTACATTTTTCATAGGATTGGTAAATGATAGGGAAATGTAACTTTACACACTATAGGTGTCAGATTTCTTTTCGAGCTACAGACATTTTGTCAAATTAATCTTTGGACCATACCATTTTTTTTTTTAAATTACGAACGACATAAAATTTTTACAAATTGTTTTCCACATTTTTTGCGTATTACTTATTTTTAGAGCACCTGAGGAAGTCATAAAAATGTCGGTATATGTGGATATACAAGATAATTAACTGGTATAAATATCAGCCTGGTACGTTTATTGGTTTCTGAGAAAAATGTTCCTAGTGTTAAAAATCTAAATTTACAGGATAATGCAAGAAACAAGAAGGCACAAATAAAAAACAAAATGTACAAAAACGAGTATATTTTCCATCAACAGTTGTTTAGAAAGCTGAGCTTACAGCTGAGAGTACATAAAAACAGTGATGCAGATATTTTAAAAACTAAAATTCTCTTTGCACTAAAACGAGCAGTATAAAATTGGGAAAAATATTCGTTCTTGGTAACATGGTAATTTTTCTGTGTAAATTTGATAAAAACTTAATTTTTTTGATGTAAATTAATGTTTTTCTGGTAGATGTAGGCCTAAACTATTGAAAAACATAAAAACCAAAAATCGAAATTTTGAGTTAAAACTATCGTGCCATCTCTTCTTCACAGTAAACCGGCTAAGAACTGGGTACTTTTTATGAGTAAATTGTTGTAGCTATCTACGAAAAATATTTAAATAAAAAAATTAAGTTAAACGAATAAACGCAGGAAAAAACAGGCTTCCTGTAAAGTTAAAAGTTTTCCGTTCGGTCGTTTTTGAAATAGCAAGAACTTGAGAAACTTTTCCAGGTCTTAAAATATCTGTTCTTATTAGTTTTTACTTTTCTCTTTCCGATAGTTTACCTGTTTCTTTATGCTCATTTATTGAAATAATTTCCCATAAAGTTAAAATACATTGTGTTAGTTAAAAATATATTATTGTAAAGTAGTTATAGGTTATAAAATAAAAGTTATAATATACTCGTACATATTTTTTTCTCTCTATTACAAAATATACAAACATAATCTTAAATTTTTTTTAAAAATTTCTATAGTTATTAAAATTAAAATATATTCATATTTTATGTAAAATGTAATTGAATCTATCATTTATTTTATGTCTTTTTTTAAAATTCTGTTTAACGCAATCTTTGTAACCTTTTTTTTAAAGCCACACAGGACTACATAAGTTCATCAAACTAAAAATAAAACTCATTTCAATTTTTGCGGTTCAATTTTTAAAGTATGTGAATTTTCGTTTCCTGTTTGTTTTCTGTGCATTCTGGCGCTTCGATTCATCCTTATCTTTCAGTTGTTTGCCCTCCCAATCCGATGCAAACTTTTCGGCTTATTGACCGAGGGAGTATTTTTTGCTTAAAGACCTTCCATATTTTCTGAACTTGTCGAGGGGTTTCAGACTCCCTGTGTGGGAATAAATTCCCGATTTACAACTCTAGATGTAATCTAGAGAGGTGATGTGAAAGATGGGGGTGATTCTAGATGAATTTGTGAAGGGTGATTTCGATTCAGCTTACTCAGGAGTTTTAACGCTAAGTCCTGAGAGGTCCCGTCCGCACCCGAATTCTTAATGAAAAGAGTTCTTCTTGGAGGTGCGAAATCTTTAGATTTTCCGATTGTTGGAAGATGTTTAATTGCGTTAATATTCTAAAGACTTCCGAAATCAATTACCGACTTAGTAATTTTATAGTAGTTATAAGGATTAAAGTGATTTAATTTTTTTGTTCTGTATACTCTAATGCGCGGACAGAACTCTTTGTGATAAAGAGTTTTTGCGTATAAGTATATTTTTAGTTTAAAATATTGTACATAGCTGAATATATTAATGAATTGTAATTTAATTGTAGCTATATTTTAATAAATAAATAAATAAATAAAAATAAATAGAGCTCTTCAAATAAAACGGATTTCTTTGGTGGCGGGTGCAATGCCTTGTAGATAGAATGATTGGGGTAGATCTGTATCAGTTAGGCTTCCGTGCTGAACTAATGAACGTGTTTACGTAGTAAATTAAAGTCGAGTGTTATCTTGTTATTGGACTTATCGAATGGCTTCGGGATTCCGCAATTAACACTAATTGATATTTTATATTTTTATATTCCAGATGACGGCTCAGTTTCGTTGACAGATAACAGATATTATGAAGAAACTGGAGAATTAATTCCACTTAGTCTTAAAACTGTTTATTAACGCAATTAATCGTTTATTACTAGTCTACTGTTAAATCTGCAAAGTAACTTAATTCAGGTAAGATTTTTTTTTTTAATCCCTAATATGTATACGTTGCAATCTGTTCAATTGAGAACAATAAGCAACCCGATGACCCAATCAGATGAGGATGATGTGTATGACGTGTAAATGACGTGTAGTCTTGTATAGACTCAGGTCGAACATTCCTGAGAGAGTATGGTTAATTGAACCCCAACCATCAAAGTACACCCACAACCACTGTCTAGTATTTAAATCCGTATGAAAGTAACTACAATTACTAGGATTTGAACCAGAAACGTTCGTTTCCAAAAATCAGCTGTTAAACAGCTGATTTTGGCGACGACTTTACCCTAGACCAACCCGGTGGGTCAGGTAAGATTTGAAATTATTTTTTTTGTTGTCGTCCAGTTATATATGTTTATGTTTTAGTCTAGAAGTAATAAAGTAGATATAGTTAGGGTGTGTTGACATATTATCTGCCCATAACACACAGGTGGAGAGTCAAATTATTTACTCTCAATCTGTTCATTGCTGTACTAAAATAAATAGTTCTGTTTCTTATCACATGGTCAGCCACTTAAATGACTGAATCATTTAAGAACAGAAGAGAAAGAGTGTAAAAGACACTAATCAGAGTTATCTGTTCTGAAAGTAATAAATTTCATTATACAGTTAGACCCTGTGGTGAATGAAGTGAAGGTGTCATTTGCAGAGTGGAAAATATGTGCTTTTCAGACGGCTTGGCATGCTGATAAGCGCACTTTTCCACTCAGTGAGTTGTGGCAATAATAAACCACCTCACTCCTCGTTTTACTTAGTAAAACCTCTAGAGGTTCAAACCAGCCTACAGGCTGATCACCTAAACAACAACATCGTACGGTAAAAACCAGTGTTGGCTCAAGTCTTGAAAAGTAGGGAAATAGTTGCAAAACACCGAGTAAAATTCGAGGGGTTAATGTCAAACAACACTATCTACAAAAACTTTTTACTTTCTCTTGCCTATATGAATATATAGGAAGGAAAGTATTGTTTTCATGTCGATTTTTTGAAATCGAGTTTTCACCGGATCTATACGTTTTCAGACCCCCTGAACCCAAAAAACATGTTTTTAGCGATTGGTCTGTGTGTGTGTCTGTGTGTGTGTGTGTGTCTGTGTGTGAACAGAATATCTCAAGAACGGAACGTCGTACGAACTTGAAACTTGAAACTTAAGTTACATACCACTACCGGACGCGACACAAACATTTTCATCAAAATCGGTCAACCGGAAGTAGTAGTTTATTCGTATAATTTTTCAGTTTTTTGCGATTTTCTCAAAAACTGGTCCTACGATTTTTTTTAAAATCGCCTATTTTACTCAATTTTTTATTTTCTACAAGATAGGGTAGACGCCATGTTTGCTGAAATTCTCGGTGAGGCTGTTATCACGTAAAAACGTTGTTTTTTTAAGATTACGGCTTTAATATAAATTTTAGCGCAAAAACTTATATATCAAAAGTTGTAGAGAATTTAAAAACCTACAACTTTTATTTCAAACATTTTTTTGTATAACGCTTAGTTTAGCGGTAATTTGCGATTTTCTGTTTTTTTTCTCACGAAAACGTGAGAAAAATCGATTTTTTGAACATTTCGGCCTTAGTATGCATTTTACGACAAAAGTGTATATAACAAAATTTATAGAAAATTAAAAGATCTACAACTTTTGTTTAAAGCATTTTTCTCTACAGAGCCTAGTTCAGAGAGAAAGAGTGATTTTCCGTATTTCTAAGCCAAACTGAGGTTGATTTTCATTTTGCGTCTTTCACTCATGATTAAAATTAGGTTATGTTTGTTGAGGTTAGTTTTTTGTTTATTTCTTATGTTTTATTACTAATGTTAGGTTTATTGTTAATTATTTGCACTGGCAAGAGAAAGTTGTGTGAGTGTTTCACACCAGATTTTTTTAAATATTTTTCAGGAGAGCAAAAAAACTACTTCTAATCTGATTGTCTTTTTTATTATTTCAGTTATTTATACATGCAGTCAACTATAAATTTAGTGTAATTTAATTTATTTCTTCTTAATGGTAAATGTGCCCATAACGGGCAGATGGAGTGTTAAATTAATTGCACTCAATCTGTTGGTTTCAGTGCTACAAAAAATAGATCTGTTTCTTATCTTATCATATATTAATCCAATTATGACTGAACTATTTAATAACAAAAGAAGTAGAGTTGTAAAACACACTACTTACAGTTATCTCACCTGAGAGTAATGAATTTCACTATAAGCCAGATCCTGTGATGAATGAAGTGAAGAAGGTGTTATTTGCGCTGGTAGAAAGTGGGTGCTTTTCGGAGGGCCTGGCATGCTGATAAGCATACTCTTTCAACTTGGTGAGGAAGGTTATGGTAAACCACCTCACTCCTCGTTTTTACTTAGTAAAACCTCTAGAGGTTCAAACCAGCTTTCCGGCTGTTGACCTAAACAACAACAACAACAACAACAACAACAACGATGGTAAATGGTGATGGCTCTCCTGAAAAATTAGGTTTTTGTAGATAGTGTTGTTTGACATTAACCCCTCGAATTAGCCTACTAATACGTATTTACGAGACTCCGCGAGTATACACGTGATTATCCAGATATCTTTCGTCTCACTCTGAGACATCATCAGGACGAAGATCACACAAATCACACACAACACACAATACAAATAAAACACATAGGCCTACGGTCGAAGACCACGTCAATAAATTTAATTTAATTGTTTGTAACTATATTACGCGTGATTATCCGGCCGAAACCGCGACCGGATTCGGCCGAATAGTAGCGCGTGATATACTTACTTTTCTTCTTATTATTATCATCAAGGATTAGGCATAAGCCTGTTTCGAACTCACGAACCATCCTTCACTTATACATAAACACGCGAAATGCAACCCGTACATGTCGCTACAACCATCTTCTTCGAGTTCTTCCCAGCTTAAATGTTAAATGTATGTAGAAACTTAACGGTAGTGAAATGTACAAGTAGTGTCTCACTGTTGAGGTTGGCAGCACTGCAAATATTTCATTTACCTTCCTCACAGTTAATACATACGCAAAAGGCAAACTCGTGACTTCAGTATCTATAATAGGAATGGAAGTGTGTACAAAATTTATATAATTTTTTTTTTAATTCCTAATTCGTGTACGTTGCAATCTGATCAATTCAGAACGATAAGCAACCCCATGACCCAATGAGATGAGGATGAAGTGTATGACGTGTAAATGAGGTGTAGTCTTGTACAGAGTGAGAGGTATGGTTAATTGAACCCCAACCATCAAAGTACACCCACCACAACCACTCACTGTCTAGCATTCAAATCCGTATAAAAGTAACTATAAGTATCAGACGAACTAATGTCCCATAGCTGAGCGAGTGAGAGGGAGATATGTGGCATAACTACGCATGCGCTCAAAGGTCTTTACCGTTATAATCCAAATCTGAAAACATACTACAGTCGTTATCTTGCTTGTTAGTTTACTGCATGCATAAACGCTTGCTCACAACAATGAGTAAAATTATACGACAATGTTATTGGAATGGCGCGTATGGCTTGTGCGAGTGAAAGCGTTATGCATTCTCTCACTCCCACGGCTGGGGGACATTAGTTCATCTGAATATTATATGTACCTTTACTAGGATTTGAACCAGGAACCTTCGTCTCCGAAAATCAGCTGTTAAACAGCTCATTTTGGCGGCGACATTACCTCTAGACCAACCCGGTGGGTTTAAAATAAAATAAAATTAAGTATAATAAAATAAGATATAATAAATAAAATATTAAGATTAAAATTGTATATATTTTTTTTTAAATAAAGTATTATTATTTATTTTTCTAGTTTTATTCGAGTTGTGGAAAGATACAAAATTGCAAAATGCTTTATGAAATATTTTTGGCCGCATTATTTATTCTGATCCT
This sequence comes from Catonia carolina, assembly GCA_035578175.1. NCBI lineage: Eukaryota > Metazoa > Arthropoda > Insecta > Hemiptera > Achilidae > Catonia > Catonia carolina. The sequence continues at coordinate 283,190,332 of JAQMRL010000001.1, read as the reverse complement.
AATAATAATCGATTTCCATGAATGGCCGTCCTTCAGGACCCAACGAATGATGAAAAAGTTAAGAGGGCCTCCTCAAGTACCATTTTTTGGCCATTCTCCATCAATTGCTGTCGTCAAATTTGAGGGTAAGTTTTTTTTTATTTTTAAATCAGTAAGTTAGCAAACTGCCCATAACAGACAGGTGAAGCGTCAAATTGTTAGCGGACTGTGCGAGGCACCCAATTCATCTTTATTATAAAGCCAGCCAATCATTGGATCGAGCAAGTAGTCGTGGTTAGTTTCTAGTGTGCTTTTGTTGTTTTTTCGTTTCTAGTAACAATGTCAGACGATTCAAGTGATGAAGACTACATAAATACAATAAGTAAATGCTTGTTACTTTATAGCCTAGTTATCATAAGAAAAATAAGCTATCGAACCAAGATTTTGGATGAGGTACCACATCATCATTAGAGAGCCTGTCAAACGCGAATTACTATGAATATTCTACGATTTACAAGATTAATATTTCAAAGTCAGTAAAGAACAATTTGAAGAATTACTATAACTTGTAAAAGATATAAAGAAACAGGATACGAACTTTAGAAAAGCTATTTCACCAATAGAAAAACTTGCTGTCAAGTGAAAACTGATGGGAAATAAAGCGGACTCCGTTCCAAACTAGCATTGCAGAGCATGATACAGCAGCCACTTTTTGCTCGCTCATTTCACTCCACTTATTCATCTGTTGGTGGAAGCACTTCTATAAGATTTGGTGTTGCGAGTCGAACGGAGTCCGTCCGAAATTCGCTCAACTCTGCGACCTCTTTTGTAACTCTTCCTACTCGTTCAGTCTACTTCGCTCACTCTTTTCATAATGGAAGCACTTACATGACGTTAAATCATTGCGAGTTAAACGGAGTTCGTACGGAGTCTGCTCTGCTTGCAGTGGAAGGCGGGCTTAAAAGCCGCAGTAGTTCACTCGTATCTTTCATTTCGTACTGAACACATCGATTATAACGTGCGTTCGGAAAGTCGCTGTGCACTGGAATTGTGACTATGGATTTATGAAAATATGTATAAAGAAATGACTAAGCATTTTGGAAAAAAATTTATTCAATACCTTAATTACATTGTTAAACCGTGATTACATTGTTTATAGAAGGTGTTCGAAATGACCTCCATTGGCATCAATACAGCATTGCACTCGTTTCATTTTGTTTGCAAACACTTTTCGCAACTGTATAAAACGTTATGCAACGTGTTTGGTGAACGAATAATTTCAAAGAATTTGTGGCCTGCAAGATCTCCTGATCTGACTCCCCCCGATTTCTTTTTATGGGGTGCGGCGAAACAAACTGTGTATCGGAACAGACCACACACGATTGACGAACTTAAAGCCGCAATAACGGCATACATTCAAGGAATCACTGTTCTTCAGTTGCGAAAGGTGTTTGCAAACAAAATGAAACGAGTGCAATGCTGTATTGATGCCAATGGAGGTCATTTCGAACACCTTCTATAAACAATGTAATCACGGTTTAACAATGTAATTAAGGTATTGAATAAATTTTTTTCCAAAATGCTTAGTCATTTCTTTATACATATTTTCATAAATCCATAGTCACAATTCCAGTGCACAGCGACTTTCCGAACGCACGGTAGAACGCTTTAACATATAGCAATACTTAATAATATAATCAGCTGGTCGTAAGTTCACAGGTTATGATTTTATTGAAAGACGAAATATATAACAGAGCTGCGAGAGCAAGTATTGACAACTTTCCTGGCAAATCATTTAGTTGTTAGCTATAGAGTGGAAATGGGGCAATTCGTACGTTCAGAGCTCATCAGCTTTGAAAAATAGTATATTAAGAGTTATCTCCTCTGAGAGTAATCGATTTCATAATACAGGTAGACCCTGTGGTGGTGAATGAAGTGAAGGTGTCATTTGCAGGCTGGAAAGTAGGTGCTTTTCAGAGGACCTGGCATGCTGATACTCTTTCAACTCTGAGAGGAAGGCAATTTCAAACCACCTCATTCCTCGTTTTGCTTACTAAAGCCTCTAGAGGTTCAAATTAGCCTTAACCTTGATATTAATCTCTGTGCGTCTACTGTCAAATTTATATATATATATATATATATATATATATATATGCTCTGGGTATAATATAAGTTGTTATGTTTGTCGTACTGAAATTAAAGCAGTCGCGCATGCGCACTGGTGCTTTTCTCCCTTTACCCCTCGTGGCAAACAAGGACAAACTCGTGACTCAAGTGACTATATGCAGAAATTGAGGTTTTATCACTCGTTTTTACTGAGGCTTGTTTTAAGAGTCCTTTGTTTTCGTACAGGTTTTTGAAGAGTGCAGTGGTCATCTTGACGCGTGCTGTTGTTTGCTTCTAGTTCAATATTTCTCTACTGTGTTAACCTACTCCTAATTTTCATGTAACTTAATTGTTTTATATTATAATTTAGGTGTTTTGTTTTTGATTTTCTTTCAGATATGCTTAAGTTTTTTGGTGGACTTTGTAGACATTATGGACCGGTATTTAAACTTTGGTCGTTGGGCATTCCGTTAGTGATTCTCACGGAACCGGATGACATTGAGGTAAAATAATATTACACTAAATACTATTATAGACTACACATATGGGTTTACCCGGGTATTTCGTTTATTTAAATACGGTTATAAATAAATAAAAAATAAATTTTTCTGCTAAAAAAATATAATAATAGATGTATTAGTTTGATTTTAAAGATTTAATGATTTAAGTGTTAAATACCTTTTTAAATATGCTCATAATTGACAGAAGGTGTGTCAAATTATTTACACTTTACCTCTAGACCAACCCGGTGGGTCTCCCCTTAATTGTTTCTGAATTGTTGATATTCCCTCCAAATTTCAGCTTACTTGTTATTATGCAATTGGGAGATTTAGTGATGAGTAAGTGTTTTCCCATCAATATGTAGGCACTAAAAATTATTTTAATTGCGTAAAACTGTATTAGGTGGTAATTTGTGTATTTTTTTATATCTACATCCATGAGACTCTATAAGGGGAAATTAAAAAACCTACAATTTTTATTGTAAGCATTTTTCTCTACAGAGCCTAGTTTAGAGACAATTACTAATTTTCCGTATTTTTAAGTCAAACAGAGGTTGATTTTCATTTTGCACTATTTACTCATGTCTGAAAATAGGTTACAAATATTATGTTGCAAATATGGTTTTTATTTACTCCGGCAAGAGAAAGTCGTGTAAGTGTTTTACACCAATTTTTTTAAAATTTCAGACGCTGTTGAGTAGCGTACAGTACATAACTAAAGGAGTGGATTATGACGCATTTGTGGACTGGTTACACGAAGGCCTTTTAGTAAGTACAGGTAAAGTATGATAATCCGTTTATTTAAACTTTTATTTAATTACTAGCTGGCCCCTGCGAATTATTTCGCACAATAATTATTTTGATTCATGTAGGTATTTAACACGTTGACTGCCGCACTAAATTTTGTGACACAGCGGGGCCATCGTACTTTTGTTTTCACATTTTATTCCTTTTTCTTCTTATTTTACTCTATTTATTAATTATAATAATAACAACAGCTATTTTTCTTTTGTAAAATTAAGCTGTGACACACTTTTGGGTCACATGGCCTGCTGGAATGATTTTACATTTCAGAGCCATGTGACCCATTTTTGCGTCACAATATAAAAAGTAATAAACAGACAAACAGTATTCTAGACTATTTCTTTCAACCGAAATAAGCAAAAGAAATAATAAAATGAAAAATAATAGCAACATTCTAATAGAGGACAACAAGGAAAACTACCAGTATACGAAATATCCTATTATTTGTAAAATACCAACTATTCAAATAGTCTTAAGTGTATAATGTCACTCTCTGAAGCTGTGGCTTTTGAAACCACAAAACACGGCTTAAAAATCACTCATGTACTGTGACTCATTTTTGATGCACGTGGCCCATTTTTAAAGACAAGTGTGACACATATTTGGGTCACGTAGCAGTCAACGTGTTAATTTATTATTTGGCCCAACAATTACTAATTTCACAATTAGGTTTATTGACAGTTCAAGTAGAGTACAGATGTTTTAAAATAGGACGAGAGTAAACTTACACAATGGTTTAGCACAGGAAAATTTTTAATGTAATATTTTCTTTGCAGGAAAATCTTTTCTTATAATGAAACAACTGATTTATTTTAAACATTTACACTTCTATTGTTATTTCCACCGGGTTTGTCTAGAGGTAAAGTCGTCGCCAAAATCAGCTGTTTAATAACTGATTTTGGCGACAATTTCCCATCAAAATCACTGTTTAACAGCTGATTTTCGGAGACGAAGGTTCCTAGTTGAAATCCTAGTAAAGGTAGTTACTTTTATACGGATATGAATGTTAGACAGTGGTTACCGGTGTACTTTGATGGTTGGAGTTCAATTAACCATACTCTCTCGGGAATGGTCGACCTGAGTCTGTACAAGACTACACCTCATTTACACGTCATACACATCATCTTCATCTCATTGGGTCATGGGGTTGCTTATTGTTCTGAATTGAACAGATTGCAACGTACACATATTAGAAATTAAAAAAAAATAAATTGTTATTTATTTATAGTGATATGAATGGATAACCTAATTGAAATTTTTTTAACATTTAACAGTCTTTTCTTTAAAAAAATACAATATTCATACTCCAACTAAGTAAAATCGATTATTTAAACAAAATTATTTCTTATTTTTAAAGTCAACTAATTATAATGGAAAACAAAACACAGAAATTACAAATACCTAACTTATACTTTCGTCACTATCAGAAGAATCCGAACCACTGTCATTAAAGTTAATGATACAATTTTCTACTGCTAAGTCAAACAAACATTCTCTGTTGTACAAATCGTCTTCTATGTGTTTTATATGGCGACAATATTTTTTCCAATGCGATAAATCCATGTTTGTAAATTTTGCAACTAAACAAGATTCAATGGATCCAAGGGAATTTCTTGTATCTTACGTATCGTATCGCATACGTGTGCACTCCGCCTAAGAGGCATTGTAAAAAACAACTAAGATTCCGCTGCAGAATAAACACGACTGTTTAAATTATGATTACTTTACAAAATGTAGAAAAGGTAATTTTTTTTATCAAAAAAGGGAAATTTTAAAATTGCAACAGAAATAAAATTCCCTCATGAATGGTTTTTGTACTCTCATCCTATATTAATCTTACTGTAGTTCATTTATAGTATATAACCCAACTAGAACCACGTGGCCTCTGAGATGCGCACATCGGCTGTGTGAAAGAGATCTACTTATTTAGAAAGAGATGGAAATACTGTGACGCGCTTGGTATAGTCTGATTGAAAATTAAACTAAGTATAATTTACTAATACTGTTGCTGCTGAGATATTCGGCTTGTAATAATTCTGTACTTAAGAAGTAAAGGAAGTTAACTCCATTTTTGTAATTTTTCAGAAGAACCAAAAACATGAAGTTTCGTCTTTTTAAAAAGTTTTGAAGGTGTTAGATTTTTAAAAAAATTTGTACCAAATATAGCTTCTGATACAGAGATTTAAATAACTAAATAACTTTCTTAACTTCTAAACCTCTCTGCCACCCACAAAACTTGAGTAAATCAAACGAAAACAAAACTTAGACAAAACATATTGTGCTAACTCTATTTTGATAAAGAAACAGCATTTTATTTACAACAATGTTTGAAAAAAGTACAGAATCAAGCAAATTCTGAGGCCTATCATTTAGACAATAAAAGCAAAATAATTCAAAATAAAATAACTTATTGTCAATATTGAGTATACATTCAATTAGAGTTAAAAATAAATAGTCATTTAAAAATCTTCCGCATCATACACAAAAATTGGAATTAATGTGCTTACTGCAACTTTTAAAAAATGGAAGCACGTCAGATACGAGTTAATTCTGTAAACAATTAGATAGAGCATTTCTTGCCGATTTTCAAACTTAATTTTGCCAAAATTGGTGTTAAACCACTTTACCTCTAGGGCACAGAATTGAAGTACGGACTGTTACCGGATGGCCCACGATCGTTCAAAGTCAGACTAGACTACTACAGGCGGGAAAGATGCGATTCCTGCTAATAATAAGAGCCTTCACACAGCAACGCTGCCTCGCAGCGATGCTACGCGGGTAGCAGTGCTGTTAAATTGAAGGGGTCGGCGGAAGAAAGTGCTAACCCACAAAATTTCCAGCATGATTTTTCTTAAATATTATTTAAAAATAAAATGTACAGCACGTTTTAAACAGGATACTGTATTTACCATCTTAAGAACCTAGATTTACAGAAAAAAACAAATGTTTAACAAAAATTCAAAAACATGATTTTTGTAGATTCCACTTCACTTTTAAAATGACATTGCGTAAATTTATGTTGATGTGGGTTAGCACTATCTTCTCCCGACCCCTTCAGTTACCCTTTCTCGCTGCTGCCGCACTGCTGAGAAATTCAAATCAAATAGCCTCATTCTGCAATATGGGTTCAGATGAAGAAGTTCCTGCTTCGGCTCTTTTCATAAAACACAATTTTATAAACGGCAAAGACAAAGGAAATATTGGATACATCTTTTGTTACTTTTTAGAGCAATAAGTGGTCACTTTAATACACATTACAGTGAGTTACGGCAAGACGAGCAATGTTTTTAATTACTTTAGAATGTCTTTAAGTTGTTTTTTTGTTTTTAGTGCTTGTTTAGCCACAGTGGACCACTTTATTCAATTTGGAAGCTTTAAGTCTCTTTTTGGCGTGATATTCTCTCATGTTCTGAGCACACTTCTGTTTCGCTGCTTCTGAAAATTCCCTCTTCTTATACTCTCTTTTCTGTGTCGTAAGCCGATGGTTGTGCTCCTTGATGACCTGTTTGTATTTGGGTGATTTTTCCGTTAGATCTTCGTGAGCTAGTCCAAGTTCTTGTAAATTCAAATCCAAATTCGAAGTCGAACAAAGTTTGATTTTCATATTGCGTCATTCACTCATGATTAATTTTTACTATCTCTTGGCTATATGAATATATAGTAGGCCTAAGGAAAGTATTGTTTCATGTCAATTTTGAGAAATCGAGTTTTCACCAGATCTACACGTTTTCAGACCCACTGAACCCAAAAACAAGTTTTTAGCGGTTGGTCTGTGTGTGTGTGTGTGTGTGTGTGTGCGTGCGTGTGCGCGCGCGCGCGCGTGTGTGAACAGAATATCTCAAGAACTGAACATCGTACGAACTTGAAACTTGAAACTTAAGTTACGTACTACGACCGACCCGACACAAACAAAATCGGTCAACCGGAAGTAGTTGTTTATTCGTGTCATTTTTAACTTTTTTGCGATTTTCTCAAAACTGGTTCTACGATTTTTTTTAAAAATTGCCTGGTTTACTAAATTTTCATGCTCTACAAGATAGGGCGCCATGTTTGCCGAAATTCTTGGTGGGGCTGTTTTTACGTAAAATAAATTGTTTTTTTAAGATTGCAGCTTTAATATGCATTTTAACGCAAAAATTTATATAATAAAAGTTCTAGAAAATTTAAAATGCTACAACTATTGTTTCAAATATTTTTTTGTATTACGCTTAGTTTAGCGGTAATTAGCCAATTTCTGTTTTTTCTCTCACGAAAACGTGTGAAAAATCGATTTTTTTAAGATTTCAGCCTTGGTATGCATTTTACAACAAAAGTGTATTAATCAAACTTATAGGTAAATTAAAAGATCTTCGACTTTTCTTAGAGCATTTTTCTCTACAGAGCCTAGTTTAGCGTTAAAGAGTTATTTCCCGTATTTTTAAGCCAAACTGAGGTCGATTTTCATTTTGCGTCTTTCACTCATGAGTAAAATAAGGTTATGTTTATTGAGGTTAGTTTTTTGTTTATTTCTAATGTTTTATTACTATTGTTAGATTATATTGGTCTTTATTTGCATTGGCAAGAGAAAGTTGTGTGAGTTTTTCACACCAGATTTTTTTAAATAGAAATAAAAATAATTGTTTCATTTTTTAATTTAGAAAATTAGAAACCTTCACCTAAACCAAAATATCAAAACCAAAAAATAACCTTAAAACAAAAAAATAGCCCTTAATCTAAACGAAAATTGATAAATAAATACGATTAATTTGCCTTAAACAATTAAAACTTCATTTGCAGGTGCGAAATGGCAGTATCGACGTAAACTTCTTACACCAGCATTTCATTTCAGAATATTGGAACATTGTTTACCGATATTTAACAACAGTGGTGGAATCTTAGCAAAGGAATTAGTAGAAACTAAAGGACAAATCATTGAACTTGAGCCATTCGTTTCCAAATGTACCTTGGATGTTATTTGCGGTGAGTTATTATTATTTTTATTTATTTATTTTATTTTTATTAGTTTTACTTTAAATTTTTATTTTCATATTATTATTTATTTTTATTAGTTTTATTTTTAATTTTTTTTTTTTTTTTTTTACCGTACAATCTCGTTTATCCGTGCTAACTGGGACTAAAGGTAATGCGGATAATCCGAGAAGTACGCAAACCAAATCCTTTAATAAACAGACTTACACAATAAAACATGGATGTTTGATAACAAAATTACATAGAATTGTTTAATTTTTTTATACCTAATATATGTTCGTTACAATCTGTTCAATTCAGAACAATAAGCAACCCCAAGATTCAATGAAATGAGGATAATGTGTATGACATTTTTTTTGCATCCAGGAGACTCCGAAGGGAGTATAGGAGTTGTCAAGTCCTATCATTTGGCATGATTTGTCCACGGGTTTGAAACAGGATCAGAACGTTTGCCAGCGTTCCCAGATTGTGCCTGACAAACATTACGCACGCATGCGTATAAGAGCCTCAGTAGTTCACTCGTGTCTTGTATCTCGTAGTGAAAACATCGATTATAGAGCGCGTTAAAATGCAATACTTTATAATATAATCAGCTGGTTGTATGTTCATAGGTTATGATTGTTATTGAAATACAAATTTTTTTTTTGTAATCCCTAATGCGTGTACGTTGCAATCTGTTCAATTGAGAACAAGAAGCAACCCCATGACCCAATGAGATGAGAATGATGTATATGACGTGTAAATGAGGTGTAGTCTTGTACAGACTCAGGTTGACCATTCCTGAGAGAGTATGGTTAATTGAACCCCAACCATCAAAGTACACCGGTAACCACTGTCTAGCATTCAAATCCGTATAAAAGTAACTACCTTTACTAGGATTTGAACCAGGAACCTTCGTCTCCGAAAATCAGCTGTTAAACAGCTGATTTTGGTAACGACTTTACCTCTAGACCAACCCGGTGGGTTTAAAAAAAAATGGCTGACGAAATATACAGGGTGATTCAAAACTGTACGGCAATCTCTTGGGATCTCATTCTATAGCTAAAAATAAGAAAAATAGTTCATATAAACATATGCCTGAAAACGCTTAGCTACCGAGTTACGGCTAGCGAAAAATTTCACCTAGAACTCTGTACCCTCGGTGAAGTAAGGCTGTATAAAAATGTTAAAGGTACTTACAAAGATACAAATACGATTGTTTCTTATGGTCTTTAATCTGAAAAATTGAATAAAATTGGTTCCAGAGCTGTAAATGCAATACTTTCAGAGATATCTTACATAAAACACAAAAATTGGTGCAAAGAAATAACACATTCTTGTGTTTAACGTAAGATTACTTCCATAAATGGTAAATAAAGGTGTATGTTTTCTTAAATAAATTTGTAGAAAATTTAATTCTGAAATGATTCATGTGAATTACTCAGGAAAAAAATGAATAATAGATATTGAAATTTCGCTTTATTTAAAATCAAAACAGACGCACATAAAACGCACATTCTTAACTGCTTAAAATATTAACTAATATTTAGGTTGGGAGTAACAGCTGATCATTTATCAGCAGTTAAGAATGTGTGTTTTTTGTGCATCTGTTTTGATTTTAAGTAAAGCAAAATTTTAATATCTATTATTCATTTTTTCCTGAGTAATTCACATGAATCTTTTCAGAATTAAATTTTCTACAAATTTATTTAAGAAAACATACACCTTTATTTACCATTTATGGAAGCAATCTTACGTTAAACACAAGAATGTGTTATTTCTTTGCACCAATTCTTGTGTTTTATGTAAGATATCTCTGAAAGTATTGCATTTACAGCTCTGGAACCAATTTTATTCAATTTTTTAGATTAAAAAACATAAGAAACAATCGTATTTGTATCTTTGTAACTACCTTTAACTTTTTTATACGGCCTTACTTCACCGAGGGTACAGAGTTCTAGGTGAAATTTTTCGCTAGCCGTAACTCGGTAACTAAGCGTTTTCAGGCATATGTTTATATGAACTTTTTTTCTTAGTTTTAGCTATAGAATGAGATCCCAACAGATTGCTATGTAGTTTTGAATCACCCTGTACAACCACATTTACATATAAACACGCCACATTGGGTCGAGGAATGGTGGGTTTGAACTTAAAATAATTTTTCAAACCCTGGCCGGGAATCGAAGCCAGGACCTTTGCTTTGGAACGTAGCACGCTAATCACTGGGCCACGGAGGCGGCCAATACTTCAATGTTTTCTTGAATTGCATATAACTATAAATCAATAATTTGTCATTTTTACAGAAGCTGCGATGGGATTTTCACTTTCTCGTCTTCCTGATAGAGGAGAAAAATATGTAACTGCTACAAAAAAGTAAGTAGGAATTAGCAATTACATTTTCTGATGTTGCTCATAACAGGCAGGTGGAGTGTGAAATTATCTGCACTCGATCTGCTATTTGATCCACGGCTACAAAAAATAGTTCTCTCTCTTATCACATGGTCACCCAATTACATGACTGAAGCATTAAACAATAAAACAGGTACGAGTGTAAAATACACTAATAGTCAAAGTTATCTGCTCTCACAGTAATTAATGTCATTATACAGCCAATTTCGAAGCCTGTACGAAGATACTGTGATTTTACTAGAGTTAGATGGGAAAGTGACAGAGCCTATTAAAACCAATAGAGGAGTTCGACAGGGATGTTGTATATCGTCGACATTGTTTAATATATATGTGGACGACATGTTGAGAACGTGGAAATGTAATGTAGACCCAGGTATACAGATCTCGGATGGCTTCTTTATGAACTCTCTTTTATATGCGGATGACAAAGTTGTAATACAACAGAATGAAGACAAGTTACAAAAATCGGTATTTCTGTTGGAACAAGTTGCAAAACAATACAATCTGGAAATATCATCCACAAAATCTAAAACTATGGTTTTTAAAGGTAAATATACAATAAGGACGAGAATAGAGATGAATGGAAGGGCAATAGAACAGGTTAAACATTTTCAATATCTTGGGAGTGATGTTTCATACGATTTTGATAAAGACATAACAGTTAAACTGGCCAAATTTCAGAATATTTGTGGAAATTTTCACAGACATCTGAAGAATAAAACGAGGAAGGAAACACGCCTCAAATTTTTCAACACTATTGCGGTTCCAACACTCCTATATGGCAGTGAGTCTTGGGTGCATACTGCTAAAATCGATAGTAAAATTCAAGCTGCGGAAATGAAGTTTTTACGAAGTGTGCACGGATGTACCAGAATGGATAGAATAAGGAACGTGGATATTAGAAGCGCACTATCAGTTCAGTCTTTGCATGAAAAGATAATAAAAAATAGACAAAGATGGTGTAGTCACCTGGACAGAATGCCAAACGAAAGGATGCCAGTGGCAGCTTTAAATTATCAACCAGTTGGCAGAAGAGATGTAGGGAGGCCGAGAGGGAGATGGGTACCGGAACAGGTTCATGTAACCTAATCCTTGGAAGTGAAGATGAGATGATGATATACAGCCAATTTCATTTAGCAAACAATTTCATTCATAAAAATACTTTTAAAAGTATTTTGTTGATACTTTTTAATCAGCGTGTACACATTTTGATATAATGCGCATGCTCAGTGACGTCATTATTTGTTTACATTAGGAGCAATCTAAGACAGGCTGGACTGTAGATGCTTTACAGATGGCCTGAAATGCTGATAAGCATACTTTTCCACTTAGTGAGAAATGCGATGGTGAACCATCTCATTCGTCGTTTTACTTACCTAGTAAATCCTCTAGAGGTTCAAACCAGCCTCTCGGCTGATGACCTAACCAACAATATTGTTTATTCATGATTAAACATAGGTTAGGCCTATTTGTTTCATTATTTAATTTGCAAGAGAAAGTCGTGTGATTGCTTCACAACAGACTTTTTGTTAATTGATTAGCAAGAGGCCTACATTTAGCAATCCAGTCATTTCACTGTTCACCAATTAACAACACCATTACTAACAAGGTAATCATGTACAGTTGAGCCGTCCTTAGTTTGCTCCTACTGTAAACAAACCAAAGCCAGCTACTACAGGGTGCACGCTAGAGTCCCCGACTTTATGGATGTCGTATTCCTATTAAATTAACTATGTTTTTAATTATAAGTACTTAAAACATCAGTCATGATATGATGTAGGCCTAACTATTTCATTTATAAAAATACTTTTAAAAGTATTTTGTATATAAATACTTTTGGAAGTATTTTGTTGTTACTTTTTAATCAGCGTGTACATATTCTTATATAACGCGTATGCTCAGTGATGTCATTATTTGTTTACATTAGGAGCAAACTAAGAAAGGCTGGACTGTAGAAGGTAGGCCTACAGTAAACACTAAACACGGAAAAAACTAAAATTTTAATACTGGTTAAAAGTACATAACTTTGTTGTGTTGTTTAAGTCATCAGCCGAAAAGCTTGTTTTAACCTCTGGAGGATTTACTAAGTAAAATAAGGAGTGAGGTGGTTTACTTTAACCTTCCTCACTGAGTGGAAAAGTATGCTTATCAGAATTTTAGGCCCTCTGGAAAGCATCTACATCCCACCCTGCAAATGACACCTTCATTTCATTCACTACAGGGTCTAGCTGTATAATGAAATTCATTACTCTCATATAGCTGTGACTAGTGTCTTTTACACTTATACGTGTTGTGTTCTTAAATGCTTTCAGTCATAAATACTGATATGTAATGACAAGATGAACTCAGTGTGGGACTCAGTGTGGGCAATACGCTGCTGCTAGCGTAGTACGTACATTGCTAAAAACATGCAACTGTAGTATATATATAGGGTGATTCAAAAAGAGCGCCGGTTTTGATATATCAAATTAAGAGATTTATTTTATTAAAAAACTGAAAATAAATACATCAACAAGTTCATCTTACCTTCCGATTTCATGTATGAAAAATGATGTCATGCATGTGTCCTTCTCTACTGCGCTGGCACGCATCAACTCTGTCCATGAAACTGGATATCACTGCACGACAAGTTTCGACTTCCATTTGCCCGATAACCCGTCGAATTAAACCCCACATACGGCAGTTCTGTTTATTAACAAAACCGTTTAAGTGGAAGTGCGCCTCATCACTGAAAATGATTTTGTTTGCGAAGGTGTCATCATCCTGCCGTTTTGTCAATACCCAGTCAACAAACTGTCGTCTCTTCTGGTGGTCTGCCACTTTCAAATGTTGCGTCAACTGAATTTTATACGGGTGATATTGGAGATCGTACCGAAGAATTCTCCGTACAGAAGAACATCGTAAACCCAATTGTTGAGAACGGCGACGTATTGATTTTGCTGGGCTAACAGCCACACTGTCACGAACCAACGCAACGTTCTGCTCAGTTCGGCCAGAACGACGACGTCCAGAACTTTTAAGGTCGACTGTTGAACCCGTCTCAAAAAACTTTTTCATGAGCCTGCGAACTGTTGATTCATTCGGTGCTTCATTACGTCCTAGAGTACCGCGAAGTCGCCTGACAGTAGCCGCATAACTCTCTCCACTCTGGTAAAATGTTTTGACGATTAACACTCGTTGTGCAATAGTAAACTTCTCCATGGTTAGACACAGACTGCGAGAGTACTACACTGCGAACAAGAGAAACTACAACTGAATCGTCAATCGGAATGTTCTCCGAAATAGAAATGAGGTCTAACAATGTTGCCAACCGATAAACAAAAATTTACCAGCCGTTTAAAAACCGACGCTCTTTTTGAATCACCCGTTAGTTTATTTTTTGCTTCTTCTTTACAACACTTAATTACATTTAAAATAACATTCCGTTCCGAACTTTGAATTGCTTTCTGCTGCTTTCGAACGGTCGACATCATAAACTTTTAATACACGGATAAATAACTAATTCATAACGACACAACAGAATAACGAATAAAATGTGAAGAATTAAAATGAAAAGAAACGGAATGAGTTTCAACGATGTAAAATACTTTTATTTGTTTAAATGTAGCCTAAAACGTAAAAACAGAATAGTGAAATCAAAACATTATTTCCTGTACCACTCGTCTCGTAATAAAACAAGGACTGTGTATTCCAATGAACTACAAGTGTCAGTATGTTTGTTAGGATTGTAATTGAGAAACTGGACATGCGCAGTAGATTGTTCCCCTCTTAAATATTTTCGTCTCAAACAAAGTTCATTTCGTGACTAACCATCAGTATTTGGGTGACCATGTGATAAGAGAAAGAACTATTTTTGTAGCCCTGGAACTAACAGATCGAGTGCAAATAATTTAACACTCTACCTGCCTACAACTTGGTATAACACTGTGAAAATAATTTGTAATAAATAAGTTTATTTTCTATCTTAGTTTGTGTAAGCTTTAGGCCCAAGTTGCGTTTTAAAGAAGAATTAACAAAACACATTAAAATCTGTTCCAGAATGAATATTTTAGTAATACGAAGAATATTATCTCCATGGCTTTCGAGAGAGTGGTTTTTCAGGTTGTCTCCAACAGGAAGAGAACAAGCAAGAACTCTCAAAGTTCTCCATTCATTTACAGATATGGTAAGTGCTGTTACATTAATTTTTTTTTATTAAGGAGGGAATCTGCCTTCTCACAGACAAAAAACGTTGTACAACTTTTGGATTTTAAAGATATTTGGTGATTTTTACTCTTATTATTAATAATCGATATATATATATATATATATATATATATATATATAATTCGATGTATTGGTGTGTGTGTGTGTGTGTGTGTATGTGCCCCTTTATTTCCTAAATTACTGAACCAATTTTCATGCAGTTTTTTTATGTTGTAACTATGATGCCGGTGCAGGTTTTAGGCTATTGAAACCCTTAAAAAGTTAGCCGTAAAGGGTTGAAAATAATGTTTATGTCCTACATTAAGGCTTTTATGAGGGTAGATAATCTGCTGCTTTTAAACCAGCTGATGTGATTCAAATAAAGAATTGTCATATGATTTAGCAAATAGTGACGTGGTGCTAAGGATCAGCTGGTGACAAAATCACATGATAATTTTATTATACCGTGCGTTCGGAAAGTCGCTGTGCACTGGAATTGTGACTATGGATTTATGAAAATATGTATAAAGAAATGACTAAGCATTTTGGAAAAAAATTTATTCAATACCTTAATTACATTGTTAAACCGTGATTACATTGTTTATAGAAGGTGTTCGAAATGACCTCCATTGGCATCAATACAGCATTGCACTCGTTTCATTTTGTTTGCAAACACCTTTCGCAACTGTATAAAACGTTATGCAACGTGTTTGGTGAACGAATAATTTCAAAGAATTTGTGGCCTGCAAGATCTCCTGATCTGACTCCCCCCGATTTCTTTTTATGGGGTGCGGCGAAACAAACTGTGTATCGGAACAGACCACACACGATTGACGAACTTAAAGCCGCAATAACGGCATACATTCAAGGAATCACTGTTCTTCAGTTGCGAAAGGTGTTTGCAAACAAAATGAAACGAGTGCAATGCTGTATTGATGCCAATGGAGGTCATTTCGAACACCTTCTATAAACAATGTAATCACGGTTTAACAATGTAATTAAGGTATTGAATAAATTTTTTTCCAAAATGCTTAGTCATTTCTTTATACATATTTTCATAAATCCATAGTCACAATTCCAGTGCACAGCGACTTTTCGAACGCACGGTATTTTATTATGTAGGTACGTTTTTGTATTGTTGAGTATTTTATAAAAGTAAAGTTCCGTGTTTCTTAAATTTGTTTTAATTTTCTTTTAATTGGTGAGTGATCAATTGCTTTGATATTTTATTTTGACAGCTTGAATCTGTCCTACACAAAAATGAAGAGTCATTACGATCTAGCAGGTACCATTTTTCGCGTGCAAAGCCGCGACTGGGCATGCTAATAATAATAATAACAACAACAACAACGACGTCTTCGTAGTCGTCGTCGTCGATGGGAATCGAACTAAAGACTTACCAATTTATATAAAAATAATTTTATAAAAAAGTCAAACACAATGATAAATTCATCACTTACCAATAATTTTTTCATGCTACTGCTTAACTCAGTAGGATTGTCATGAACCCCTTTGTATCAAATAGTACACAATATTTGTTTAATTAGAAGTTAAATACTTTTTAACCAAAACTATTTAGAAAGGAATTCGTGCACACTGTAAAATGTTTCATCTATCAAATATTGTTTTAGCTTTTTTTTAAAATGACTTAAATTGTCACAACTTTTTAAACCTTGAGGCAATTTATTGATGTATTTTCTACCTGCATCAGTTGGTTTTTGTTCAAACAATTTAGTGTTGTGATTAGCAACATAATAATCGATTCTGTTTCTTGTATAGTGGTAGTGAACATCTAAATTCTGTAAAAAGGTATTTTTCTTTACGTACATTATCATATGAACGTACATCCAACCAAACCCAACGTTTTTGTAGCCTACTCTACTCGTATTATACAGGGTGATTCACGAAGATATGCAGAAACTTTGGGAGCCCATTGTACATGTAACAATAATGAAAAAAGTTTATATAAACATGGGTCCGGAAATGCTTCGTTACCGAGTTACGGCTAGCGAAAGATTTCCCCCGGATTTCAGCTCACCAGGTAAAATGAGGTCTTCCTAAAATTCTGGAATTCTCGAATTCAATAGTTTCTTATAGTTTTTGACCTGATAAATTGAATAAAATAGGTCCCAGAACTGTAAGTTAAAAAGTTTTTGAGAAAAACAGTGTCAAATGCAATAAAATGGAGTGAATAAAACACATTTTTTCATCTTTGTTTTCTGGTTATTTTTACTTTTTACTGTTATGAATAAAAATTCATTTTATCAAACATCTATTCGCTTTCTGTGTACTTCATTTACACTGGTTTGTTCAGAATAAAATTTTCTACATGTTTTATTCAAAAATTTTAACTGTTTCTAGGTGAAATAACAAAGTTATTCTTGCCCAAAGATGAAAAAAAGTGTTTTCACTCCATTTTTTGCATTTGTCACTGGTTTTCTTAAAAACTATTTAACCTACAGTTCTGGGACCTGTTTTATTCAATTTATCAGATCAAAAACCATGAGAAATGATTAAATTCGCCCCTTAATCATCTTACCAGAATTTCAGGAAGACCTCATTTCACCTGGTAAGCTGAAATCCGGGCGAAACTTTCGCTAGCCGTAACTCGGAAACGAAGCATTTCCGGACCCATGTTTATATAAACTTTTTTCATTATTTTTACATGTACAATGAGCTCCAAAAGTTTTTGCATATCTTCGTGAATCACCCTGTATTAGACCTTTCCGCATACGTAGAGAGATTTATGTTTCAGTTAAAAATGATGATGTTTCTAGGTGATCAAAGAAAGAAAAGAAGCGTTCAGACAGAGAAAAGAAAACCCAAATCTGGAGAAACCAGGCAAGTAGTTTTCATATTTTTATCTATACCTTTAGATATTTTTTTTTTGGTTTGCACTATGGTGCGGATTCACTTGTTTATTGTGGCTCCTCAAGCCACTGCCGGCCGCGTTGGCGTAGTTGGTAACGTACTCGCCTCTCATCATGTGGTCTTGGGTTCGAATCCCATACAGGCACGGCGTATTTTCAAACGTTATAAAAAATAATTTCATCCTTCACAGTCTGCATTAGCAGTAATTGCAGTACAGTCGAACGTTAAAAAAAAATCTTCAACCCTCTCTGGCGTTTTCAGGATTTATTCTTTTTCAAAATTTCTGGAAAATGCTATATTGGAGTAGAAAAGACCGTTATAAGAATGTAGAGATAAGAAAAGAGCTTAACATCTTCTCCGTAAATGATACGGTACTGCAAAATAAATTACAATGGATAGAGCATGTGTACAGGATGATTTTTTTTTTGGTTTAACATCCGACTGTTCTGCTATTACTGCTAATGCAGATGGTGAAGGATGAAATGTTATTTTTGTAACGCATGAAAATATGCCGTGCCTAAATGGGATTCGAACCCAAGACCGCTTGATGAGATGCGAGAACGTTACCAACTACGCCAATGCGGGCGGAGAGGATGATTTTTTTTTTTGGTGTAACGTCCGACTGTTTTGCAAATTGCTGCTAATGCAGACGGTGAAGGATGAAATTAATTTTTTGTAACGTATGAAAAAATGCCATGCCCGAGTGGGATTCGAACCCAAGACCGCGTGATGAGAGGCGAGCACGTTACCAACATCGCCAACGCAGCCGGCGCGGAGAGGATGAGCGAGGATAGGATACCTAAGCAGGCACTGGGTTATAAACCGGAGAAAGGAGAGACCGAGGACGCCCGAGGGAGAGATGGGTAGATTTCAGTGGTTTGGAACAGGCAGCAATACCTAATCCTTGAAGGGCAGAAAAAGGAGAAGGAGAAGCTATCTTAGAGGATTTTTCAGGGATCTTTTTGAGTTTGCTCCGAGGAATAGATTTTTGCCATGCATGTTTCGGTAGCGTATCGGATTGAAGGTCATGAAATAATCTCTATAATGGGGCGTTGGGGTTTTTTTGGATTTGGAGTTGTGAGTGGTGATGGTGAGGGGTGTAATTTGCCCTCAAATTTTGAAGATTTATTGCTCAGGAACCGTGAGAGATTACAGTTTTCAGGGAATCTATTTGTATTTATATCCTTGGAGGTAGTGGTTTCTGGGATTTTCATGGAAATCTACGGAGGTCAGCTTGATAATGAACTTTATTTCGGTTGGTTTGACATGGAATGACCCTTTAGTAAAAATATTAGTTTATGCACTTATTATAGTAAGAAGTAAGCTTGCAGTAGTAAGTTAATGTGTAATTAAAATAATACGAATGTATCAACGTATAAGTTCTTTACGTGTGCTTTACTTCCTCAGGGCTCTCCTAAACGCAATTACAAAAAAAAAAGAAAAAGAAAATGTTGTCATTTTTCTGAGATGAAGGTTCCATTGTTCTAATCTTTAGTACTGGTAACGCTCTATAAGCTGAAGATTGCGCCTATCACGCGGAGAACAGTATACTATCTATCCTGCTTACATAACACATCTATCAACCACCACAAACACTAAAGTAATAAAATTCACTTCATGACTCCTAACACTAAATAAGTAAGAAGTAATGTAATTATTTAAAGAAAGCAAGTTGTTTAAAATTCAATTGCAATTTAACGTAACTTTACTGAAAATAATAAAATATGCAAACCCTAAAAATACGATAACATTTTGAAATTACCGTAAAACTAGTATTATTTACGATAATAAGCTCGCATCGACGGAACTCACGGACTAACTAGACTATCACTACAAAATGATGTCAGAGTGGAGTAATTCAGTTTACTGCTGATGACCAAAAAGGATAGCTTAGGCCTAGTATTATGGCTTATTTCGAATGAATGTCTAATATTTAGGATAATTATTAAGAATCAATAAATAATAAAATGGGATGTTTATAAAACGACATAGTTGTAAACATAGAAAATCAATGTAAGAGTAAAAAACTACAACATGATGTCATGGTTAGAGGTGTCGCTATGATGTATTTAGAAAAGCACATATAGTAGCACTTCCAACCCCCGCATAGTCCATTCGTGCTATCGCTGACGATCGTTAACTTATATTGCGTTACTAGTACGTATTAATACAGTATACTTACCAAAATCCGTGATGAGTGATGATTTCCGAAATTAAACACAAAATTTCACATGTGATACAAAGCTACTTTATTTAAATTTTTTTTTGTAATCCCTAATTTGTGTTTATCGTTGCAATCTGTTCAGTTCATAACAATAAGCAACCCCATGACCCAATGAAATGAGGATGATGTGCATGACGTGTAAATGAGGTGTAGTCTTGTACAGACTCAGGTCGACCATTCCTGAGAGAGTATGGTTAATTGAACCCCAACCATCAAAGTACACCGGTAACCACTGTCTAGCATTCAAATCCGTATAAAAGTAACTACCTTTATTAGGATTTGAACCAGGAACCTTCGTCTCCGAAAATCAGCTGACCCAATGAGATGAGGATGATGTGTATGACGTGTAAATGAGGTGTAGTCTTGTACAGACTCAGGTCGACCATTCCTGAGAGAGTATGGTTAATTGAACCCCAACCATCAAAGTACACCGGTAACCACTGTATAGCATTCAAATCCGTACTATAAAAGTCTGCCCATAACTGACAGGTGGAGTGTCAAATTATTTACACTCAATCTGTTCATGGCAGGGCTAAAATAAATAGTTCTGTTTCTTATTATAAATGGTCAGCCAATTAAATGACTGAATCATTTAAGAACAGAAGAGGTAGAGGTGTAAAAGACACTAGTCAGAGTTATCTCCTCTGAAAGTAATGAATTTCATTATACAGCCAGACCCTGTGGTGAATGAAGTGAAGGTGTCATTTACAGAGTGGAAAATATATGCTTTTCAGAGGGCCCGGTATGCTGATAAGCGTACTTTTCCACTCAGTGAGGAAGGCAATGGTAAACCACCTCACTCCTCGTTTTACTTAGTAAAACCTCTACAGGTTCAAACCAGCCTTTTGGCTGATGACCTAAACAACAACAGCTATAAAAGTAAAACTACCTTTACTAGGATTTGAACCAGGAACCTTCGTCTCCGAAAATCAGCTGTTAAACAGCTGATTTAAATTTAGACTGAACAAATAACTTAATATACAAACACAAAACATTCATGAAAAAAATTAAAAAACAAAGAAAACAAAATTTAATGCACTTAAAAAAATAGCTTCATTCGTTATTTGTTTGTCATTTAATCCTAAAATCGTCAAAACAATTTTCAAAGAAGGTAGATTCGTTCGTTACAACTGAATTCCATTTTCGTTGTCCGTGCGTTCGGAAAGTCGCTGTGCACTGGAATTGTGACTATGGATTTATGAAAATATGTATAAAGAAATGACTAAGCATTTTGGAAAAAAATTTATTCAATACCTTAATTACATTGTTAAACCGTGATTACATTGTTTATAGAAGGTGTTCGAAATGACCTCCATTGGCATCAATACAGCATTGCACTCGTTTCATTTTGTTTGCTAACACCTTTCGCAACTGAAGAACAGTGATTCCTTGAATGTATGCCGTTATTGCGGCTTTAAGTTCGTCAATCGTGTGTGGTCTGTTCCGATACACAGTTTGTTTCGCCGCACCCCATAAAAAGAAATCGGGGGGAGTCAGATCAGGAGATCTTGCAGGCCACAAATTCTTTGAAATTATTCGTTCACCAAACACGTTGCGCAGGAAAGCCATTGAGATGTTAGATGTATGTGCTGTTGCCCCGTCTTGTTGGAACCAACCATTATTCATTTCCACTTGTGTTATTTGATGCGTAAAGTTCTCTAAAATATCAGAACAATAACGTAAAAATTTTTTTCCAAAATGCTTAGTCATTTCTTTATACATATTTTCATAAATCCATAGTCACAATTCCAGTGCACAGCGACTTTCCGAACGCACATTAGATTTTACAATGTGTTGATAACATAAATATAAAACCAACTAAATTTTCTATTTCAATATCTTATTACCTGATTTTCGTTACAACCGAATTCGTTATAACTCAATTTTACTGTAGTATGATTTTGACTGTAATTTGTAGATAAGTTATAATGACTCACTTTGTTTTTTTTTCATTTGGCTGCAGAAAAACACATTCCGAAATCATTTCTTGATTGTCTTCTTGAACTGAGTGACAAAGATCCAGGCTCATTGACTCAGCAGGGCATACGTGAGGAAGTCGACACTTTCATGTTCGAGGTAAATTATTCAATTAATATCAGATAAAAATAAGGTTATCTGTTAGAGCGCCTGCAGAAACTGCGAATGCAACATACAACACACTACAACATTGCAGATTGCAGGGTGTATAGGGAGTATTTACCTTTACTGAATTAAACAACATATTGCGTTAACCAATTCTAGACTAATCTCGAACTATGTTACAGTATTATTGCCATTATTATTATTATTATTATTATTATTTTAGTATACATGTTTGTATAAGCCCATAACAGGCAGGTGGAGTATTAAATTATTTGCACTCGAACTGCTAGTTGCAGGGCTACAAAAATAGTTATGTTTCTTATAACATGGTCACCCAGTCATATGACTGAAACATTTAACAACAGAAATGGTAGAGGTGTAAAATACACTAATCAAATCAGAGTTATCTCTTCTAAAAGTAATGAATTTTATTATACAGCCAGACTCTGTGGTGAATGAAGTGAAGATGTCATTTGCAGGGTGGAAAGTAGAGGATTTTCAGAGAGCCTAGCATGCTGATAAGCATACTTTTCAACTCGGTAAGGAAGGCATGATA
The DNA here is from genome assembly GCA_035578175.1 of Catonia carolina. Taxonomy (NCBI): domain Eukaryota; kingdom Metazoa; phylum Arthropoda; class Insecta; order Hemiptera; family Achilidae; genus Catonia; species Catonia carolina. The sequence continues at coordinate 283,167,669 of JAQMRL010000001.1, read as the reverse complement.
AACCACCTAACTTCTCAATTTAGCTAGTAAAGGTACAAGAAGTTCAGACCAGCATTTTGGCTGATAAATTAAACAACATCATGTTTGTCATCACAGAAAAATGTTCAATGAGCTTTATGTGTTGTACTATAATTTTTATTGTGAACAATTTTATGTTGTAATTACCGAAGCAAAGACTGATGGGTGAATGAGCAAGGAGGCTCTACGCACATGCGCAAATCTATTCACAACCGTACATAATAATCGGTGGTGGTTAGTCCTATATAATTTCTCTAGTTTTGTCGTTTAGGTCATCAGGCGAAAGGCTGTTTTGAATCTGTTTTGTAAAACGAGGAGTCAGGTGGTTTACCATTGCCAACACTCACTGAGTTGAAAATCGTGCTTACCGCCATGTTAAGCCCTCTAGAAAGCCTTTACTTTCCACCCTGCAAATGACACCTTCACTTCATTCACCACATACACTACCTGTGGTGAATGAAATAGGAGATAATTGTATTGTGACCGTGCTATTTTCAGTTTTGATGAGCTCTGAACGTACGCATTGCCCCCTACCAACTTTATAACTAGTCAATGACTTGCCGTGCCCATAACAGACAGGTGGAGTGTCAAATTATTTACATTCAATCTGTTCGTTGCAGGGCTAAAATAAATAGTTCTGTTTCTTATCACACGGTCTGCCAATTAAATGACAGAACCATTTAAGAACAGAAGAGGTAGAGGTGTAAAAGATACTAATCAGAGATATCTCCTCTGAAAGTAATGAATTTCATTATACAGTTGGACCCTGTGGTGAATGAAGTGAAGGTGTCATTTGCAGAGTGGAAAATTTGCTTTTCAGAGGGCCCGGCATGCTGATAAGCATACTTTTCAACTCAGTGAGTGTTGGCAATGGTAAACCACCTCACTCCTTGTTTTACTTAGTAAAACCTCTACAGGTTCAAACCAGCTTTTCGGCTGATGACCTAAACAACAACAATGACTTGCCAATACTTGCTCTCGTAGCTCTGTTATTTATTTCGTCAGCCATTTTTTTTGGTCTTTCAATAAGAATTAAAACCATTTGTACAATCTGACAACGCTGGCAAACGTTTTGATTGGTCTAAACGTGTCCAACAACATAGCTCATCAACCGTGAAAAGCATTGTAGTGTCTATTTACACCTCTACCTGTTCTGTTGTTAAATTCTTCAGTCGTATAATTGGGTGACCATGTAATAAGAAACACAACTATTTTTTTTAGCCCTGGAAGTAGCAGATCGAGTTAAATGACTGAAATTAGTCATTAACCTTACACAATTACAATTAGTTTGGAGTGTTAACTCTTTCAGTACCAACGTCCGGAAAACAGGACGTCGATAAATTTACGTAGTGGTAACATCCAGTTTACCGGACGTCCGTAAGTTATCTATAAAGTACCAACGTCCGGATAACTGAATATTTACAAAAAAAAATCTTTTTAATAAAAATTAATGGAATAACGTATTTTGAAGCCGCCTCTTTGGCGTAGTGACTAGCGTGCGAAGTGAAAGGTCCCCGGTTCGATTCCCGGCTAGGTTCTGAAAATTTTAACGCGTTAAAACCACCATTAAGATAACAAAACCCACAGTAGTTGCTAATGAACAAGCTGTCGATGGACTTTAAATAAACTAAAAGAAACTATTTTGAATATTTTTAGTGTTAGAACGGTTTCATTTTTTTATGAACGTAATTCAAATTAATTTTTAACAGGAAATTTTATTTTTCTGTAACTTTGAAATTTCGGTTGGCAATGGCAGACTTACGCCTGCAAGTTTTCGAAATAAGGGCTGGCACGTTTTGTACACCCTTATTCAAATTAAATGGCTTTAGATCAAAATTTAAATATTGTTTCAGCACTGAAAGGGTTAAATTACACTACATCTGCGTGTTACAGTCATAATTTCTCTACTGATAATACAAATAAATTTTTGTGTTCTTTTTACAGTGTATTTCTTTTCAATATATTTATTTGAATAATTTCAGGGACATGACACGACTTCAGCTGCAATAACTGCTACACTCTTTCTTCTGGGACATTATCCTCATATTCAGGTTAGTGGTAAAAAAAACCAGTTGCCGTTTTTCCTTTACGCTTATTAAAAGAAAATATAGATGAACTTAAATGGCCATCTTAAATTGTCAGGAAATTGATGCAAATTTTTTGAGTTGCTTAAGGCTACTAGCATGCCCCGCGCTGCTTCGCACGCGAAACATGTGTGATCAATTTTTTAAAATAAGTATGTAACAAATGTGTAGCTGCTAGATCACTATATACTCCAACGTAAACACACGCACGCACGCGTACACACACACACACTCACAATGTTTTGATAAATTCCTCCGCGTACGTCTCTCTCCATTATCAAACCCCTTCATCTACTTCAATAGCAATACATACTCATATGTACACACACACACACACACACAATCATGTTTTTGAAATTTTTCATTAGGGCCCTTAAGATTATCATTTTTTTAAATGAAAATGAAAATTTTCGTGTCGGTTCCGGTAGTGATATGTAACTTAGGTTTCAAGTTTCAAGTTCGTACGATGTTCCGTTCTTGAGATATTCTGTTCACACTAACACACACACACACACACACACACACACACACACACACACACATGTTTTTGAAATTTTTCATTAGGGCCCTTAAGGTTATCATTTTTTAAAATGAAAATTTTCGTGTCGGTTCCGGTAGTGGTATGTGACTTAAATTTCGTTTCAAGTTCGTACGATGTTCCGTTCTTGAGATATTCTGTTCACACTAACACACACACACACACACACACACACACACACACACACACACACACAGACCAATCGCTAAAACCATGTTTTTTGGGGTTCAGGGGATCTGAAAACGCGTAGATCCGGTGAAGAGTGGATTTGTTAAAATCGACTTGAAAACAATACTTTCCTTCCTATATATTCATATAGGTAAGAGAAAGTAACAAAATAAAATGTTGCTGTGAATATAAATACAATACGAATATGCTGTCAAAATTGCATGAAAATCCGTTGAGTAGTTTTGTAAATTAGCCTGCACAAAAAACACGCTTTGCTATCGAGTGACTAGGATTAACAAAAAATTAAGTGGCGTCATCACTCTTATCAATAATCGTTGTCGGTTGTTACTTTACTTTTCAACTCGATCATTTTTATGGTGTAAATGTGAAGCCTATAAAATAACATCTTCTTTTCCAAAATATACTCTTACTTACAGCCCGACTCGTAACTTTCTTGTGTCGATAAAACCACCAAATACAGCCTATTTTTTTTTCTTTATGTTTTTGCCTACATTAATAAAACCTATGATGTTAAAAATTAATTAGTACTACGCATCTATATCACTTAACCATACGTGATGTAGAAACTACTTTTTAAGGGGTAGTCAACCCAGAAAATGAAAATGAAAACTTCTGGCTATAATTTATCATTATTTATTTTAAATGAAAGAGTAATTTTGCTAGTGTCAGCGCCACCCTTTCTAATTAATCATTTACTGTGTTGCCGGCTTCAATCCTTCTTCCGGTCTTTGTCGGCGCGGTAAGCCCTTTGACGGCATAGCGACAAACCTTTCGGCTTCCGCACCGACAGAGGCCTTTCTCATCAAGGCCGCTCTCTACCACAGCGCTCTCGGCGACTATATAAAGAGCGCTGCACTGAGCCGAGAGATTCAATTCCGATCAAGACACCAAGGGATTCACTTCCAATCAAGACAGAAGAGGACGAGCCCAGCCGAGACCGGACGCACCATCCCTGGTCTACGCTACCGGTGGCGGACGCTACATTCCCGCACCGGTCAGCCTTCGCCGGCCCGGAGAGAGCCGCCTCGGCCGCGCTATCAGCAGATGGCCTACGCCGACCTGACACTGCGAGGCTCTGGGGGCCACCACTGTCACGATGCAGTGGGGACCCAACTGCCACTGAGGGAAGGCTAGGCCTGAACCCGGTAGCCGAGCCGTCACTCTTCGGGCTCCGCTTTCACCACGCCGGCTCGCCGCTTCCGATCCAGACAACGACAGGACGTCCACCACGGCACACGGCTGCCGGACTCCAGAAAACTAATCGACGACCCCGCAAGAGAGAAGATGATGCTTCCGCTCGCCAACCCGTTACCGTAAGCCGTCGACCGGACCGTCATCGCCCGCTGACGCGAGCGATGCCCACAGCGGTCCCTCGACCGAGCCTTACGCCCACCGGACCCGGCGAAGCAGCCATCGACGCACTACTGCGAGGGAAGAAGATGACGTCTCCGCTGGACGACGACACACCGTGTCGCCCATGTAGTTTGTAGCATGTTGTATGTAGTTTTTCTCACAAGAAATTTATTGGAGAAAAACCATATTTTCAAAAATATTTATTTTATGTATTCACAATTTTTTTTTAACTAAATTCCTTTTACGGTTTTTGTAATAATCATTCCACAGATAATAGAGCAAGAAATTATGAACATTTGAAAAAAAATCATCTAAATATTTCCAAAACAAACCAAAATATTTAATTCCCAAGAATGTACAATCATGCAAAAATGACATTTCCGGAAAACTTAAAGTTGAAGGAATAATTTCACTCGCCTTGCTAGTGAGCTTTATTTAAAAAAAAATTTTTTTATAACTTTTGTCAACGTACAAACAAAGTAAACAAATAATGTTATTCAGAAAATTTTAAACTTCAAATAAATGCAAAAAACAATCGAAATTAAAAAAATTATCTTCTTGAGTTGAGTACCCCCTTAAAAGAAACAAGATATCAGTATAGTCGATCTACTGTAAGAGTACTCCGCACGAGGCAAGCGCCTACACGTTGTATAGTACACTATAGTCCATGTAATTTCAATAGAAGCTTCCGTAATAAGTATTTTCACTGCCACACATGTAAAGTGGTTGCAGCAGTTTGTATAGTGTGCTACTGCAAAACGTACTACTACTTCCATACTCTTTCTTGATTATAAACAAATTAGTAATAGGCACAAATCACCATCTATTTTTAATATTTACTTTTATTGTTATACTACTTTAATGTCAAAATAAATACTTTACAAATCAGAATGTCAAATCCAAAATTAATTAGTTAATTAATTACAGATTGTATTATACTCTGCACTGTTTGCTTTTATAACTGTCAACACAAAATGTAAGGCTGTTTCTATTTTAAAGACATATAAAAATATACATAGTCTTTTAAAAAATGTATACGGTTATAATTACGAGTATTATAGTACAAATAAATTCACCGGTTCAATTTGAGTTTCCGTTCAGTGCACAAGAGATTAACGAGTACGCAGTACCGGTCAACGATGAGTGAAAAACGTGATTGGCGAAGCCAATCCAGAAACATTATTTACAGTGTGTATAATTACTTTAAAAGAATTATTCAATTCATACGAAAGTATTAAACACTGGTAACAGTTTAGAGGCATACTTTTCTAACAACCAGTACATATGCTGACTACTCGGAATAAACGGAGGAGGCAAGTAGAGGGAGAGGGAACGTGTACAGTGCAAGCCTCTATTGAAATTACATGGACTATAGTTGGCGCGTATCTACCTCTCCGACTGACAATTACTATCTTGCACCAAGTTCCATCATAAAAATATCTACATCTAGCTAAAATAAACATTATCGTTTAAGCGTTTTCAATTATACCGTTCTGATTACTTGCAATTATTGTAGTTTCATAAAGACTCAATTAATTATTTTAACCATTACATTTAACAAAACAATTTTTTTCTACTTTTTAATGTTTACCACTTTTATGTTTCAAAAACTCCAACACATTCACTATCACGCATGTTAACAAAACACAGCTTACAAAACTTTTCAACTTCAGTCTACGAAGAAAATCGAAACAAACCGATACAATTCCAAAAGATAACTGATGAAACTAAAAATGACTTAAACACGGGCTAGTGCAAACAGTTGTAGACCTATAATCCTCCCCTTAATTTAAACTGCACCCTCGAAGGGTGCACTGATCTATCCAATAACAAAATTGCTTAATAATGAAGATATTTGTGTTTTAATTGAATCCAGGAAAGAGTATTTGAAGAATTAGATGATATATTTGGAAATTCTGAAAGAGATGCAACCATGGATGATTTACACAATCTCAATTACTTGGAAAGGGTCGTTAAAGAAACTCTAAGGATGTATCCAAGTGTTCCAACTATGACACGAAGACTACAGACCGATTTGTACTTACGTAAGCATACTTATTTATATTATTTTATTTTAGTTTTACACGAAAGAAACTTTTTTTAAAAAACACGTTACAAAAAAAAGTATGAATAATGTAAACCTTTAAATAAATTTTTATTTTCAATTTTTTGTACATAGAAGTATAAAATTTACCACAATAATATATACAGAAGAGTTTTAAGGCAACATATCATTTTAGACTATTAAAATAACAAGTTTTTGGTTGGAAAATTTTCAGCATGAGGATATCCAAAAAAGTGAAAATTTCCTCCGTTCTATTTAATAATAGTCAAAACTCTAAAATTTTCCATATCAGGCAGTTGGGAGTGTTAAATTATTTGAACTCAATCTATTATTTCCAGGGCTACAAAAAATAGTTGTTTCTTTTCACATGGTCACCCAATTATATGACTTAAGCATTTAACAACAGAAGAGGTAGCCTACACGTGTAAAAGACACTACTATCGGTTTCATAATCATTGACACCCGAGTTTGAACCCAAATCATCTCCATAACTATGAGTTTTATTTTAACATACTTTACACCAAAATTTAGCTAATTTTATTTTGCGTTGACTTATAATAGTCCAATATTTTTAATGTTGTTTGAAAATTGCCATATCGAGGTTGAAAGACAAAAAGACCCGGTTTTTAATACCGCCACCGTCGGTTGTCGGTTGTTTTTTATACCACAAATATCGGGTGTCCATGGTTATGAAACCGATAGTAGTCACAGTTATCTCCTCTGAAAGTAATGAATTTTATTATACAGCCAGACCCTGTGGAGAATGAAGTAAAGGTGTCATTTACAGGGTAAAAAGTTGATGCTTTTCAGAGTGCCTGGCGTGCTGATAAGCATAGATTTAAACTAACTAGTCTATCACTACAAACGTCAGAGTGCAGTAATTCAGTTTACTGCTGATAACCAAAAAGTATACTAAATATAGCTTAGGCCTAGTATTATGGCTTATTTAGAATGAATGTTTATTATTTAGGATAATTATTAAGAATCAATAAATAATACAATGGAATGTTTGTAAAACGACATAGTTGTAAACATAATAAATCAATGTATAATTGAGTAAAAGTACAACATGATGTCATGGTTAGAGCTGTCGCTATGATGTATTTAGAAAAGCACATAAAATAGCAGCGCTTCCACCCCCGCATAGTGAAGTCTTATTCTCGCTGACAATCGTCAACTTATATTGCGTTACAAGTACAGTAAAATCTCACTAATTCGGACTAATTGGGGGATAGTGAAGCCGAATTATCGCGAATATTTGTTTACATCTAAAAATTGAATAATTTAGGCAATTAAAATTAAAAAATAAATGTTACTTGTCTGAAATATCGATGTTTAATGAATTTACAGTAGGCTACAGTATATTGAAAAACAACAAAGTTAAAAGTAATTATAGAAATAAAAATATTTACGGCAGTAAAAATATTGTTAAATAATAAATGTCCAGTGTAAAATGATATTTAATTATAACACTGTATTTATGTACTTACGTACCGATTATTTGGCACTTGTTGAAGTAGTGGGTTGACAAATATCCTCAGGGATCATTTGAGGTTGCTTAGAAAAAAACTTGTTATTTTTTTCTGTAATTCTTTGCTACACTGTTTTCTTATAACTTGTTGGCGCATCTCTCTTAGGACAAGATAATAGTCATTGAATTCCGGATTGAAGTCTGCAAATTCAATAAGTTTGTCTATGTGGTTTCTCACTTCACTAGCTTTGTGGAATGTTTTCTTCACTGAGTAACCAATAATGTATTACAGGATGAAACAATTTTTATTAAACAGTTAAAAGCTATTATTATTTGAAGTAGCACTTTATTAATTTTTAACTAAAAAACTTCTGAAAAAATTAAAAAGCTGCTCATCTTGGAGTAGTCCGAAATATCGCGAATTCCGAATTAGTGAAGTCCGAATTACTGAGGTTTTACTGTACATACGAATTTGTTTTGTTTTTAGCAAACAGAGAATGTGTCCTGCCAGCAACTGCCAACATAATAATGTTTCCGTATTGGTTACATCGCCATCCTAAATATTTTCCAGACCCAGAAGTATTCAATCCTGATAGATTTTTACCAGATGAAATACAAAAAAGACATCCTTTCTCTTACCTGCCATTTAGTGGAGGCCCTAGGAATTGTATAGGTAAGTGACAAATCGTTTTACTACTAAACACTTTTCTTGTACATCTTTAAGGAAATCATTATGTTTAAGAAAATTCATTACCAACTAACAATTCCTTATTATTTTTCTAGAAACTCCTTAAAATTACAGTTATAATACTTTCACGGTCGATGATCTCTGCTGTTCCACGCGTTTAAGCGAATCAGAACGTTTGCCAGCGTTGTCAGTGTGTAAAACAAATTGCCAGATTAAATGATAAATATCTGGTGTGAAACACTCACACAACTTTCTCTTGCCAATGCAAATAATTAACAATAAACCTAACATTACTATTAAAACATTAGAAATGAACAAAAAACTAACCTCAAAAAACATTAGTGAAATACGCAAAATTAAAATCGACCTCAGTTTAGCTTAAAAATACGGAAAATCGCTTATTCACGCTAAACTAGGCACTGTACAAAAAAATGCTTTAAATAAAAGTTGTAGATCTCTTAATTTCCTATAAATTTTGTAATATACACTTTTGTCGTGAAATTCATTCTAAGGCCGAAATCTTAAAAAAATCGATTTTTCACACGTTTTCGTGAGAAAAAAACAGAAAATTGCTTCTTCTTCTTCTTCTTCAAGTGCCGTCTCCGCGTCGGAGGTTGGCGATCATCATTGCTATTCTAACTTTCGAAACAGCTGCTCGGAACAGTGACGTGGAGTTGAGACCAAACCAATCTCTCAAATTCTTCAGCCAGGACGCTTTCCTTCTACCCGGCCGGCGCTTTCCTGCTATCTTTCCTTCCATTATCAGCTGAAGAAGTCTGTGTTTCCCGTTTCGAAGAACAAATTTCGAAAATTGCTAATTACCGCTAAACTAAGCATTATACAAAAAAATGTTTGGAATAAAAGTTGTAGGTTTTTAAATTCTCTACAACTTTTATTATATAACATTTTGCGCTAAAATGCATATTAAAGCCGCAATCTTAAAAAGAAAATGTTTTTACGTAAAAACAGCCTCACGCAGTATTTCAGCAAACATGGCGCCTACCCTATCTTGTAGAGAATAAAAAATTGAGTAAACAAGGCGATTTTTAAAAAAATCGTAGGACCAGTTTTTGAAAAAAATCGCAAAAAAGTGAAAAATTACACGAATAAACTACTACTTCCGGTTGACCGATTTTGATGAAAATGTTCGTGTCGGGTCCGGTAGTGGTATGTAACTAAAGTTTCAAGTTTGAAGTTCGTACGTTGTTCCGTTCTTGAGATATTCTGTTCACACACACACACACACACACACAGACACACACACAGACCAATCGCTAAAAACATGTTTTTTGGGTTCAGGGGGTCTGAAAACGTATAGATCCGGTGAAAACTCGATTTTGAAAAATCGACATGAAAATAATACTTTCCTTCCTATATATTCATATAGGCAATAGAAAGTAAAAAATTGCTAAAGGCAGCGTATCATAGCCTCATTCTATCTCATATCCGTTATGGTATCTTAGTATGGGGTAATTCTAGCATAGGTAATTTGAATAGGGTTTTTAAAATTCAAAAGAAAGGTATTAGGTGTATGGTGGTAGCTACCAAGCTAACCTCATCCACACCACTATTTAAGGAGCTTAAATTGCTTACAGTTCCCTCTCTCTACATTTTTCAGGTGATTATGTATGTTAGGAAAAATAATTTTATGCAGAATTTCAATGTTCACAATCATAACAAGAGAGACAGAAATGATTATTATGTGGCTAATCACTCCACAAAATTGTTTGAACAAAAACCTACTTATGCAGGGAGAAAATTTATGAGACTCTAGCGTGCACCCTGTAGTAGCTGGCTTTTGTTTGTTGACAGTAAGAGCAAACTAAGAACGGTTGAACTGTACCTTTACTAGGATTTGAACCAGGAACCTTCGTCGCCGAAAATCAGCTGTTAAAAAATTAGACTGTTTATGAAATCTTTTTTTTTGTTTAACGTCCTACTGTTCTGCAATTACTGCTAATACAGGCGGTGAAGGATGAAATGATTTTTTGTAACGTATGAAAATATGCCGGGCCTGAATGGGATTCGAACCCAAGACCGCATGATGAGAGGCAAGCACGTTACCAACTGCGCCAATGCGGCCGGCGTTTATGAAATCAGCTGTTTAATAAGTTGTAGGGGGTACATAAAGCAAGAAGGGGGAACACGCTGCAAGAATAATCAGCCCAAAGGGAGAGATACTTCATAAATGACTTTACCTCTAGACCAAACCGGTGGGTAACTAATTGAATCGTGGGTAAATTAATCGAATACAAAACTACGTTTTACTAAATTTTGTAATAATAGGGTAAGCGCACAGTGAACGCTGGTCGCAGGTACTGATTGACGGTGGCGAACGCGCATGCGCATAGTGAGAGCATGTAACTACGCGCTTAACCTTCATTCAGGTGTCCCTATTCAACACAGGGGCGGTTTCAGGGAAGGGGCCATGGGGCCATGCCCCCCCCCCGAAATACTAGGAAAACTTACTGTACGCGCGCCAGCTCATGATCTCTGTCGCCTGGGGAAGTGGGGCGGGTGGCGTAATAGAATGTGAATATTCGTCTTATCGTGCAGTACAAAAACATTTAGTCATCGTGTAAATATTATTATTATGTCTATGTATTAATTTATTATAGGCCTACTTATTTTCACAACGGATACACGTGTCACAATATACAGTTGTATATTTTGTGCTTGTGCATCTCGGATGTGTTAATCTTTATTCATGATTTTTGATCACTAAAGTGATTTTTATTTTGAAATTTAAAGTGTGTTAACGTGCCAAAAGTTATTTGTTTTGTGTGTTTTGTGTTAGGTAAATTACAACGTGTATTTTTCATATCTTTTGTTTTATTTTAATATGTCTTTTCGGAAAAATAAAGCGGTAATTCATTCGGAAGTGCGACAAATTATTACATCAGTTATAAAAAACTGTGATGAGGAATCGCGTAAAGGAGTGTACCTGCATCCCGTTAAAAATAGGCTTATTAATTAATGTTATTTTATATTTTTTAGTTTCCTTATTTTCTATGCTACGTACATATTTTAATTCCTGAGGACTGCAAAACAATGAAAGAAAAGTAAAAGAGTTACTATATTATAGAATAAATTGAAATAATAAAACAAAAGGTTATTTTATAATGACAAGAACATTATGATAAATGTTTTTTTTATGAATAGTATAATCTTTCACTGCATGCCGTAACAGAAATTCCTCACACGGATCACGAGCTGACGCGCTTATAGTACTTTTATATTTTCTATAAGCTATTATTTCTAACAAAACTAAATCCCAATACTCGTACCTATCAATTACCAATAATTATTTTAGTATAAAAATGAGTCAAACAGAAAGTATCTATTTTTAAATAGTATTAAGATAACAATCAGTGTCAGTAGTTAAAAGCCACTTGCATCCAGCCAGAGCCTTGAAAATTTCTCTATGAATTAAAATTGTGGTTACAGCAATACAGCATAAAAGAGGACTTTTCAATGACTCAAATACAAACTATGTATTACAAATTATGTAGTAATAGCTACATATAAACAAGATAGCCCCTCTCCCCCCTCCCCCGAAAATCAGCCCTGGTACCGCCCCTGATAGTGGAACATGAGTTCCACTAGCAGCAGTGATAATGAATTATTATTTCTAATGGGAAACCGTTATACAAAATTGTTATCTTTTAACACACTCAGTGCTAGAGACTCGTCTAGCGAGTTAAGGGTAGGTGTTATCGCCAGGCTGCCGTCTCTCCTATCATTTTATGTAATCCCGGAGGTACACCGCCTGCCGGGTATCAGTTTTTTTTCTACTATATAGCCATCAGAAAGGTTTTTTCTGTGTAACCGTGCAGTTCATTTTTGATTTTTCGTCATACGATTTTCTACCCTCGTTCAGTATTTTTACGGGTTTTCAGAGTACAGTTGAAGCCGTGAATTTAGTATATTTGCAGGTACCTATTCAAAATAACTTACACTTTTAAATTTACTTTAAAAGTATATTTTTGTAGTTTAAAATTTGTGTAATCCCTAATGCGTGTACGTTGCAATCTTTTCAATTCAGAACAATAAGCAACCCCATGACCCAATGAGATGAGGATAATGTGTATGACGTGTAAATGAGGTGTAGTCTTGTGCAGACTCAGGTCGACCATTCCTGAGAGAGTATGGTTAATTGAACCCCAACCATCAAAGTACACCGGTAACCACTGTCTAGTATTCAAATCCGTATAAAAGTAACTACCTTTACTGGGATTTGAACCAGGAACCTTCGTCTTCGAAAATCAGCTGTTAAACAGCTGATTTTGGCGACGACTTTACCTCTACAGTTCAGCCGTTCTTAGTTTGCTCCTACTGTCAACAAACAAAAGCCACCTACTACAGGGTGCACGCTAGAGTCTGCGACTTTACGGATGTCGTATTCCTATTAAGTTAACTATTTTTTAAATTATAAGTACTTAAAGTACTAAAAACATTAGTCAGGATATGATGTAGGCCTAACAATTTCATTTAGAAAAATTCTTTTAAAAGTATTTTGTATTTAAATACTTTTGAAAGTATTTTGTTGTTACTTTTTAATCAGCGTGTACATATTTTAATATAATGCGCATGCTCAGTGACGTCATTATTTGTTTACATTAGGAGCAAACTAAGAGAGGCTGGACTTTAGACCAACCCGGTGGAATCACAATTATAAATTTGTTTTTTCTTGTTTTAGGTCAAAAATTTGCCATGATGGAGATGAAGATAATACTTTCGAATATCTTAAGAAGAGTCAGAGTTGAATCAGTGACAAAGATTGACGAAGTGAAATTAATACCTGCTGTAATTCTAAGACCTAAAATTCCTTTCAGAGTTAAAGTAATACCACGCTTTTAAAATTGGTTTTCTATTAATCATTATAATATTATTATAATTACTGTATCAATAAAAATTGAAATTTTTAATTTTTGTCTTATTAACCGTTTCTTACCCAGTGTGGCATAAAAGTCACATTGAAGTGAAATAACAGACATAAAAACTTTAATTGTTAGCGACTACTTTTGATTAAAGAGCGCTGGATGTGAAGTGTAATAATTTTCTGTACCCAAGCCACGAATCGAACCTGAGAACTCCGCTTTGCAGTGTAAGATGTTGACCACTACACCACGGACGTGACCATTAGTTTCTTTTTAAAGTTAATTTTAGTTTTAAGTATTCGTGTTCATTTATTAAAATAAAGTAGCATTTCTTTGAGTATGTTGAATGTACATACAAGTATATGTTTTAGGCTTTAAATAGTGTTTTACCAATATTTTTGAATTGTAACATTTTTTAAGTCTTAAATAATGCTTTTATATTTTAAATCATATTTAGTATTTCTGCTACAAATCTAAGCAAGAGAATATTGTTTAGGAAGCCTGCAAATGATTTCACTTATTTATATTGTTGGGAACTTTGATACCATCAAGCCCAATGTGACATATGTGTCACACTTTTTTGTCATGCCATAAAAAAGGCTGAAGGTCTAAAAGTGATTTTATTTCACTTAAATGTCAGTAAAGTGTATGAAACAATGTACACATATTTCTTTGTGCATAGTTAAAAAACTTAGGATTAAAAGGGTTAAGTTCATCTATTGCATTTAACAGGTTCCAGGGCTTTGAAAAAAGTTCCTTCTCTTTCTTATCACATGGTCATCCAATTATATGACTGAAGCATTTAACAACAGAAGAGGAACACGTGTAAAACACATTAATATACTTTTCACGGTCGATGAGCTCTGCTGTTCCACGCGTTTAGACCAATCAGAACGTTTGCCAGCGTTGTCAGATTGTACCTGACAAACATTACGCGCGCACGCGTATAAGAGCCGTAATAGTTCACTCTTGTCTTGTATCTCGTACTGAACCATGGCGTTCTCTAATTACAGGCGGTAGTACTGGAGTGGGGGTAATGACGTCAGCAGTCTTAATTACTCACGTGGCGCTGTCTACACACTGTCTTATTCGCATATTTTAGTACTATGTGTTTACAATTTAGTGAGACTAGTCGTTTGGTGTTATTCTATTTGATGATACAGTACAGTTTTTAATAAATCATTCTTCATCATTTCGTGTTGAAATTCATCAGAATAATAATTGTAGATTTCAGTGTTGTTATATTAATAATTGTGTTGAATATTCAGTTGTTAATAATTTTAAAATGCCGTATCATTGTTGTGTGTCTCAATGCAAAAGTAATTTTGCTTCTTCTAAAGAAATGTACATCTCAATGTTTAAGTTTCCGAAAGAGAAAGATTCTTTTTGAAAAATGGAAACGGGTTATACCTAGGACTGATTGGACTGCTAATGCTAATACCCATGTTTGCGGTAAAACATGTTTGCGATTCCAGATTTTATTGTAACCGAGTACGATTGCAAAACTAATTCTGGTGAAACTAGAACAATGAAGTTAGACAGACCGCGACTTAAACAAGAAGCTTATCCCTCGATATTTCCTAATTTGCCTGATTATTTGAGTAAAACTCTTCCAGCTAAAAGAAAATCAAAACAGTTTTGATAATTTAAAAATTTCAAAACAAACACACACAAAAACACAGATAATACGTGAGGATTCATAATAATATATTACTATGTACAATGTATGTAAATAGCCTATTACAATGTAATGTAATGAATATTAGAAGCTGGACCTCTGACGTCACCAGTCAGACTTCTCCCTACCACTGATATCCCGCCTGTAACTAGAGAACGTCATGACTGAACACATCGATTATAGAGCACGTTAACATGCAATACTTTATTATTTAATCAGCTGATTGTATGTTTATAGGTTATAATTATTGTTATTGAAAGACCAAAAACCTGTTTGACAAAATAACGGGTGATTCAAAAAGAGCGCCGGTTTTTAAACGGCTGGTAAATTTTTGTTTATCGGTTGGCAACATTGTTAGACCTCATTTCTATTTCGGAGAACATTCCGATTGACTATTCAGTTGTAGTTTCTCTTGTTCGCAGTGTAGTACTCTCGCAGTCTGTGTCTAACCATGGAGAAGTTTACTATTGCACAACGAGTGTTAATCGTCAAAACATTTTACCAGAGTGGAGAGAGTTATGCGGCTACTGTCAGGCGACTTCGCGGTACTCTAGGACGTAATGAAGCACCGAATGAATCAACAGTTCGCAGGCTCATGAAAAAGTTTTTTGAGACGGGTTCAACAGTCGACCTTAAAAGTTCAGGACGTCGTCGTTCTGGCCGAACTGAGTAGAACGTTGCGTTGGTTCGTGACAGTGTGGCTGTTAGCCCAGCAAAATCAATACGTCGCCGTTCTCAACAATTGGGTTTACGATGTTCTTCTGTACGGAGAATTCTTTGGTACGATCTCCAATATCACCCGTATAAAATTCAGTTGACGCAACATTTGAAAGTGGCAGACCACCAGAAGAGACGACAGTTTGTTGACTGGGTATTGAGAAAACGGCAGGATGATGACACCTTCGCAAACAAAATCATTTTCAGTGATGAGGCGCACTTCCACTTAAATGGTTTTGTTAATAAACAGAACTGCCGTATGTGGGGTTTAGAAAACCCTCGCGTGGTTAATGAAAGGGAAATGTATGCACAGCGAGTGACAGTTTGGTGCGGCTTTTGGTCGGGCGGTGTCATCGGCCCTTACTTTTTTGAAAATCAAGAAGGACAAGCCGTGACAGTAAATGGAGACCGATACCGTACGATGATTAGGGAGTTTTTGTGGCGTCATTTGGATGGAATGGACATTGACGAGTTGTCGTTTCAGCAGGATGGTGCCACCTGTCACGCTGCACGAGAAACAATGTTGTTGCTCCGTGAACGGTTCCAGGATCGCATCATTTCTCGTAATTCCGACCATCAATGGCCACCAAGGTCGTGTGACTTTCCTCTTTGGGGTCATCTGTAGTCATTGATGTATGCCAATAAACCCCGAAACATCAATGACTTGAAGGAGGAAATTCGACAGGTTATCGGGCAAATGGAAGTCGAAACTTGTCATGCAGTAATATCCAATTTCATGGACAGAGCTGATGCGTGCCAGCGCAGTAGAGG
This sequence comes from Catonia carolina, assembly GCA_035578175.1. Taxonomy (NCBI): domain Eukaryota; kingdom Metazoa; phylum Arthropoda; class Insecta; order Hemiptera; family Achilidae; genus Catonia; species Catonia carolina. The sequence goes on along the minus strand of JAQMRL010000001.1, from coordinate 283,151,217 downwards.
AGGACACATGCATGACATCATTTTTCATACATGAAATCGGAAGGTAAGATGAACTTGTTGATGTATTTATTTTCAGTTTTTCAATAAAATAAATCTCTTAATTTGATATATCAAAACCGGTGCTCTTTTTGAATCACCCTATATATAACAGGGCTACGAGAGCAGGTATTGGCAACGTTGCTGGCAAGTGATTGGCTAGCTTTGAAGGGGGTAGGGGGCAATGCATACGTTCAGAGCTCATCAGCTTTGAAAAATAGTATATTCAGAGTTATCTTCTATTTCATTATACAGCCAGAGCTTGTGGTAAAAGAAGTGAAGGTGTTATTTTCAGAGTGGAAAGTAGCCTAGATACTTTTCAGAGAACCTGGCAGGCTAATAAGCATACTTTTCTACTCATTGAGGAAGGCATGGTAAACCACCTGACTCCTCGTTTTATTTAGAAAAGCCTCTTAAAATTCAAACCTACCTTTCATCTGATCACCTAAATAGAAACAAGTTCGTCTAAACATGACCTTACCGGCCGCGTTGGCGATAATGGTAACGTGCTCGCCTCTCATCACGCGGTCTTGGGTTCGAATCCCACTCGGGCATGGCATTTTATCATACGTTACAAAAATTCATTTCATCCTTCACCGTCTGTATTAGCAGCAATTTGCAAAACAGTCGGACGTTAAACCAAAAAAATAAAGAAATAAAAAATAAACAAGACCTTTCCTCATGAAAAATTAAGTTTAAAAAGCAAGAAACTCGATCAGTGGGTGGTCTGCTTTCCAAAAGTATGACATCTTCCGATCCATAAGAAGGGGGATGTTAATTTGGTGAATAATTACAGAGGTATATCATTTATAAACGTGATTGCAAAACTATTTACCGGTATTTTGTTGGGTAGATTAGTTAATTGGGTGGATAAGAATGGATTATTAAATAAATGTCAGGCAGGTTTTAGGCGAGGTTATTCTACCATAGATAACATCTTCAATTTGCTATGTACGAATTATTTCAGATTGAAGGAGAGAGGTAAAAAAATTATATGTTTTCTTTGTAGATTTTAGAGGAGCGTTTGACCATGTGAGTCGGCATACGCTTTTCTTTAAATTGTATTCATTGGGGTTAAGTAGTAAATTTATAAGTTTATTGAAAGGTTTTGTACACTGATACCGAGTCGTTTGTTTGGTGTAGTGGAGGGTTAACAGAGGGTTTTGAAACAGTTGCAGGAGTCAAGCAAGGGTGTCTGCTATCGCCACTGTTATTTTCTTTTTTTATAAATGATTTGTATGATGAATCATACAAATTTTTATCCAAAAAAATTAAAAATTGATAAAAATTGATGAGGTATTGGTTAGATTATTGTTGTATGCAGATAACTTGGTGCTGTTGGCATCGGATCTAGAAGCACTGCAAGGTATGATTAACATGCTAGTGTTGTATTGCGTTAAATGGAATCTCGAAGTCAATTTAGACATATCAAAGGTAGCCTAATGGTTTTTAGAAGAGGGGGGAAATTGGGGAAGAGGGAAAGATGGACAAATATGACATCTTCCTATAAAGTCCAATGAAAAATGTACCTAAAAATAGCAAATTTAACATTGGCAAGATGCAAAGTACAGTCTCCTTTTAAAAACATTTTAGAACTTACAGAAGATATTGCAGCTTCTGTCATCTAACTTATGTAAGATCCACTGAAAAACATGTCAGCAGATCGTAATGAATAAGGCAGCTTAACCCTTTTTTACCCAGTGTGGCATAGAAGTGACATTGGAGTGAAATAGCAAACGTAAAAACTTTAATTGTTAGCGACTACTTTTGATTTAAGAGCGCTGGATGTGAAGTGTAATAATTTTCTGTACCCTAACCAGGAATCGAACCCGAGACCTCCACTTTGCAGTGTAAGATGCTGATCACTACACCACAGAGGCGATCATTAGTTTCTTTTTAAAGTTAATTTTAGTTTTAAATATTCGTGTTCATTTACTAAAATAAAGTAGCATTTCTTCGAGTATGTTGAAACTACATACAAGTATATTTTTTAGACTGTAAATAGTTATTTTATCCATTTTGCCAGTATTTTTCAATTGTAACATTTTTTAAGTCTTAAATAATGCTCTGATATTAAAATCATATTTAGTTTTTTTGCTACAAATTAAAAGTTAAGAGAATATTGTTTAGGAAGCCTGAACATGATTTTACTAATTTATATTGTTGGGAACTTTGATATCAAGTTCCAATGTGATGTAGGCCTATGTGTCACACTTTTTTGTTAGGTCATCAAAAAGGCTAAAAGTCTAAAAGCAATTTTATTGCACTTAAATGACAGTAAAATGTATGAAACAATGTAGCTACATAAATAGTTGTTTGTGTATAGTTAAAAATTTTGGGTAAGAAAGGGTTAAATGATCTGTGAAATTTATACAAATCAATCGTTTCCATTTTTACTTTCTCTTGCCTATATGAATGTTGGCGCTTGTAAGACGCCGGAATAAAAGACAGTGAAACGAATTTAAACTGAATAATTTTATAGAACTTAGTAAACGATTAATTGACTTATTTCGGAGGACCAGGTCAGTTTTAAGCGGCTGCCGACCACAGCTAAAACGATTTAAAGAATAAACAAAAGGCTTAGAAACAGGAGGAATAAAACAAAGAACGGTAACGGACAAAATTGATAGGGAAAAACAAGGGGATACACACATTTGAAATAACTAACTGTAACAACGGAAAAATGCTCTTACCTGGAGTCCATTAACAACTTGAAACTTGTAGAAAATCACGTGGAAGCGCACTGGTAACATTGCAATGAATACACTAAGACAGTTTACAATAAAAAGCACATGAGCATTGAATATAATTCACATAAGCATAGAATAATGAACAGTTTAGGTTTGTGATAACCCAACGAGAGACGAAACGAACTGATTGAAAACGAAGAAATTGGCAGGGCATCGCTAACCCAAGCCACGCGCTAATCGCACTAGATAAGAACACAACCGTACATCACAGCAGCTAAGACAAAAGTGTGTGGGGAAGAGGCCGGAAAATGAAAGGGAAGGAAGGGGTACGGATGACGTGACTTAATGATGTCACACGGAAGGATATGCAGGAACAAATGTAATTAGCGGGGAAATCAGTTTGAATAACCCCGGGAAGACTGGCGCTAACATACCGCCCGCCTAAATCGAAGCAAGCGATTTACAAGAACTGGTCGAAGAACGAAGCCGCCCGCCCTGAAGTAACAGGGAGCGGAAAACGCAGGAAGAAGACGAAGAACGAAGCCGCCCGCCCTGAAGCAACAGGGAGCGGAAAACGTAGCAAAAACGATGAGCGAAGCATCGACGACGACGACTGAAGATGTAGAACGAACGAGGCGAAGAACGGACACATCTTGATGTGGCGTGACAAACGCACGGGTTTGCCCGGCCAACGACGAACGGAGCATCTTCCACGGCTTGCGCGGAAGCCAACGAGTAACGGAACGATCTTGAGGTGATTGCCAACAAGGGTTGACAACCAGAAGCGACGAAGAAGAAGAGACGAAGAAAAACGACGAACGAAGAAAACAAACGAAGAGGCGAAAACGAGGGTAGATGAAGTTAAGCGGAAAACGAAGTGAAACGACGGAGAAAAGTTAGTTGCCCAAAGGCGGAGCTAACTGGTAAGCGGGTTGCGAAACGAACTGGCGAGTAGGCGAACAATAGCGACAAGAATTCTGAATTGCGGTACGGCGAACTTCACTAACTAATGGAGAGTGAATCCGTGATTGAGGTTGAGGCGACGTGCGAGATTGACGAAGATTACACCAGGCGTTGAACGAAGGACGAGAATTGAAATTACAATTATTCACCGGTTGTGAATATTGTGTACGACGATTGGGGCCCCGCCCGCCAAGAGGGGCACAAGGCGCGCGAAGAGCGTTAGCAGAACATGAAGCGACTGAGGAGGGCCGATTGCCCTTTAGCGAAGCGATTTGCAGCGGTTTGTTAACAGAGTGTGCGAGAGACGACGAGAAGCGATTTGACGAGGAATTAGTTGAAGACAACTCGGAGGGAGCCTTCAGCGTAGACTTGAAGCGAGGCGTAGACTTGAAGTGAGGCGTAGACTTGAAGCGACGAATGGACGAAGTACCAGCAGCAAGATCGGTCGAGATACTGGCGGAGTCGATAGGCGAAGCGAGAGGAGAATCAACAGCGATGATCTCGGATGAAGTGGCGAATCGATTTGAAGGCGAAGAGACTGAAGTTTTACGAAGACGATTTGTTAGAACAGTAGGGCGAAAAGAATCGTTGTCAGATACAGGCGAAACAAGAAGGCAATTAGGCGAATTAACAGTAGACGGTGCGAGCTCAACAGCAGCAGCAGGCGACGAGAATTCAGCGTTATCAGGGAAAACATATGATAAAAGCGAATCGTTATTTGTGACAGAACTAGGTGGCTGGATGTCGGGCAATTTGCCAAACACAACATAACCAAATACGGTTGATAAAGCAGATGGAGTGCCTTTTATTAAAGGCGTTTTACTAAAATCGAGTATTTCGGAAAAGTAATCAGCGCCAAGCAGTAAATCTACTGGATTTGGGCTGCGAAAGCGAAAGTCAGCTAGCAGATGTTGAGAAAACTGTTCACCGACGGACTTGTGAATTCGAGAAGCAGGTAGGCGGTCTGATATTTTTTGAATAACAGTAGCCTGAAGCGGTAGGCGAAAATTAGAATTTTGCGGCGACTGAATTGTAAGGTTTGTAGTGCCCTTAACGGAGGTAACTTGCGATGAAATACCTTGTAGGCGTTTAGTAGTAGGCGCTATGTCGAGTTGAAGCGAACGAGCAGCGCTATAGGTTAAAAGACTTGATTGAGAGCCATTGTCAATGACAGCGCGAAGTGGAACAATTTTACCGGATGAATTTATAGCGTGAACAATAGCAGTGCCTAACAGCGCGGTTTGGCCATCAAGGCGACAAGAAAGCGAATAATCGGTAGATTTTTCAGCGACGACTGACGAAGGCGAATTTACAGTAGTTACCGGCTTATTAGCAGAGCAGGTAGCGCAGGAATTAATTGGCGGAGTTGCGATAGCAGTAGCATGAATCGACGGCGAAGAATTAGAAAGTAGGCACCCGGGAGATTGAGAATCGTTGACTGGGCGCTCGATGAATGAAGGCGAATTAGCGATTAGCGAATTATGCGATTTAACAACGGATGAGGCAGATGAATTCGACTGTTGAATGTTACGGTCAGAGTGTAACAGCGTATTATGAGATTTAGAATGACAGATACGACAATGTTTAGTTGAGTTGCAGTGGCGACGGTCATGGTGTCCAAAGCAGGCGAAACAGAGTTTGAGACGAGAAATAATTTTGTAACGATTATCGACAGTTTGCGACAGAAATTCACTGCAGTTGTGAAGCGAGTGAAGGTTAGATTCGCACGAAAGACATTTGATTGAGTCTGATTTAACGAAAAACGAAGGTATGTTGTCAGAACGAGTAGGCGGCGATGTTGAATTACGATTATTTTGTGCAGTACGGCTATCAGCGGAGGCCGGATATGATGAGTCCGGTTTATCGAGGTTAGAACTACTTGAATACGGAGAACGAACATTATCAATAGATTGAGAAGGATTAACTAATTCACAAGAATGCATTTTAGCAGTAACAAACGAGATCAAAGATTCGTATGAAGGAACATTAGACGCAGGGTTATGATCTTCAAAGCTGAGTTTAGTAACAGAATCTAAGTTTGAATAAGCGATTTCAAATAAAAGATACTCGAGTAGATTAATATTGAGTATTCGCAAGGCACCTATAGCGGCTTCGTGAACATTTAAGAAATGTTTTAACGATTGATAACTTGGAGAATCAGATTTGGCGAAATTAAAAACTTGACTTAAATGTACATTTGCAATTCTACGTGGATTCGAATAACGGTCGAGTATTAAGTTATATGCCAATAAGTAATTATCAGCCGACAGTGGTAAATGCTCAATTAAGCGAAGAGGTTCATTATTTAACGAACATCGCAGGTAGTGTAATTTTTGCACGTGAGACAAATCAGAATTATGATGGATTAAGTCATTGAACAGACTTATGAAGTTCTGGAACTTCGTTATGTCGCCATCAAAGGATGGTAAGCGAATATTAGGTAGCTGGACCAATGGCGAATTATTGATTTTGTGTTGATTTGAAATAATTACAGTGTTATCTAGCGATTGAATTAGTTTTTGCGCTGAACCGATTAATTGAAAATATTTGTTTTCAAAATTGGTGCGCTCGATTTCGAAGTTATTATCAGGTTTAAGTAATTCAAGTTTGGTTTGAATCAATTCAAAGTCAGACCATAAATCAATGAATTTTTCTAACCGCAATTTTATTTGAGTTATTTCTGCATTAGATTTGAGAAATAAATCGAAACGATGTAAATGGTTAGTAATAACGTCACGTTTTTTAATTAATGAATTATAATCGTCCATGTTGACGAGATAAATGAATAAATATAAGTGAATTAATAAACAAACACAAATTGAGAAAGATAAACAAACATTGACTGTCAATAACTAGGTTAATGTAACGATCTAGCATTGAAGGTTATTATGAAGTGTACGGCGTGAGCATCAGTCTGTGAATGAAAACTGGTTGACTGTGGAAGAGAGCGTACGAAGAGCGAGTCTGCGCACTAGAACTTTGTAACTTGATGAAGACGAGAAAATGGCTGCTGTTACAAATTCTTGAACAACAGCTAACAAGCGAGTTAAGCGTTGCGTGTGACGTCACGAGACGCGCAGTACATTCTAACAAGTAGATACTAGCAACAAGAAAATACATCTACCGTTAACGCAATAACCGCAGATGATTACACAATATGTAATTAACGAATTTAAAGAAATAATAAAACAGTATATGTAATTGACTGTATCCAAAGATCACTGATATATATCCGATGCCCGGAATAGGACCAATTATGTTGGCGCTTGTAAGACGCCGGAATAAAAGACAGTGAAACGAATTTAAACTGAATAATTTTATAGAACTTAGTAAACGATTAATTGACTTATTTCGGAGGACCAGGTCAGTTTTAAGCGGCTGCCGACCACAGCTAAAACGATTTAAAGAATAAACAAAAGGCTTAGAAACAGGAGGAATAAAACAAAGAACGGTAACGGACAAAATTGATAGGGAAAAACAAGGGGATACACACATTTGAAATAACTAACTGTAACAACGGAAAAATGCTCTTACCTGGAGTCCATTAACAACTTGAAACTTGTAGAAAATCACGTGGAAGCGCACTGGTAACATTGCAATGAATACACTAAGACAGTTTACAATAAAAAGCACATGAGCATTGAATATAATTCACATAAGCATAGAATAATGAACAGTTTAGGTTTGTGATAACCCAACGAGAGACGAAACGAACTGATTGAAAACGAAGAAATTGGCAGGGCATCGCTAACCCAAGCCACGCGCTAATCGCACTAGATAAGAACACAACCGTACATCACAGCAGCTAAGACAAAAGTGTGTGGGGAAGAGGCCGGAAAATGAAAGGGAAGGAAGGGGTACGGATGACGTGACTTAATGATGTCACACGGAAGGATATGCAGGAACAAATGTAATTAGCGGGGAAATCAGTTTGAATAACCCCGGGAAGACTGGCGCTAACATACCGCCCGCCTAAATCGAAGCAAGCGATTTACAAGAACTGGTCGAAGAACGAAGCCGCCCGCCCTGAAGTAACAGGGAGCGGAAAACGCAGGAAGAAGACGAAGAACGAAGCCGCCCGCCCTGAAGCAACAGGGAGCGGAAAACGTAGCAAAAACGATGAGCGAAGCATCGACGACGACGACTGAAGATGTAGAACGAACGAGGCGAAGAACGGACACATCTTGATGTGGCGTGACAAACGCACGGGTTTGCCCGGCCAACGACGAACGGAGCATCTTCCACGGCTTGCGCGGAAGCCAACGAGTAACGGAACGATCTTGAGGTGATTGCCAACAAGGGTTGACAACCAGAAGCGACGAAGAAGAAGAGACGAAGAAAAACGACGAACGAAGAAAACAAACGAAGAGGCGAAAACGAGGGTAGATGAAGTTAAGCGGAAAACGAAGTGAAACGACGGAGAAAAGTTAGTTGCCCAAAGGCGGAGCTAACTGGTAAGCGGGTTGCGAAACGAACTGGCGAGTAGGCGAACAATAGCGACAAGAATTCTGAATTGCGGTACGGCGAACTTCACTAACTAATGGAGAGTGAATCCGTGATTGAGGTTGAGGCGACGTGCGAGATTGACGAAGATTACACCAGGCGTTGAACGAAGGACGAGAATTGAAATTACAATTATTCACCGGTTGTGAATATTGTGTACGACGATTGGGGCCCCGCCCGCCAAGAGGGGCACAAGGCGCGCGAAGAGCGTTAGCAGAACATGAAGCGACTGAGGAGGGCCGATTGCCCTTTAGCGAAGCGATTTGCAGCGGTTTGTTAACAGAGTGTGCGAGAGACGACGAGAAGCGATTTGACGAGGAATTAGTTGAAGACAACTCGGAGGGAGCCTTCAGCGTAGACTTGAAGCGAGGCGTAGACTTGAAGTGAGGCGTAGACTTGAAGCGACGAATGGACGAAGTACCAGCAGCAAGATCGGTCGAGATACTGGCGGAGTCGATAGGCGAAGCGAGAGGAGAATCAACAGCGATGATCTCGGATGAAGTGGCGAATCGATTTGAAGGCGAAGAGACTGAAGTTTTACGAAGACGATTTGTTAGAACAGTAGGGCGAAAAGAATCGTTGTCAGATACAGGCGAAACAAGAAGGCAATTAGGCGAATTAACAGTAGACGGTGCGAGCTCAACAGCAGCAGCAGGCGACGAGAATTCAGCGTTATCAGGGAAAACATATGATAAAAGCGAATCGTTATTTGTGACAGAACTAGGTGGCTGGATGTCGGGCAATTTGCCAAACACAACATAACCAAATACGGTTGATAAAGCAGATGGAGTGCCTTTTATTAAAGGCGTTTTACTAAAATCGAGTATTTCGGAAAAGTAATCAGCGCCAAGCAGTAAATCTACTGGATTTGGGCTGCGAAAGCGAAAGTCAGCTAGCAGATGTTGAGAAAACTGTTCACCGACGGACTTGTGAATTCGAGAAGCAGGTAGGCGGTCTGATATTTTTTGAATAACAGTAGCCTGAAGCGGTAGGCGAAAATTAGAATTTTGCGGCGACTGAATTGTAAGGTTTGTAGTGCCCTTAACGGAGGTAACTTGCGATGAAATACCTTGTAGGCGTTTAGTAGTAGGCGCTATGTCGAGTTGAAGCGAACGAGCAGCGCTATAGGTTAAAAGACTTGATTGAGAGCCATTGTCAATGACAGCGCGAAGTGGAACAATTTTACCGGATGAATTTATAGCGTGAACAATAGCAGTGCCTAACAGCGCGGTTTGGCCATCAAGGCGACAAGAAAGCGAATAATCGGTAGATTTTTCAGCGACGACTGACGAAGGCGAATTTACAGTAGTTACCGGCTTATTAGCAGAGCAGGTAGCGCAGGAATTAATTGGCGGAGTTGCGATAGCAGTAGCATGAATCGACGGCGAAGAATTAGAAAGTAGGCACCCGGGAGATTGAGAATCGTTGACTGGGCGCTCGATGAATGAAGGCGAATTAGCGATTAGCGAATTATGCGATTTAACAACGGATGAGGCAGATGAATTCGACTGTTGAATGTTACGGTCAGAGTGTAACAGCGTATTATGAGATTTAGAATGACAGATACGACAATGTTTAGTTGAGTTGCAGTGGCGACGGTCATGGTGTCCAAAGCAGGCGAAACAGAGTTTGAGACGAGAAATAATTTTGTAACGATTATCGACAGTTTGCGACAGAAATTCACTGCAGTTGTGAAGCGAGTGAAGGTTAGATTCGCACGAAAGACATTTGATTGAGTCTGATTTAACGAAAAACGAAGGTATGTTGTCAGAACGAGTAGGCGGCGATGTTGAATTACGATTATTTTGTGCAGTACGGCTATCAGCGGAGGCCGGATATGATGAGTCCGGTTTATCGAGGTTAGAACTACTTGAATACGGAGAACGAACATTATCAATAGATTGAGAAGGATTAACTAATTCACAAGAATGCATTTTAGCAGTAACAAACGAGATCAAAGATTCGTATGAAGGAACATTAGACGCAGGGTTATGATCTTCAAAGCTGAGTTTAGTAACAGAATCTAAGTTTGAATAAGCGATTTCAAATAAAAGATACTCGAGTAGATTAATATTGAGTATTCGCAAGGCACCTATAGCGGCTTCGTGAACATTTAAGAAATGTTTTAACGATTGATAACTTGGAGAATCAGATTTGGCGAAATTAAAAACTTGACTTAAATGTACATTTGCAATTCTACGTGGATTCGAATAACGGTCGAGTATTAAGTTATATGCCAATAAGTAATTATCAGCCGACAGTGGTAAATGCTCAATTAAGCGAAGAGGTTCATTATTTAACGAACATCGCAGGTAGTGTAATTTTTGCACGTGAGACAAATCAGAATTATGATGGATTAAGTCATTGAACAGACTTATGAAGTTCTGGAACTTCGTTATGTCGCCATCAAAGGATGGTAAGCGAATATTAGGTAGCTGGACCAATGGCGAATTATTGATTTTGTGTTGATTTGAAATAATTACAGTGTTATCTAGCGATTGAATTAGTTTTTGCGCTGAACCGATTAATTGAAAATATTTGTTTTCAAAATTGGTGCGCTCGATTTCGAAGTTATTATCAGGTTTAAGTAATTCAAGTTTGGTTTGAATCAATTCAAAGTCAGACCATAAATCAATGAATTTTTCTAACCGCAATTTTATTTGAGTTATTTCTGCATTAGATTTGAGAAATAAATCGAAACGATGTAAATGGTTAGTAATAACGTCACGTTTTTTAATTAATGAATTATAATCGTCCATGTTGACGAGATAAATGAATAAATATAAGTGAATTAATAAACAAACACAAATTGAGAAAGATAAACAAACATTGACTGTCAATAACTAGGTTAATGTAACGATCTAGCATTGAAGGTTATTATGAAGTGTACGGCGTGAGCATCAGTCTGTGAATGAAAACTGGTTGACTGTGGAAGAGAGCGTACGAAGAGCGAGTCTGCGCACTAGAACTTTGTAACTTGATGAAGACGAGAAAATGGCTGCTGTTACAAATTCTTGAACAACAGCTAACAAGCGAGTTAAGCGTTGCGTGTGACGTCACGAGACGCGCAGTACATTCTAACAAGTAGATACTAGCAACAAGAAAATACATCTACCGTTAACGCAATAACCGCAGATGATTACACAATATGTAATTAACGAATTTAAAGAAATAATAAAACAGTATATGTAATTGACTGTATCCAAAGATCACTGATATATATCCGATGCCCGGAATAGGACCAATTATGTTGGCGCTTGTAAGACGCCGGAATAAAAGACAGTGAAACGAATTTAAACTGAATAATTTTATAGAACTTAGTAAACGATTAATTGACTTATTTCGGAGGACCAGGTCAGTTTTAAGCGGCTGCCGACCACAGCTAAAACGATTTAAAGAATAAACAAAAGGCTTAGAAACAGGAGGAATAAAACAAAGAACGGTAACGGACAAAATTGATAGGGAAAAACAAGGGGATACACACATTTGAAATAACTAACTGTAACAACGGAAAAATGCTCTTACCTGGAGTCCATTAACAACTTGAAACTTGTAGAAAATCACGTGGAAGCGCACTGGTAACATTGCAATGAATACACTAAGACAGTTTACAATAAAAAGCACATGAGCATTGAATATAATTCACATAAGCATAGAATAATGAACAGTTTAGGTTTGTGATAACCCAACGAGAGACGAAACGAACTGATTGAAAACGAAGAAATTGGCAGGGCATCGCTAACCCAAGCCACGCGCTAATCGCACTAGATAAGAACACAACCGTACATCACAGCAGCTAAGACAAAAGTGTGTGGGGAAGAGGCCGGAAAATGAAAGGGAAGGAAGGGGTACGGATGACGTGACTTAATGATGTCACACGGAAGGATATGCAGGAACAAATGTAATTAGCGGGGAAATCAGTTTGAATAACCCCGGGAAGACTGGCGCTAACATACCGCCCGCCTAAATCGAAGCAAGCGATTTACAAGAACTGGTCGAAGAACGAAGCCGCCCGCCCTGAAGTAACAGGGAGCGGAAAACGCAGGAAGAAGACGAAGAACGAAGCCGCCCGCCCTGAAGCAACAGGGAGCGGAAAACGTAGCAAAAACGATGAGCGAAGCATCGACGACGACGACTGAAGATGTAGAACGAACGAGGCGAAGAACGGACACATCTTGATGTGGCGTGACAAACGCACGGGTTTGCCCGGCCAACGACGAACGGAGCATCTTCCACGGCTTGCGCGGAAGCCAACGAGTAACGGAACGATCTTGAGGTGATTGCCAACAAGGGTTGACAACCAGAAGCGACGAAGAAGAAGAGACGAAGAAAAACGACGAACGAAGAAAACAAACGAAGAGGCGAAAACGAGGGTAGATGAAGTTAAGCGGAAAACGAAGTGAAACGACGGAGAAAAGTTAGTTGCCCAAAGGCGGAGCTAACTGGTAAGCGGGTTGCGAAACGAACTGGCGAGTAGGCGAACAATAGCGACAAGAATTCTGAATTGCGGTACGGCGAACTTCACTAACTAATGGAGAGTGAATCCGTGATTGAGGTTGAGGCGACGTGCGAGATTGACGAAGATTACACCAGGCGTTGAACGAAGGACGAGAATTGAAATTACAATTATTCACCGGTTGTGAATATTGTGTACGACGATTGGGGCCCCGCCCGCCAAGAGGGGCACAAGGCGCGCGAAGAGCGTTAGCAGAACATGAAGCGACTGAGGAGGGCCGATTGCCCTTTAGCGAAGCGATTTGCAGCGGTTTGTTAACAGAGTGTGCGAGAGACGACGAGAAGCGATTTGACGAGGAATTAGTTGAAGACAACTCGGAGGGAGCCTTCAGCGTAGACTTGAAGCGAGGCGTAGACTTGAAGTGAGGCGTAGACTTGAAGCGACGAATGGACGAAGTACCAGCAGCAAGATCGGTCGAGATACTGGCGGAGTCGATAGGCGAAGCGAGAGGAGAATCAACAGCGATGATCTCGGATGAAGTGGCGAATCGATTTGAAGGCGAAGAGACTGAAGTTTTACGAAGACGATTTGTTAGAACAGTAGGGCGAAAAGAATCGTTGTCAGATACAGGCGAAACAAGAAGGCAATTAGGCGAATTAACAGTAGACGGTGCGAGCTCAACAGCAGCAGCAGGCGACGAGAATTCAGCGTTATCAGGGAAAACATATGATAAAAGCGAATCGTTATTTGTGACAGAACTAGGTGGCTGGATGTCGGGCAATTTGCCAAACACAACATAACCAAATACGGTTGATAAAGCAGATGGAGTGCCTTTTATTAAAGGCGTTTTACTAAAATCGAGTATTTCGGAAAAGTAATCAGCGCCAAGCAGTAAATCTACTGGATTTGGGCTGCGAAAGCGAAAGTCAGCTAGCAGATGTTGAGAAAACTGTTCACCGACGGACTTGTGAATTCGAGAAGCAGGTAGGCGGTCTGATATTTTTTGAATAACAGTAGCCTGAAGCGGTAGGCGAAAATTAGAATTTTGCGGCGACTGAATTGTAAGGTTTGTAGTGCCCTTAACGGAGGTAACTTGCGATGAAATACCTTGTAGGCGTTTAGTAGTAGGCGCTATGTCGAGTTGAAGCGAACGAGCAGCGCTATAGGTTAAAAGACTTGATTGAGAGCCATTGTCAATGACAGCGCGAAGTGGAACAATTTTACCGGATGAATTTATAGCGTGAACAATAGCAGTGCCTAACAGCGCGGTTTGGCCATCAAGGCGACAAGAAAGCGAATAATCGGTAGATTTTTCAGCGACGACTGACGAAGGCGAATTTACAGTAGTTACCGGCTTATTAGCAGAGCAGGTAGCGCAGGAATTAATTGGCGGAGTTGCGATAGCAGTAGCATGAATCGACGGCGAAGAATTAGAAAGTAGGCACCCGGGAGATTGAGAATCGTTGACTGGGCGCTCGATGAATGAAGGCGAATTAGCGATTAGCGAATTATGCGATTTAACAACGGATGAGGCAGATGAATTCGACTGTTGAATGTTACGGTCAGAGTGTAACAGCGTATTATGAGATTTAGAATGACAGATACGACAATGTTTAGTTGAGTTGCAGTGGCGACGGTCATGGTGTCCAAAGCAGGCGAAACAGAGTTTGAGACGAGAAATAATTTTGTAACGATTATCGACAGTTTGCGACAGAAATTCACTGCAGTTGTGAAGCGAGTGAAGGTTAGATTCGCACGAAAGACATTTGATTGAGTCTGATTTAACGAAAAACGAAGGTATGTTGTCAGAACGAGTAGGCGGCGATGTTGAATTACGATTATTTTGTGCAGTACGGCTATCAGCGGAGGCCGGATATGATGAGTCCGGTTTATCGAGGTTAGAACTACTTGAATACGGAGAACGAACATTATCAATAGATTGAGAAGGATTAACTAATTCACAAGAATGCATTTTAGCAGTAACAAACGAGATCAAAGATTCGTATGAAGGAACATTAGACGCAGGGTTATGATCTTCAAAGCTGAGTTTAGTAACAGAATCTAAGTTTGAATAAGCGATTTCAAATAAAAGATACTCGAGTAGATTAATATTGAGTATTCGCAAGGCACCTATAGCGGCTTCGTGAACATTTAAGAAATGTTTTAACGATTGATAACTTGGAGAATCAGATTTGGCGAAATTAAAAACTTGACTTAAATGTACATTTGCAATTCTACGTGGATTCGAATAACGGTCGAGTATTAAGTTATATGCCAATAAGTAATTATCAGCCGACAGTGGTAAATGCTCAATTAAGCGAAGAGGTTCATTATTTAACGAACATCGCAGGTAGTGTAATTTTTGCACGTGAGACAAATCAGAATTATGATGGATTAAGTCATTGAACAGACTTATGAAGTTCTGGAACTTCGTTATGTCGCCATCAAAGGATGGTAAGCGAATATTAGGTAGCTGGACCAATGGCGAATTATTGATTTTGTGTTGATTTGAAATAATTACAGTGTTATCTAGCGATTGAATTAGTTTTTGCGCTGAACCGATTAATTGAAAATATTTGTTTTCAAAATTGGTGCGCTCGATTTCGAAGTTATTATCAGGTTTAAGTAATTCAAGTTTGGTTTGAATCAATTCAAAGTCAGACCATAAATCAATGAATTTTTCTAACCGCAATTTTATTTGAGTTATTTCTGCATTAGATTTGAGAAATAAATCGAAACGATGTAAATGGTTAGTAATAACGTCACGTTTTTTAATTAATGAATTATAATCGTCCATGTTGACGAGATAAACGAATAAATATAAGTGAATTAATAAACAAACACAAATTGAGAAAGATAAACAAACATTGACTGTCAATAACTAGGTTAATGTAACGATCTAGCATTGAAGGTTATTATGAAGTGTACGGCGTGAGCATCAGTCTATGAATGAAAACTGGTTGACTGTGGAAGAGAGCGTACGAAGAGCGAGTCTGCGCACTAGAACTTTGTAACTTGATGAAGACGAGAAAATGGCTGCTGTTACAAATTCTTGAACAACAGCTAACAAGCGAGTTAAGCGTTGCGTGTGACGTCACGAGACGCGCAGTACATTCTAACAAGTAGATACTAGCAACAAGAAAATACATCTACCGTTAACGCAATAACCGCAGATGATTACACAATATGTAATTAACGAATTTAAAGAAATAATAAAACAGTATATGTAATTGACTGTATCCAAAGATCACTGATATATATCCGATGCCCGGAATAGGACCAATTATGTTGGCGCTTGTAAGACGCCGGAATAAAAGACAGTGAAACGAATTTAAACTGAATAATTTTATAGAACTTAGTAAACGATTAATTGACTTATTTCGGAGGACCAGGTCAGTTTTAAGCGGCTGCCGACCACAGCTAAAACGATTTAAAGAATAAACAAAAGGCTTAGAAACAGGAGGAATAAAACAAAGAACGGTAACGGACAAAATTGATAGGGAAAAACAAGGGGATACACACATTTGAAATAACTAACTGTAACAACGGAAAAATGCTCTTACCTGGAGTCCATTAACAACTTGAAACTTGTAGAAAATCACGTGGAAGCGCACTGGTAACATTGCAATGAATACACTAAGACAGTTTACAATAAAAAGCACATGAGCATTGAATATAATTCACATAAGCATAGAATAATGAACAGTTTAGGTTTGTGATAACCCAACGAGAGACGAAACGAACTGATTGAAAACGAAGAAATTGGCAGGGCATCGCTAACCCAAGCCACGCGCTAATCGCACTAGATAAGAACACAACCGTACATCACAGCAGCTAAGACAAAAGTGTGTGGGGAAGAGGCCGGAAAATGAAAGGGAAGGAAGGGGTACGGATGACGTGACTTAATGATGTCACACGGAAGGATATGCAGGAACAAATGTAATTAGCGGGGAAATCAGTTTGAATAACCCCGGGAAGACTGGCGCTAACAATGAATATATAGGAAGGAAAGTATTGTTTTCATGTCGATTTTTCAAAATCGAGTTTTCACCGGATCTATACGTTTTCAGACCCCCTGAACCCAAAAAACATGTTTTTAGCGATTGGTCTGTGTGTGTGTCTGTGTGTGTGTCTGTGTGTGTGTGTGTATCTGTGTGTGTGTCTGTGTGTGAACAGAATATCTCAAGAACGGAACATCGTACGAACTTGAAACTTGAAACTTAAGTTACATACCACTACCGGACGCGACAAGAACATTTTCATCAAAATCGGTCAACCGGAAGTAGTAGTTTATTCGTATAATTTTTCAGTTTTTTGCGATTTTCTCAAAAACTGGTCCTACGATTTTTTTTTAAAATCGCCTATTTTACTCAATTTTTTATTCTCTACAAGATAGGGTAGGCGCCATGTTTGCTGAAATTCTCGGTGAGGCTGTTATCACGTAAAAACGTTGTTTTTTTAAGATTACGGCTTTAATATAAATTTTAGCGCAAAAACTTATATAATAAAAGTTGTAGAGAATTTAAAATTCTACAACTTTTATTTCAAACATTTTTTTGTATAACGCTTAGTTTAGCGGTTATTTGCAATTTTCTGTTTTTTTTCTCACGAAAACGTGAGAAAAATCGATTTTTTTAACATTTCGGCCTTAGTATGCATTTTACGACAAAAGTGTATATAATTAAATTTATAGAAAATTAAAAGATCTACAACTTTTATTTAAAGCATTTTTCTCTACAGAGCCTAGTTTAGAGAGAAAGAGTGATTTTCCGTATTTCTAAGCCAAACTGAGGTTGATTTTCATTTTGCGTCTTTCACTCATGATTAAAATTAGGTTATGTTTGTTGAGGTTAGTTTTTTGTTTATTTCTTATGTTTTATTACTAATGTTAGGTTTATTGTTAATTATTTGCACTGGCAAGAGAAAGTTGTGTGAGTGTTTCACACCAGATTTTATGTTTTCGTTAACTTTGATATTTTAATTTTTTTGCATCCAGGAGACTCCAAAGGGAGTATAGGACATGTCAAGATAAAACTGATAAACAAAAAGTTTATCACAATGATAAATTCATCACTTACCACCAAAAATTTGTTTCTGCTACTGCTTATTTCAGTAGGCTTTTCATGGACCCCTTTGTATCAAATAATATACAAAATTAAAAAATTAAACACAATGATAAATTCATCACTTACCAATAATTTTTCCCTACTGACCTCTTCTTCTTTGTACTCCGCCCTTTACTGAAACTGAATCCCACATTAAATACAAAAAAAAGGCCGCACATAATAACATTTAAAAGAGCCGCACAAAAAAAAAGGCCACCGACACATTAAAAATTTAAAAAGCCGTAAAAAAAAAGAAGGCCGCACATATACACTACACTCACATTTAAAAGAGCCGCCATTTATTGAAATTAAAATTTACACACACTTTCTTCGTTTAAAATTTTCTCTGAAGTATCTCGCCCCTTACAATTTCTACGAGCGATCGGTTGGTGACCCCCAAGGTATCGCCTTCATCAAATCTTCAACACAGATTCAGGAAAAGGTGTTAACTCCATTTTGGTGATTTTTCAGAAGAGCCAAAAAGTAGCAATGTTCTCTTTTCATTATTGTATAAAAATTACAGTAGGTGTTACAAACTTGAAATTTACACCCAGTTTTTACAAAAAATGCTTCTTATCTACAGATTTATTATTTCATAACTTTTGTTGACTTCTATACTCCTTCCCACCTAAACAAGACCTAACATGTTAACTGATTTCTGTGTTTTGTCACTGTTTTACGTTCTACATTAGTGTTAACGCCAATATAACGTGATTAAAAAAAATTAGTGAAATATCTACTGCTAACACTACTTTTATAAAGAAGCAGCGTTTCATATACGTTTGAAAAAAATTTAAAATCTACTCAGTACTGTTTAGTAACAGATAAATAAACATCAAATACAACAAAAATTCAAGCAAAATTTACTTGACTATCAGTAAAACACATTCAATAACGATTTTACAAAAAATCTTGTACATCAACTACAAAATTGCAGCATTAGAGCATTTATTTTTACTTTCTCTTGCCTATATGAATATATAGGAAGGAAAGTATTGTTTTCATGTCGATTTTTCGAAATCGAGTTTTCACCGGATCTATACGTTTTCAGACCCCCTGAATCCAAAAAACATGTTTTTAGCGATTGGTCTGTGTGTGTGTCTGTGTGTCTGTGTGTGTGTGTGTGAACAGAATATCTCAAGAACGGAACATCGTACGAACTTGAAACTTGAAACTTAAGTTACATACCACTACCGGACGCGACACGAACATTTTCATCAAAATCGGTCAACCGGAAGTAGTAGTTTATTCGTATAATTTTTCAGTTTTTTGCGATATTCTCAAAAACTGGTTCTACGATTTTTTTTAAAATCGCCTATTTTACTCAATTTTTTATTCTCTACAAGATAGGGTAGGCGCCATGTCTGCTGAAATTCTCGGTGAGGCTCTTTTCACGTAAAAACGTTGTTTTTTTAAGATTACGGCTTTAATATAAATTTTAGCGCAAAAACTTATATAATAAAAGTTGTAGAGAATTTAAAAACCTACAACTTATGTTTCAAACATTTTTTTGTATGACGCTTAGTTTAGCGGTAATTTGCGATTTTCTGTTTTTTTCTCACGAAAACGTGAGAAAAATCGATTTTTTTAACATTTCGGTCTTAGTATGCATTTTACGACAAAAGTGTATATAATAAAAGTTATAGAAAATTAAAAGATCTACAACTTTTGTTTAGAAAATTTTTCTCTACAGAGCCTAGTTTAGCGTGAAAGTGTGATTTTCCGTTTTTTTAAGCCAAATTGAGTTCGATTTTCATTTTGCGTCTTCCACTCATGATTAAAATAAGGTTATGTTTTTGAGGTTAGTTTTTGTTCATTTCTAATGTTTTAATACTAATGTTAGGTTTATTGTTAATTATTTGCATTGGCAAGAGAAAGTTGTGTGAGTGTTTCACACCAGATTTTTGATTTTAAAGGCAGTTTTAACTCAATTATTCCAAAATTGGAGTTAACATTCTTTACCTCTGTGGTACAAAAATATAACTCCATATTATGGGAGCCCTCCCATGACACACTAGTCAATCCGAAACATTGAGAGAGAGAGAGAGAGAGAGAGAGAGAGAGAGAGAGAGCGAGAGAGAGAGAGAGAGCAACGTGATAAGAGTAGTGTGATATTTATACTTAGTACGATAAAAAATATGTAAATACGACGAATAAGTTTTCAAATGGTTACCTAAAACTGTTACGAGATAAAAACATGCCTAAGCAAAAGAGAAAAGTTGTTATTTTTGTGGACTAAAAGTGTTATTTCCACACTAAAACAAACGTTATTGTAAACAAATACTGTTTTTAGGCAATATGGTTACGGTCGAGTAATCTCACTTAATATAAGTAGCAGTCAAAATGAAAAACAAAAACAAAAACAGCGTTTCTCTTTATGGAAGTTTCTATATATCGAATTTTTTATGAGGAACCTACAATTTCGATATATGGAGGTCCGACTGTAAATACTTTATATGAGAATAGACCAATTGGTTTTATAATGTAATTGTATGTAATTTCAATAGAGGCTTGCACTGTACACGTTCCCTCTCCCTCTACTTGCCTCCTCCGTTTATTTCGAGTAGTCAGCAAATGTACTGGTTGTTAGAAAAGTATGCCTCTAAACTGTTACCAGTGTTTAATACTTTCGTATGAATTTAATAATTCTTTTAAAGTAATTATACACACTGTAAATAATGTTTTTCGATTGGCTTCGTAAATCACGTTTTTCACTCATCGACCGGTACTGCGAACACGTTAATCTCTACTGCACAGAACGGAAACTCAAACTGAACTGGTGAATTTATTTGTACTATAATATAATCATATACATTTATAAAAGGCTATGTATATTTGTACGAGGGCCATCCGGAAAGTAGTACCCGTTTGTGAAATAAAGACACAGAAGTAAATATTAACAAATTTAAACATTTTTATTGAAAAGAGCATACCTTAAACTACTTCTCCACATAATCTCCAAGCAAATTTAAGCATTTGTCATAACGTGTGACGAGTTTTTGTATTCCAGCACCATATTCCTCCGCCGCCAGCCGATCGAAATACGTAGTCACACCTTCTTTAAGTTCTTCATCGCTGTCAAATCTTTTTCCCGCCAAAAACTCTTTAAGTTTTGTAAAGAGATGAAAATCTGAAGGGGCCAAGTCCGGGCTATACGGTGGATGGTCGAAAATTTCCCAATTGAATTGCTGCAGAAGTTGTTGTGTTATCCCCGCTGCATGAGGCCTGGCATTGTCATGGAGGAGAATGACGCCATCAGACAATAGACCTCTCCGTCGATTTTGTATTGCCCGCCGTAATTTCTTTAATGTTTCACAATACGCATTAGCGTTAATAGTGTCTCCACGGGCCATAAAATCAATAAGCAGTATACCACGTCGATCCCAGAAAATGGTTGCCATAAGTTTCCTGATGGACAGAACAGTCTTGAATTTTTTTGGTTTCTTTGGTGAATGAGGATGATGCCACTCCATTGACTGTCGTTTACTCTCAGGTGAAGCATAACAAACCCACGTTTCATCACCAGTAACTATGCGATTCAAGAACGCGTCTGCTTCATCAGAATAACGTTCCAAAAATGTTAATGCAGCAGCCATACGCTTGGTTTTGTGCTCATCTGCAAGCATGCGAGGGACCCACCTTGCGCAAATTTTTGAATAATGCAGATGGTCTTTGACAATTTCATGAAGAATTGTGCGAGAAACATTAGGGAAATGTTCACAGATGTCATCAATTGTAACGCGCCGATCGTGCCTCACGAATTCGTCTACTGACCTCAGCAGTTGATCTGTAATGACAGATGGTCTCCCTGAACGCTCATCGTCGTGTGTGTTCCCCCTCCCCAAGTTAAAATTACGACACCAGCGCCGAACAGATGACTCATCCATCACATCGTCTCCATACACTTCCTTTAATTGGCGATGAATATCACAAGGTCGAACGTTTCTTGCATTGAGAAATTTTATTACAGCCCTCACTTCACAACTGGCGGCGTTCTCAATTTTTTTAAACATTATGAACGGTCACAGAAACAAGACAGGCAATGC
The DNA here is from genome assembly GCA_035578175.1 of Catonia carolina. NCBI lineage: Eukaryota > Metazoa > Arthropoda > Insecta > Hemiptera > Achilidae > Catonia > Catonia carolina. Next base: position 283,129,418 of record JAQMRL010000001.1, on the reverse strand, counting down.
TAGCGTCGCGGAACTTACAACAGAGAAGGCAGACAAGCCACTGAAGCGATCTGACCTTGACCGGCGGCTGCTCGCCTCGTCAGCGCCTCATGCGGCGGAAACGGGTACTACTTTCCGGATGGCCCTCGTATTATGTCTTTAAAATAGAAACAGCCTTACATTTTGTGTTGACAGTTATAAAAGCAAACAGTGCAGAGTATAATACAATCTGTAATTAATTAACTAAAAGAATTTGACATTCTGATTTATAAAGTATTTATTTTGACATTAAAGTAGTATATCAATAAAAGTAAAAATTAAAAATAGATGGTGATTTGTGCCTATTACTAATTTGTTTATAATCAAGAAAGAGTATGGAAGTAGTAGTACGTTTTGCAGTAGCACACTACACAAACTGCTGCAACCACTTTACATGTGTGGGAGTGAAAATACTTATTACGGAAGCTTCTATTAAAATTACATGGACTATAGTGGATTAATTGGATTGTATTATACTCTGCAGTATGTTTATTTTGTAGTAGAAAGAAATTCATCAGTTCACTGCACAACAGATTAAAACGTACTGCAGTACCGGTCAACGATCAACGTGGTATATATAAACTAATTTAGGATTATACAGGTGATTATAAAAGAAATAGACACTTTCGACAGTTTCTTAAACATCAAACTGGTGTATTTGAATAAATAGTAAATGATATAGGTTTGTAGGGAATTTTTTAAAGTTTATGTTATGGTACAACTGTTGCTAGCATTTTGTTGTTGGCTGCTGTTACAACGACCAGTCAAGCAAAATGGCCGCTACTCAAGTGGAGAAAGCTTATTGTGTTCTTGAATTAGCCAAAACAAACTCTGTTACGATTGTGCAACGTCATTTCAGAACAAGATATGGTAAACCACCACCAACAAGGCAATCAATCTATGACTGGTATACACATTTTGAAAACAGCGGATGTCTGTGTAAAAGGAAAAGTACTGGAAGACCTTCTGTTACAGACGAACAAATTGATAGTGTTCGTGATGTTTATGTACCAAGTCCAGGGAAATCAACTAGATCAGCAAGTTTAGAATTGCAAATTCCTCAACCGACTGTGTGAAAAATTCTCCGGAAAAGTTTAAAAATGACACCTTATAAATTGCAGTTAGTATGAAGTTTAAATACCAGTGATAAGTCGTACGTAAAAATTTTTGTCTGGAGATGCAACATTGCGTTGAAAATGACGACGTATTCTTTAATCGCCTAATTTTTAGTGATGAATGTAATTTTCACATCAGTAGAAAAGTTAATAGACATACTGTTAGATTATGGGGCTCAGAAAACCCAAAAATAACTTTACAACATACACGCGATTCCCCTAAAGTAAACGTCTTTTGCGCATTACCTCGTGAAAAGGTTTACGGGCCATTATTCTTTCATGAAGTGTCAGTAACCAGAGTAATTTATCTGGACATGTTAAACAAATGGTTAATGCCTCAACTCCAGGAAGATAGTGATAACTACATTATTGTACAAGATGGAGCTCCGCCTCACTTGCACTTACAGTCAGAAATTATCTTGATGAACGTCTTCCTAGACTATGGATCCGCCAGGCAAGTGAGGAAAACAATGTGTTTACGCCGTGGCCACCTCGTAGTCCAGACTTAACGCCCTGCGACTTTTTCTTATGGGGTTATGTAAAAGACAAAGTTTTTGTACCACTGCTTCCTGTAGATACCAATGATCTAAAACAACGTATCGCAAATTCTCTTGCCACAGTTGACCATCATATGCTTAATCGTGTGTGGGAAGAATTCGACTACCGTGCTGTTATCTGTCACGTTACAAATGGTGCACACACTGAACATCTGTAATATTTTCAATAAAAACTTAACGAATTCTTCTATATAATCATGTAAGTAATTACCTTAACTTGTCAAAAATAAATGTTCTATTAGCTATCGAAACTGTCTATTTCATTTATAATCACCCTGTATTTTAAGTAAATATGGACATTTCTTTATTAACATCCCTTATAAGTGAGAATGTAAAGGAAGTGACTGGAGTGTTTCAGTAAATGAAGACAAACACATAAAAAGATAAAATTTAATTGTTTCACTTTGATTACAAATGGTGATTGGATGTTTGGCTGGTGGTTGCACTCTTTCATTCTCCACTCGATGAGTACCAGACACACACACAACCCTTACACTGTGTTATTATCTAACACTAGAATACTCTTTGGAATCTCTCCAATCTAATTCAACACTAATTTTTAATAATTATTCATTAATATTAAAATATTAAACACAAACGATAAAACAATCTACAAAGATAATAAGACAGATATCGATAAAAATGAACCACATAAACATATTTTTAAAAAGAAAACGTCTGCTGTCAATGGTGAAACACTCTGAAGGCAAGAAAAGCCAACAGACTACTGTGACAAAACCAGCGTGCTGCACCCAAGTGAGTGCCTACAACTGACAGAGAGTATAGCAAACATTCTTCACATAATAAAATTAAATACAGACTAAACAATAAACACTAAATGACTTATTTACTTAAAGTAACTAAATAATAAACTAAAATATCTTAAAAAAATCGTGCCTTCCAATAGGCATATTTTTTATTTAAATTTCAGTCGCTATATTTTAAGTTACATGTAATTACATCAATTGACCAACCAACAAATAATGGAAATTTTAAATATTATTGAATAAAACAGAATAAAAAATATTAAATAAAACGTTATTATTTTAAACTGAACCAGAAAAATAGAACAGATCAAATCCAAAAACTGCAGAAAAAGAATCTTTAAGTTTACTATTACTAAAAATTTGCACACATGGCATAAAAAAATACTCCCGGACAGTAATCTCTTTTATTACCCAGAAAATTTTCTTAAATTTCTGTCAGAATTTATTTGACTTGATGGCGCATCCACAGGAGCAGACCTTGAGTCAACGATTCTACTCGTGCAGCCCTTTCCTTTAAAGTTATACTCTGTATTTAATCTATTCAATTCTGGAATTGTATATAATAATAATAAATAAACTGTATTGAATATTTTTAAAAAAATGGAAAGTTGTGGTTAGTCTGCGGGTTAGAATAAGTACTGACGATTACCTCAATGCTTTGCTATTTGTGGATTATACAGGAGAGTGAAAATGAGCTTCAAAGAGAAGTGTATTTTTAAATGATTTATGTTAAAAGTATAATTTATGAGTTTCGGTTCCTAAATCAAAGGTTACGGCATTTAGGGGGAAGTATCCCACTCGTTCGAAGATTGAACATGTTCAATGATGATGTTCAATGATTTGAAGATTGAACAAATTGTTCAAAGAGTGAACATTTTTTGAAGATTGATAGACAATGTAGTATCAGATCAAGTGTCTCACTATAACCATCTGGGCTGCGATGTGAGCTTTGACAGGAACTTGGGATGTAGAAAATAAAATAAATGAATTTCAAGCTATTTGTGGAACCATTAACAGGACACTGAGTAACAAAGCTAGAACAAAGACAGTAGTGAAGTTCTAAATGTTAATGGCAGCCCCAGCCCTTCTTTATGGAAGTGAGTCTTAGGTTACCACGAAACGCCAAGAAAGTAGGATCCAAGCAGCTGAAATGCCGTTTTTAAGAAGGGAGAAGGGCTGCTCGAAGCTGGATCTAATATATAACGAGGAAATTAGAACTGAGTTGGGTGTATTTAGCGTGAATGAATAAGTGGAGGAGTACCAAAATCAATGGAGGCAACATTTGGAACGGATGCAAGAGGAGAGAATACCCTTCAAAGTTATGGAATATGTTCCAGTTGGAAGAAGAGAGGTGGGAAGACCTCAAAGAAGATGGCAGAAGTCGAGATGCACGAGTTGGAATATCTCGTGTTTGTGTACATGTGTAGGATTGTTTGTGAGTTCGGAACAGCCTAATGCCTAATCCTTGATAGTACGAAAAAGAAGAAAAACTAAAAAAACTTTACAAAAAATATTTACTCATCACAAAAAGGATTAAAAAAGTATACATCCTGAATTAATCTCGTTAATAAAAATCATAACAAGAAAAGCATTTTCTTTTGAATGAGTTCAATACCTAAGTCCACACTAGTGCGATGTCGCATGCACTTAGAGGCATCCCATTTCACCTGTCCGCACTCGTTTGAAGAGCTTTATCTCAAAAAAAACATAACAAATATTTTTTAACACTACACTAAATTAAAGCCTGTTCTTTTCTGCGTTGATTGGTTTGACTTAGATTATTTTATTTTGAAACTAGTCAGAGATAGAGCAATTTACGCATAAAGAGTACTCAGATTTTAGCCGGCTTTCCATTTATGTGGTTTTTAAACATCCGTTACTGCGTCTAGGCTTTTCATAAAAGAACGGCGTTTAAGTACGTAGAAGATCAGAGTTTTCTCTATATGAACATTTTAAAATAGAAGTCTCATGTTCCATTTTAAAATACCTGCCATTTTTTTAAGTGTATTATGGCTTCATGTAAAGATAGGGAAATGATTTTTGGACTGAACCATGTATTTTTACGGCAGGATTGTGCTATGTATCCTATTTTGCATTTGTTATTAGAAATAGATATGTGGTGTTAATAGAAAATTCTATTCGCCTCTAAACTTCTTGAGAGGTAACTGAGTTCTACAGCGATATCCGCTCCGAGTATAGTCGTTAAGAAAAACAAACTTCCGTGTTTTTCCTGCTGCAACTCATTCCATAGGTCATTTTGAATTATTTAACGATGTTTTTATTTAAAAAAATAAACGGTTTGCCTGACATAATACTGTTGGGAAAATCATTTTCCTACCATTACGTGGAGCCAAAAAAGCACATTTTTAAAAAATGGCCAGCAATTTAACTTTTAAAATATTCATATCATAGAAAAAACTCTGATTTTCAACGTACTTACAACACCGGTAAAAACTGAGTACTTATAAGCATAAATTGCTGGAGTTATCTCCGATAAATTTCTAAATGGAACAATCTAAATCAAACCAATCAATGCCGGAAAGAACAAGCTTTAATTTAGTGTATCGTTCAAAAATATTCGTTATGGTTTTTTAGAAATAAAGCTCTTTAAACGAGTGCAGGAAGGTGGTATGCCTCTAAGCGCATGTGACATCGCAAGTTGAAAATAAAGTGCACGAGTGTGGTCATGCCTTATGGTTGTATGTAACAGTGATGCCAACAAAACCCCTGCATTTTTAACAAATGATGGGAAATAGATTCAAAATGTAAATATGTGGATACATGTAAGTACAGTCACCTTGACAAAAGGCAACAAATTTATTAAAAAATTACTACTGCTCAGAATTCAATTCACATACCTAACTTTAAATCTAACGAATTAAAGAATCACACAACGCAAAAAATATTAAAATTTTAATAAAAATTTAGCAATTTCCCCTTAATCTGATCCAGTTTATTACTTATTTTAATGTTTATGTTTTAATTTATATGATGAGATTAGAAAATCCGGAGAATTTAAACATTTCAAAAGTGAATTTGATATTTAATGTTTATGGGACAAACAAAATGAAATGTGTTCTAAAGCAAGACATTTTATTACCATTTCCTGGAATCTCATTGAATTAGATTAGACAACGCATCCCCTGCTAATTGGAACAGGTGTGATGTTAATCAGTTGAGATTCCAGGAAGAGTAGGCCTACTGCAAATACATGAATTAAACCATTATCAAGCGTCTTACGTAATTGTATCACTGTACACATGGCCCAATATTTTAATACACAATATCACTTTTAAAGGCTGAAGTAAAACTGTCACTAAATGAAAACAATTAAATATTGTCTTTCCATAAGTTTTTGTAATGATTTGATGTCACATTGCTTTGATATTAAAATAAACTGAACAGTTGCAGTAGTCTTTCTTGAGATGAACATCCCACATGGATTTACTCTTGTAAAAATGTATGGTACACATATACAGTTGTTCTATTAGATCTACTGTTTTTTAAAGAATGATTCTAAATAATCCATGGTTACCTTATGATAACAATCTGCCTGCTTTACACTTTCATTGTTTTGTAAGGTTATCTCTCTGTATTTTACATTTCTTCTGTCATTTAAGTTTGTGTAATTAACATCGCATTCAGAAGATTCCAGTAACTTGTCCTTGATCAGATGTTCTGTACAAAGTATCAACTGATAACTGCCTTCGTTGTCCTTCCGGGCAGTTCTGCCCTTTATCTGCGTTTCTTCTTTCATGTCAAGAGAAAAGAATGTCTGTATGACGTGCACTCCTCCATTCATCTCTATGGTGAGACTCGATTTGAAATCAACACCCCGGCCCATGCCTCTTGAAGCCAGTGTCACTGTTTTTGAAACGCCCGCTTCATCAATATACTTCTTTTTCAACCAATATTCTGTGTTTTCTGTCAGAATAAACAAGCGATCATATTTACCGAAGAATCTTTTCTTGAATTTGTTTATTTCGGCACTCGTATCAAAGAATATCAACACTGACCGTCCCATGTTGATCTTAAGATTCGTTTGAGTATCAATTTCACAAAGCCACCTTTCCTTGGTATCAAGACACGTGAACTCATTCTGCATATCGAATGTTACTTTAGAATGACCAAAAAACGACGGCATGCTAGAAATTTGTTTGATACTGTAAGAATCATTCAGCACCTTCTTCTCTTCTTCATTTAAGTCTGTCAATGTACCACTAACTCCCAAAATCAAGGCATATTTCTCAGGCAATCTTGCATATGACACTCCTCCACAATGTATGAGGAAATAACCATAATTTTGATAAGATTTGTGATCAAAATCCTTTTTCTTAAGTCTAAAATAACTGAAGGTGTTGTAATAACCTTTAATAGTACTCGTATAATAGACTTCATCATCACCTCTTTTAGCAATCATTCCATCTTCATTAATTTTATATTCATTAATAAACCAATCCGATTCAGTTCTGTTTGCAACTGATATTGCCCAGTCCATCATCAAGTCAACATGCTCATCAAAAAGAGACTGGTTAGTGTATTCCTTTACAGAAATATTAACACCGTCACTTTCTAAAAGTGTGTATTTTTCTGGGTTTAACAGGAAATTGTTGAATTCCTCAAAATCTTCATTTCGTTTTTCAACCTCACTTCTAATGAATTTCTTTATCATATCAGAAATCGAGCTTTTGTTATAAACATTACCTTTAGTTACCTCCCAAAGTTTTTCTTGGATACTGGCCAGAGCTGGCAATTTCACTTGGCAAACAGGATTACTCGTATTGCCGTAAAACTTTTCAGTAAAGAATACATCGACTTCGTCAATCAATAAAATAGTATTACTGACATCAACACAATTTATAATTCCATTTTGTGCTTTGCTGTGATTAAGGATGCGATCCCTAACCAACTCTCGCAAGCCTTGTTTCTTCCCATTCACTTCTGGCTGAAGCACCTCATTGGCCATCTCCACAAATGAACCATAAATTATTCTGTCAGAAATTCCAAAAATCTGATAAAACTCTTTGAAATCTAGTTCATCTCGACTGGCCAAGTATTGACTGTAACAAACAAGACGCACTTTGTGTCCCATCAGAGCCAACAGGCAAGACAGTAGTCCCAGAATCACAGATTTGCCTTGTCCTGTTAACACCTGTGCTAGATGGTTGTCCACAGAACCCTTGTCCACACTCAACAGCCTCAGAATGCACAGAATCTGAATGCAATGCGGCTTTAAACTCTTCCCAGTGCTTACAATGTCTGTTGATTGTTGTATAGACCAGACAGCAGCCAGCCCTGCAAGGAGTTCTGGAAGTGCTTTCCTTTTCAAATTCTCCTCCCATACACCAATTGACTTTGGTTCTGCTAATTTTTGTACGTTTTCAACTATGAACCTGATTTTATCATCATGGCTTCTGCTGATAGTTTCCTCCACATACAAATTAAACCTTTTTTGATAGACATCGTAACAACTTTCCAGGATTTCTGTGTTCGGTGTATTATTCATCTGCTTGTATAGTTCTAAAGCTTTATTTTTATCAATTTCATCTTGCTTCCTCAAATATGAAAATGATTCTCCTACGACACATACACGATTTTTGAAACTATCGCATGAGCTGGTGTTTTTCACAGTGGAAATGAATGGCTGCGTACTGTCCTTTTTAAATTCATCAAATGATACATAATCGGGTTGCTCTCTTAGGTAATGGAAAGACTTCCTCAAGGCCGAAAACAATTCACTCATCGCTTTCAACTTTTTATCGTCACTATCGTTGGGCCACTTCTCTGGACAGAGTGAGTCGTTAATGACGGCCAACAAATCCTCAACCACTTCGATCAAGTAGTGGCGAGGGAGATCATCCACTCCCTTTCTTTTGATAAATCCTTCAGGATCTAGAATTTTGTACGATCGTTTACTTTCATTGACCACTTGTGCTTCTGTTAACCAATGAGCGTTCCCCTCGCAGTTAATGAACCAGTTGAAATCTATCCCATCCAGATCCTGTAGAAAATCATTGTATGATCTGAAACACTCAATTAACACCTCTGGTTTGGCATCTTTGCTCAGCATTTTATCAACAATGCTGACCAGCTCTCTGGATATCCCCTGCATATTTGATTTGAAAGGTTCATGGGGGAATTTCATGGGGAATTGTGTTATCACACACTCTTTCTGCTTCCAATACTCACTGTACACGTCCACTAAGACTCTAAAGTTATTCACTTCTCCCTCTGAGATGGCCTTCTTAAAATAATCCACTTGTCGCCTTAAAATCTTTTCAATGATTTCTGAGGTAGACTCTTTTGAAAAGTGCGGTATCGTCAGAGTGATGAATCTAGTGGTGTTGTGAGTAAACACTCGAAAAGACTCAAAGCACTCACTTTTTGTTTTAGTCACAAAATCTGTGTAACCTTCCAGAAGAGGCCTAAATAACTGGACTTGTTCTTCGGACAATAGACCAGAAAGAGCATCGTCAAGAATATGAACCCATATCCAACGGTCTTCTTTCGCACCATCAACAGAATTGGTCTCTATTTGCTCCAATGACCCTGTATCGACAATCTTTTGTAAGACTTGAAATTTGTACATGGATTTCCTCTTGTTGGAATAACAGCCAGGTTTAAAAAACATCATCTGTTTAAAAAGAAAGTGGTACTGTCGTAGGAGGACATCGTTCAGAGGTGCAGGAGAATGCCAGTCTATGGAATCTGATAAAATAAATCCACCTCGGTTTTTGATAAGTAGATCGCTGGCACAAACATTTGCTTTGGTGATGATCTCATCAATTACTTCCTTAAAACTTTTGCAAAGATAAAAGTAAACAGGGTGAGTCAACGGCACATACTTTTTCAGTGTCACCTGGTTTGTCCCATTTGAAGATTCCTTTAAATTACATTTCCTTATTCGCTGAACTTTTTTAAACAATGCATTCCATGAATTATTTACGAGATTAAGAAATGGTGGCTCGCTCATCATCTCACGCAGATCTGAAAACAGCATGATGTCTTTACTGCAGACATGAATCACCAACTGGTCATCCAGATTTCTGAGTGATTCACTGCCCGAACCCAGATGGTCTTTAGATCCAATTGATGGCATCAGAAGAAACTTGTCAACTAAGATTTTTCTGTGACTGTTCATCCCTTCTTTATATATTTTCTCCAGTTCTTTTGGTAAATTCAAGGTACATGCAAACTCAGGCAGATCACGGCTCCTTGCACAGAAATCATTTTCTTTCTTGAGCAAACGTTCGCAGATATTGATAAGGTCACTTGAAATACACTTATTATCGATTATGTCCTTCAATACAGATTCATTTGACAGATGTGTTTGGTTATTTAATACATGCGAAATCTGATAAAGATCTTCAGCGTATGCCATATTGTCCACAGACTTACCACGTCTTTGTAGAAAAAGCTGCTTCAATTCATCAACAGCATTGTTTCTGTTGTCTAACAATCTATCTCTTATTATTTCAAGTAACTCAATTCTTTTAAAGAAATTCACTTTGATGTCCACTAAAGAGCGACCAAAATCCACCTGTTCAAGTTTTTGAAAACGGATACGTGCAACAAAATCATCCTCATCAAAAGTAAACAAAAATCCTGGATTTTGTTTCCTGCCATAGACAGTTTTCTTCTCATGCGGGTGAATAAACTGAAATGACCTCAACTCTATCAACTTACGGCCGTTCCATTTTCCTTCCACGTACTCTCCATGATTACCAAAACACCTTTTTGTTACACTGACTTCTGAAGAGATGTTGATAGCATCCATGTGGGCACAATTAATTGAAGGTGATGCCACTGTCGTCTGCTCTATCTCGAAATTTGGCAACATCTGAAACGTCAAAAGAAAAAACTGTTACTCTAATACATGTGAAATAATAAACTATTCTGTCCTCAAACAACCAGCAGACGGTTTACCTACTTTGCCTTGTAGCTCAGAATGCAGTATTCAAAAGCAGCATTAATAATTTACATTAATTTACTAATTTTGGGGGTGCTTTTGTCACCAACCCTTCAACTGCTAGCATTTAAAAGGCTCGGTGTAAAGCGGTAAACGGATTGTAATTAAAGACTTTCAGCACCATCGATAATTACTTAATGGGACACTTAAGCCCCAATTCATGTTCGACGCCATGAATCCAGCGTATAACGGTGAAAATACAGGAAGGAACACATTAAAGGAATAAGAACACAGTAAATGAGATAACTAGTGAGCAGATAGCATTGAATTGTACTTACATTTATTGATAACAACTTATATACAGCAGACAGTTTATAATCAGACATGCGGTCAACGGCGTCAGCACGAGATGAGAACAGCTTGGCGGAAAACGGCGTATAAGATGTAATAATCGGCTTAAACAGTTCAACAGCTTGAAGAAACACAACACATAATGCACAAACAATACTATAATACACTCTAGTTATTCATAATGCGGGAATCGGCTTGGATGATATCGGATGAAGATAACGGCTTGGAACATCGGTCAGCCATAACGAAGGCTAGTACAAGAATGAGGAAGGCGGAAGGAAGCAAGGAACGACGTTGCAACAGGTTGCAAAGAGATAGGAGAATCCGCGCGCTAACAATTGGCGCAGAATTCAAATTTAAACGAATGCAATACTGAACATTCCGCCCACCTAATAATGGCAACATTATTATGGAAGACTGAATGGAACGGCAGGTACCGCCCACCAACAGGATGGCACGGTGGAACAACGGTGCGAGGTAACAGCTGGAGTAATCGGCGAGCACCGCCCACCAACAGGGTGGCACGGTGAAACAACGGTGAGAGACGAAGCGGTGATAACAGTTGAACGGAACATCGGCATAGGAACGGAGAACGGACAATTTTGATGGGCGTCCACAGAGCGCGGTCTGAGGCGGCCTGAAGACGGAACATCTTGAGTACCCACAGCGGGCAGCGGAAAGCGGACATCTTGCTGTGCTTCTAAGCAAGGGCTTAAAAGCAGTGAACTACAACGGAGACAGCAGAAAGATCTGGAGACACAGCTAACAAGTCCAGATTGTCAGATCACAGCAGATCTGAATCGGTGAGAAAGATCGGAAGATTATCGGAGAGGCTCTGGAGGCACAACTGGCGAGTCCAGAACGTCAAACCACAGCAGGTCTGAATCGGCGTGAGCAAAACGGAGGCAAAACGGAGTGGCTCTGGAGGCACAACTGGCGAGTCCAGAACGTCAAACCACAGCAGGTCTGAATCGGCGTGAGCAAAACGGATGAAGTATGAGGCCCCGAAGGGAACATAAAAAGCGAGTAAGGCACACAAAAACATGGCCAAAAGCGACTTGATTGCGGAAAACGGCAGACAAAGAACATCAATGTAACGAAGGGCGGCAGAACGGCTGGTGAGTTTTATGTCGTCCCAGGACGAAAGGGTTGCTAGACCACAGGCAGCAATACTAGAGATGAAATCGGACGAGTGTAAGTTCCAAATTGAGTTTGGATTTCAGCGGTGCGAACGACACCATCAGAGCCGGAAAATATTTTGGTGATTTTTCCCAGCGGCCATTCGGAAGGACCGGTGTCCATTTTACGGAGCAGAACAATTTGACCAGGAGCGAGGTTATCGGTGCGATGGTTCCATTTGTTGCGTTGTGTTAAAGTGTGCAGATAATTGGTTGACCATCGTTTCCAGAAGGACTGTGTCAGATGCTTGAGTAACAGCCATCTGGATTTCAGCGACAGGCGTTGGTTGACGTTCTCTTCTGGAGCTTGCAGCAGAGGAGCGCCAATAAGAAAATGACCAGGAGTCAGCAAGACAGCTTGTTCAGACGGATCAGGTGAGGGTTCGAACAACGGACGGCTGTTTAGAACGGCTTCTATGCGGGAAAACAGAGTGGCGTATTCTTCGTAAGTGAGAATAGTGTTGCCCAGTAAACGAATGATACAGTGTTTTGCAGACTTAACGGCGGCTTCCCAGAGACCACCGAAGTTCGGAGCGGCTGGAGGATTCAAATGCCATTTAATGTGTTTGGCGGCAAGCGTAGAACCAATGTGCGGTGAAGCGGCTACAATAATGCGGTGGATTTCGTTAAACTTGTTTTTGGCTCCGACGAAATTGGTGCCATTGTCAGAGTAGACATCAGTGGGTAGCCCACGGCGAGCTATGAAACGGTCGAAAGCAGCAAAGAAGGCATCGGTTGTTAAATCAGAAACAAATTCCAAGTGTGCAGCTTTGGTGCACATGCAGACGAAAACACAGAGGTATCCTTTTGTTGTGGAGGATTTTCGGGTTTTGTTGAGTTTTACGGCAAAAGGTCCAGCGTAATCAACTCCTACAAGCTGGAAGGCGCGAGCACAGTTGACTCGGGAATGCGGCAAATCAGACATGAGCGGCGTTATCGGCTTGTTGAACCGTGAACAACGAATACAACAGCGAATTCGTTGACGGACGACAGATCTGGCAGACAGAATCCAGAAGTGTTGAGCAATTAGCGACTGCGTGGTTCGAGGACCTGAATGAATCGACAGTAGATGGTAGTAGTCACAAACAAGATGAGTGAAATGACTGTGCTTCGGCAGCAACAGCGGATGTTTGGCATCAAACGGAATGTCGGCTTGTGAAAGGCGGCCGCCCACCCTGAGGGCGCCGGAAGCGTCTAAAAACGGCTGGAGAGGCGCCAAACTAGGGGAATTACAGTGAGCTTGGCGACATTTAGCGAGTTCCTTGGCGAAGTATCGGCGTTGAGTAAGTCGTACACATAACAACTTAGATTGAGTTAATTCTTCAGTGGTAAGAAACGGCGAGAAACGAACATCAGGAGTTTTAAGACGTTGAATGAACCGGAGAACGTAGGCGAAAACTCGTAATAAACGGCTGTAGCTAGATATTTGCAACAGAGGAGTATCAGCAGGTTGGTTGTCTGGAACAGTCAACAGACAAGTTTTGACCGGACGAAGATCAAGTTGTTCGGCAGCGACAGACGGCAAATGCGGAGAAGGCCAGTTATCGGCGGTAGTGTGGAATGGCGATGGTCCATGCCACCACAGTGGATTATCAATTAGAGTGACTGGTGAACACCCTCGGGATGCGACGTCAGCAGCGTTGTCAGCAGAAGAAATGTGCGACCACATGGATAGTTCGGTGTAGTTCAGAATACGTTGCACTCGGTTGGCAATGTAGATTTTAAGTCGGTGAACTGGAGTATGCAACCATGCTAAGACGATGGTGGCATCAGTGTGTAAACGAACGGCAGAACAGTTGAGAGACTGGCGCAACTGGGCGACGGACTCTAACAGACGAGACAGCAATAACGCAGCACAGAGTTCCAGACGCGGAATTGTGAGCACAGTTTTGGACGGTGCAACTCGGCTTTTGGATTTGATCAGCTGTACATGAGAAGAATCGGCGGTTTGAACGTGTAGGTAGAGGCAAGCAGCATACCCTCGTTCGGAAGCATCGCAAAAACCTAGAAGGCGGTATTCAGCGGCAGATGCGGTTATCATACGCGGTAATCGGAGTGTTTGTAACGAAGACATTTCCTTCGTGAAATCGAACCATGAGTTGAGTAAATCGGGAGGTAACTCATCATCCCAGTTCAGATTTTGAGTCCACAACGTTTTGATTAGGAGTTTAATCCAGAAGGTGACTGGAGTTAAGAAGCCCAATGGGTCGAATGTTTTAGCGAGATACGACAGAACAGTTCGTTTGGTCGGAGTTCCTTCAAATGGAAGAACCCGATAAGTGAAAACATCGTCAACAGGTGACCATTGTAGGCCTAGAATCTTGACAGAAGAATCGGCTGAGAAGTCCAACGGCGTTTCAAGGAAGGTTTCAGGAAAACGATGTAATAACGACGAGTGGTTGGATGACCATTTACGAAGCTCAAATCCACCCCGGGCGAGTAGATCAATCAGCTGAGAAATCAGAAGTTCGGCTTGTTGTTCGGTGTCAGCACCGGTGAGAATATCATCGACGTACGTACTGGTGCGGATGGCTTCAGCGGCTAGCGGAAAACGAGCACCTTCATCATCGGCAAGTTGAATCAGTGTGCGTTGAGCTAAATACGGAGAACAACTCATTCCGTATGTCACGGTGTTAAGCTCGTACTCTTGCAGTCGAGCATCGGAAGCGGGTTTGTACAAAATATGTTGAAAACGGCGGTCCACTGGACGGACATTTATTTGGCGGTACATCATTTTGATGTCACTACAGATAACGAATTTGTGAAGACGGAAAGCGGTTAAAATGTTGACCAAGTCTTGTTGTAGCTTGGGACCAGGTAGCAGTATTTTGTTAAGCGTGTTCCCAGTGGTGTCAGGAAAGGACGCATTAAAAACGACTCTTATTTTTCCGTTTGGATCATGTGTTTTGAAAACTCCATGATGTGGAATGATGTAACCAGCTTTTGTTACAGCGGCAGACATGTGGTTTAAATCGAGGTATTCTGACATAAATTTGTGGTATTTGTCAGACAAAACAGCGTTTTTAGAAATGCGTGACTCAAGATTGTTAGCTATTTAAGGCTAACCGGGTAGCTATTTCTCGGTTGGAGTGTAATTCAGCGTGATCAGGCTTGAATGGCAAAGCGACAGTGTAACGACCGGCGGAGTCACGAGTTGTCGTTTTAACGAATAACGACTCACAGTAATCAGTTTCAGGGTTTGGGACAGGTATGACTGGCAATTCCTCAGTCTCCCAAAAGTTTTGCAAATCAAATTGCAATGAATCGGTGTGAGTTAACAATGTGTTAACATTAACGGAAATATCGGTATGAGAGGCCATGGGTACATTTCCAAAAATGACCCAGCCAAAAACGGTTAATAAGGCTGACGGCGAGCCTGGTATGAAGGATCGGTTCGAGTCTAGAAGAATTTTATCGAATATGTTGGCACCTAACAGCATGTCCACCGGAGCAGAACGAGTGAAATCAGGATCGGCTAATTGTTTGTTAATAAATTTATCAGCAACGGAATGCGGTATGGACACAGCAGGCAGATTGTTAGTGATTTTGGGTATCACTAAAGCGGTGACAGACACAGAGACTTCACGGTTGAGCGAAGACGATAAGTGCAAATTTGCAGCACCCAAGACTTGAGAAGAAACAGCGTTAATTCCAACTAAATTGTGACGAGTTGGAGAAATGTCGATATTTAATCGTTTGACAGCAGCGGCAGTGATGAGACAGGTTTCGGAACCAGAGTCCAAGACGGCACGAAGAGTGATGAAACAGTCGGCAGAGTTGCGCACTAACACCAGTGCGGTACCAAGAATGACAGCTGAACTGCTAGTGTGGCAGGACAGTGCATGGCGGTCAGCAGGAGTTGGAGACGATGGTTGAGTTGAAAACACAGCAGCATCAGAAGACGAATCGGCTGGACGTGGTGAAACAGACGGGAAGAATTCAACGGTTGGTACCCTGACAGCGGCGTCGGGACTTGTTGCAGGTAACGGTGACGGCTGATGATTAGCAAGTTGTCGACGTGGAGTTTGAAATGATCGGCGTGAATTATGGGAAGCCCTAGCAGCAGAAGCGGGCGAACGGTCTTGGTGTAGAAGTGTGTGATGATCCTTGGATCCACACGATCGGCAGGTACGAGTTGAACGGCAGAATTGTTTTGCGTGTTTGCCTAAGCAGGAGAAACACAAACGTTTGCGGAAAACGGCATGATATCTATCATCAGTAGATAGAATCAGGAAATCAGTACAGGTAAAAATGTTGTGATCATTGGATTCACAAAACGAACAAGCAACAGCGGTTGGATCTTTTGGTTCAAACACATCAGTGTCAACCAAGAGCGAATGACGTTTGGAAGTATGAACTGGCGGGTATGACCTACGAAAAGACGGCTTTGTAGGCGAAACAGTATCAGTCGATTTTGTTGAAACGGAGGCGAGTTCAGAAGCACGCATCCGTGACGAGATATACACCATTAAATCGGCATGAGTTGGAACTTTGGCAGAGTCGATTGTAGCTTCAAAAGCTTGTTGAACAGAATTGTTAAGATTATTGTAGCTTAGACTGAACAATAAATAGTCAAGCAGATCGACATCGAGAAGTTTAAGCGCCCCGATAGCAGACTCGTGAACACTTAAAAAATATTTAAATTGTTCGTAATCGAACTTGTCAGGTTTTTTAAAATTAATGACCTGAGATAAATACAAAGAAGCAAGACGGCGTGGATTGGAAAATCGGTCAACAATTAGCTTGTATGCCAGCGGATAATTTTCGGCAATTATCGGTAAATGAAAAATCAGTTTTAAAGGTTCGTCTCGCAGCGACGTTCGCAAGTAGTGCAACCTTTGAACATCAGATAGTTGATTGTTATTATGAACGAGATCGTTAAACAGAGAAATAAAATTCTGGAATTCATCGATGTGACCGGAGAACACAGGCAATTTTATTTTTGGTAATTGTATCGACGAGATACCGGCAGTTATTTTCTCAGTTTGGTTTAAATCGGGTGAAACATAGGCAAGAACATGGTAATATTTAGTTTCAATGTCTTGTTGTACATCGGCTATTAATTTTTCAAAGTCTTTTGTGTGGTTATCGGCTAAGAGATCAAACAGTTGTTCTAATATTTGTTTGAACTCGTCGTACAAACGGTTGGCTTCAATTTGGAAAGATTCATTTGCAACGGCTGGAACATTTTTACTATTTTGAACGGATAGAATTGTGTCCAGGGCTCTTGATAAGCGCCTGGCTTTGACAAACAGCGGATTTGAGTCGTCCATTATGTTGGATGCAAACAGTTATTGAAATATCGAAAATAGTTATACTGACAACAAACGCAGACAACAGATTGAATAAACGGCGGTACAACAGCTAACACTAGTAAAGTTAGGTTAAGATAAATAGCGCAGAAGTAAACATTGTAAGTATCGGAATAGTTGTTAATAACAATAATAGTATAAAACGATTTTAGTAGAATTATTAGAATAATGCGGTGAACAATTGCAATGATTGTTAATCGACGTTTAAAGTATACAGTACAGTAGTATTCGGCTGATAAACAAACATGAAATGTAAGGTTATGTCATAGATTGACAATAAAACGGACATAAGAACAATTTATAATAATAAATTGTTATAGCGACTTAAGAAACAACGATTAATAAATGTAGTTGTAGATTAAAATGTTAATAACATTTGTAAACAGTTTGTAAACAACACTATTTGATGGCACTGCAGCAGATACAATGTAAA
This sequence comes from Catonia carolina, assembly GCA_035578175.1. Taxonomy (NCBI): domain Eukaryota; kingdom Metazoa; phylum Arthropoda; class Insecta; order Hemiptera; family Achilidae; genus Catonia; species Catonia carolina. The sequence goes on along the minus strand of JAQMRL010000001.1, from coordinate 283,111,778 downwards.
CAACACTTTGTAATCGGATTATCGGAATTCGGATAACCGGGCCTTACCCTTGGCTACCGACATGTATGTCAAATTATCGGCTAGAAACAACAGATTTATTTGGTAGAATAACAGTGTAATTAATTTGTTTAAACACTGCACGACGTAACGGTATTTGATTAGTAATATTATATTTAATAATAATACAGTACACAACAGAGCATGAGAACAACGGCGGAAACACTTATTGTTTATAACACAACCTTATTGCAGTTAATATCGACACAGTATGTAACAACAAATGAAAGTAACATCGAATTTTGAATTAATCGGACCCGTGAGGACCATTTGTAAAGCGGTAAACGGATTGTAATTAAAGACTTTCAGCACCATCGATAATTACTTAATTGGACACTTAAGCCCCAATTCATGTTCGACGCCATGAATCCAGCGTATAACGGTGAAAATACAGGAAGGAACACATTAAAGGAATAAGAACACAGTAAATGAGATAACTAGTGAGCAGATAGCATTGAATTGTACTTACATTTATTGATAACAACTTATATACAGCAGACAGTTTATAATCAGACATGCGGTCAACGGCGTCAGCACGAGATGAGAACAGCTTGGCGGAAAACGGCGTATAAGATGTAATAATCGGCTTAAACAGTTCAACAGCTTGAAGAAACACAACACATAATGCACAAACAATACTATAATACACTCTAGTTATTCATAATGCGGGAATCGGCTTGGATGATATCGGATGAAGATAACGGCTTGGAACATCGGTCAGCCATAACGAAGGCTAGTACAAGAATGAGGAAGGCGGAAGGAAGCAAGGAACGACGTTGCAACAGGTTGCAAAGAGATAGGAGAATCCGCGCGCTAACAATTGGCGCAGAATTCAAATTTAAACGAATGCAATACTGAACACTCGGCATTTTACAAAAGTTATTGGTAATGTTAGTACTTTAACTTCAGGTGCCTAGCACAATCAGTCAGACCATATCCATGAAAGATCTAAATCAAACCCAACTACAGATGTCAATGAAACATGCAACCAAAAACAAAAAATTCTCTTGACTGCACCCACAAGAGATAAAAGATAAAAGCCAAAATCAAACTGTGAGAGTTGGTCAAACTTGCAAGAACAATTTGACCACATTTTCGACAAAAGATGACCCACCCTCTACTTCATTAACCAACCAAAGCTGCAACGGAAACAAGATCAAATAGACAGTACCATGGAATTTCAAGTGCTTTACGATATGAAGATGCAATCGGACTGCTATAAATAAAACACATTCATTACACTTACGAAGGATACAAAGGAAAATACGTTTAGTGCCTCCCTTCAGGTGAAAAATGTACTGATAGGTCGAAAACTTTGGAATGACAAATAGAAACATGAAACTGAGAAATTCCCACCACTAAATAAAAAATGAAAACTATGAGTACTTCAAAAACACATAAATTTCTACAAAATCACATGAAGCAACATTATGGCTACAGTGAGGCCAAAGAAAACCTGCCACTAACTGTCAATGGGTTTGCCTTTGGGCGACTGAAAAATCATTTATGATTTCATGATGTAATTTGGCCATGACAGGAAAAACACAAATCACCAGCCTTCTCTGCAGATTTAAAATTCAGGTTATCTTTTAGACCACAGCAATCAGACGATAAACAGCTAAACAAAATCACACACGTTTTTTATGCTATTCACAATTTTCCACAAAATGCAGAAAATTATAACAACTCTATCATGTAGCTGTGACACATAATTACTGCTAGGCCGAAAAAATCCTGATCAACAGAAAGTGCATCTGTGAAGCACTGAATGTAAGCACTCAGTACTGGTAGTGAATGAAGAGAAAGACAAAGCAGCTAATATTGAGAAGGCAGAGAGATATCACAGGAAAGCTACCCAATGTCAACTCGACTGAATAACTTTGTATAACAGTTGATGATGGTCTTACATGGACACCCCACATAAATTCCCCATGCAGCCAGCTCATCAGAGGGCTGTATGTAATACGGAGGATAAAGAAAAGTGACATAACATCAGCCAAGATTGCTTACTATGTCGTGTTTGAGCAACATCTCCGATATGGAATTTTTGTGTGGAGAGGCACTTTAGTTGAGAACCTGCAAAAAGTTTTGATCCTCCTAAAAAGAGCCATTAGAATCTTGGAGCTCAGAGATGGAGTACCTGTGTACAGGATGTATTTGACATGATGCACACATACACTACAGTAATAATACGTATTGTTAATTACACTGTATTGTTTTGGAACTGATAATTTTAGCCGCTGCAATAAAATAATCATGTGATTAAATTAGTTTTATTGACTTTCATGAGACTCTAAGTATAATCATGAACGTTGTTAATAAAGATAATCGTCATTCTGTTCCTAATTAACATGATTAAAAAAAACATATCCAACATACCTTGGAAAGTTTACCAGGTACACCATTAAATAATTTTGAAAATGTAAATGGTGGTGGTTGGATCACGTGCTGTGCATATTGTGGTGGCAATGGTGGAAATTGTGCTGCAGGTACTACAGATGTTTGTTGAAATGGCGGAAATTGTGCTGCAGGTACTGTAGATGTTTGTGGCAATGGTGGAAATTGTGCTGCAGGTACTGTAGATGTTTGTGGCAATGGTGGAAATTGTGCTGCAGGTACTACAGATGTTTGTGGCAATGATGGAAATTGTGCTGCAGGTACTGTAGATGTTTGTGGCAATGATGAAAATTGTGCTGCAGGTGCTGTAGATGTTTGTGGCAATGATGGAAATTGTGCTGCAGGTACTACAGATGTTTGTTGAAATGGTGGAAATTGTGCTGCAGGTACTGTCGATGTTTGTGGCAATGGTGGAAATTGTGCTGCAGGTACTACAGATGTTTGTGGCAATGATGGAAATTGTGCTGCAGGTACTGTAGATGTTTGTGGCAATGATGAAAATTGTGCTGCAGGTGCTGTAGATGTTTGTGGCAATGATGGAAATTGTGCTGCAGGTACTACAGATGTTTGTGGCAATGATGGAAATTGTGCTGCAGGTACTACAGATGTTTGTGGCAATGATGGAAATTGTGCTGCAGGTACTGTAGATGCTTGTGGCAATGATGGAAATTGTGATGCAGGTACTACAGATGTTTGTGGTTGTGGCAATGGTGGAAATTGTGCACCAGGTACTGTAAATGCTTGTGCTACTGGTGGGATTTGTCTTACAGGTGCTGTAGATGTTTGTGGTAATGATGGAAATTGTGCTGCAGGTACTGTAGATGTTTGTGGCAACGGAAATAATTGTTGAGTATTACTACCACCATCAGACGGTAGGTTATAAGCTGAAGATTTCATCAGTGTTGTTTGACTACATGGCAAATGGTTCAGTTTCCTTATCAACTCCTTGCATGCTTTCCTTGCAGCAAATTCCTGTGCTTCTTCCGTGTCGTAAGATTCGTATCCACTGGAAAAATTTAGATTACTCCCAACCTTAAAAAGAAAAATAAGTTATTATTACTACATTCTTGATCTTTTTTTTGCTGAATTTGTTAAAAAAAAAACAAAACTAATTCAATTTAATAATCATCGCTCTCCCAAAAGCGCCTTTAAGATGCAATGAAATACATCATGCAGCCCTCTGCGTAAACATGCTCAAATAGTGTATCTCCTAGATGGACCCGGATGGACTATCGATTCCGGATGACTACTGGATTCTCCGTATCCACTTGAGGAGCTGTACGATAAAAATTACATTTTGACAAATGTCAGCCACAATACACACAACACAAAAGATAACTTTTATTCCACAACAGAAAACAACGAGCTAAGAAAATTTAAAAATGTTTGGATGCTAGTGACAATTCAACAAATTAAAGACTGCAGGTAAAGGCCGGAGCATAGTGGCCTAGAAGTGCTGCTGCCGATGGACGGCTCAAGTCGAGCGGTGCCGTCGGGGATCTGCAACGGCGCTGCCCAGCGGTTCGTTACACTGCACATGAGCGGCACGAACCGCTTCGTTATTTTCAGTAGTAATGGAAGTATATAGGAGGAAACAAGCAGTGTTTTCTTATTTAGTTTATAAAAACCTTATTATAAAGAAGAAAAATAAGTACTGGGTTCGCCTCTTTGTAAGCGCCAGGCATTTTCAACCATTTTAACCATGTCATTGCCATGGCATTTTTAACCAAGTTCTCGGAATTACGAAATGATAATATAAAGTTTTTCAATTATTTTCGTCTGGGTATGAAGTCTTTTGATGAACTATTACACAAACTGGGTGAAAAATTAAAGAGTGAAGATATAAACATGAGACTCTCCATACCACCGATAGAAATGTTAGTCGTAACTTTGAGACAAGACACATTTGGATAAGTCGTAAATCAGGTTTAGATTAGATATAAAAGTAAAAAAAATACATTTGAATCGCGGCTCACTTGCATATTTTGTCCGTGGTTTCTAGGATTGTACATTAGTTGTATTATTTTAAACTAATTTTTTTATTGTTTTTAATTTTTTTTTAAATATAATGTATTTCAACTCATTGTGATATGAAAAACAAAACAATTTTTGGTTACTGCAGGTTACTAAATTTAAAAAAAATTGAAAGTCAATAATTTTGTAAACGTGATATGAAATTCATTTATATGGTATAAAAAGTAGCCTAAATTTAAAACAAAGAAAAACCATCATTTAAATGTAAAACAATATAATTATAAAGAATAGATAATAATAGATAGATAATAGAATAGAACTTCAAAATAAAAATTATGTAAATTATGATATGAAATTCACTATTAAAAATCTGACAGATACGAAACCACCCTGCTCTCTTTCTGTTTTTGTCTCTGTAATTTTCGTTAGAAAATTGCCATAATTCTGGCCGTTTTTTAACTTCATCAATAAATAATTCTATATATATTTCATCCATAGCCTAATAAACATATACAAAAAAAGAACACTGAAAAAGAAATAAATTACTAAAAATACTAAAAAATAGAACAAAATTGAACAAAATACTGCAGCCGCTGCGGTTTCGACCGTCCGATGGCAGGGATAAATGACCACTCATATTATTCCTCGCCGCATAACCTTGAAGCCGCTCAGCGGAGAGGCAGAACCTGACGGCACAAAATCGACCGCGACGGCGCCGCCTGAATTCTCAGACATTCTAAGTAGTCCACGACAGCACCGTTCGCCCGTCGGCAGTCACATATTGAGATATTAGGAAAGCTAAACCGTTTGGATGTTAGCCGCTTCGGCAGCGCGGCAATTTAACGCCCGTCGGCAGCAGGCCGAACACAGCACAAAGCCAACTGATGACTTTCGGCCATATCCTCTGTTATCTGCTGTGGTCCGCTGTACGACAGTTCACATTACTAAAAGTTCTGGATTTAATCTTCTTGGACGGTCTTATACAATATTTGAAATCTGTTAATCCATCAGTTGATGAATTAAACAGCAAACTGAGACAAAGTTTTGAGTACAAGTTTCATGGCAATAGCTTAAGGGAGTCCCAACTTATTTTCGGATTAAGTTTGTTTTTCAAATATTATATTAGATTAATAACGTTTACTGTTTGTAAACAATTATTGAACTAAATAAAATAATTATACAAAACATGTACGCTAATATTAAAGATATTACGTGTTAATAGTCTTTGTAAAAGCTACTTATAAGTCTTTCTTTTTAACAATCGTTTGAACATTACTTATAATTAAGTAATATCGATGTGTAGTAGTAATTTACTTTTAACGTCATAAGATTTATTATTCATAGCAAATACAGTAAAACTTCACTAATTCGGAATTCGCGGTAATTTGGATTGTCAACTAGTACTATAGTCGATCTACTGTAAGAGTACTCCGCGTGAGGCAAGCGCATACAGGTTGTAAACGAAAGTTTTACACTAGTTAGCGCGTATCTACCTCTCCGCCTGACAAATTATCTTGCCCTACGTTCCATTATAAAAATATATCTTCTTCTTCTTCTTTAAGTACCATGCCCGACTATCGGACGTTGGCAATCATATTGGCTACCATCACTTTATTCACTGCAACTCGGAATAGCTCAGTGAATGTTTTGTGGTACCACTCACGGAGGTTTTGTAGCCAAGACGTCCTTCTTCGTCCCGGTCCTCTCCCTCCGGCAATTTTACCCTGTATCACTAGATGCAGAAGGTTATATTTTCCTGGGTGTCTCATCACGTGGCCAAAATATTCGAGCTTACAAGTTTTTATTGTTTTGACTATTTCTGTGCTCTTTTTCATTCTCTGTAGGACCTCTTCATTTCTTACTCGGTCCACCCAACTTATTCGGAGAATTCTTCTGTAGACCCACATTTCAAAAGCCTCCAGCCTCCTCATTAAAGTAGTCGTCAGCGTCCAGCTCTCCGCACCATATTACAAAGCGGAGAATATGTAACAGCGTGTTAAACTGATTTTTAGTTTTAAGGTGATTCCTCTGTCACATAGAATTCTCTTCAATTTAAAGAAGGCGGTCCTGGCTTTTTCAAAACGGGTCTTTATTTCCTTACTCATGTCCCATTTGTCGTTGACACTGGCGCCCAGATAAGTGATGTTTTCAACTTTTTTTAGCCTTATATCGTATGCGTTGATTTGTACAGGTTGTATTGTTGCCTTGCTAACTACCATAAGTTTGGTTTTTGAAGCGTTGAGCTTTAGACCATATTTGTCACAAGCTGAGGTTACCCTGTTTACGAGTGTTTGTAATTCCTCTTGGCTTGCCGCAATTACGACCGTGTCATCCGCATATCTTAAATTATTGATGTATCTTCCATTTACTCAAATGCCGCAGTCCACTTCATCCAAGGCCTCCTTGAATATGTATTCGGAGTAGATATTAAAAATTAAAGGAGACAGGATGCATCCTTGTCGCACTCCCCGTTGTATCTCCACTTCGTCTGATATATTCTGGCCAACTCTGATGTTCACGCGCTGGTGCCAGTAAAGATTCGCGATAATTCTCAGGTCCTTGTCGTCAATTCCCACCTGCTGTAGTATTTTGATCATTTCTTCGTGTCTTACCCTATCGAAGGCCTTCTCGAAATCTATAAAACACAAAAAGACTAGCTGTTGCACATCTCTGCATCTCTGTACCAAGACCTGAAGACTAAATAATGCTTGTCTGGTTCCGAGGCTGTTGCGAAATCCAAATTGTGTTTCACTTAGCTGATCTTCTATTTTGTTATACATTCTACTATGTAATATTCGCAGGAAAAGTTTCAACACGTGGCTCATCAGGCTGATAGTGCGGTGATCGCTACACTGTTTTGCACTCGTTCCTTTCGGTATCAATAAAAATATATACATCCAACTAAAATAAACATTATCCTTTAAGCGTTTTCAATTATATCGTTCAGATTGCTTGTAATTATTGTAGTTTCATAGAGCGACTCCTTAATTAATTATTATTTTAACCATTACATTTTCAAAACAATTTTTTTCTACTTTTTAATGTTTACCCCTTTTATGTTTCAAAAACTCAACACATTCACTATCATGCTTGTTAACAAAACACAGCTTAAAACTTTTCAACATCAGTCTATGAAAAAAATCGAAACGAACCGATACAATTCCAAAAGATAACTTATGAAACTAAAAATGTGTTAAACACAGGAAAGTGCAAACAGTTGTATTAAACTAGTCACAGGCATTAATTATTATTTTAATGATATGAAATAAACAATCTAAAATGATAAACAACGAATCTTTCTAATTGTTTACTCTCCTGTTATAATTCAAACACATTATTCTTATATTACTTGTGACCAAAAATAAAATAAAACTGAGTCTATAATAAAACCCTACTTATCATAAATAATAATAGTAAATAATGTAACGAAAAATAACAATGTAAGAGTAACAATAGTAAAAGTTTTAGTTATTAATGGTAAACTAATGTTTGATTTATAAAACTTTTCTAACAAATGAATTGAATATGTTTTTATTATATTAAGCATAGAGCGAATTAGTGTTGTATGGAATTGTTGTTTGTTGATCATGCTGTGCGTATTTTTAATTAATACGCATGCGCACTTGTATTGCTGGTTGCCTACGTCAGAGTACTCTTAGTTCAGACAGACTCTAGGTAAGGGTCATCAATCAGCGTCCTTCGAACAAACTCTTGTTCGATAAGCAATGCGAACTTGATCTTGTGAGGCTAGAAGATGAAACTTTCAGAGGAGCTTTCGGTATTGAGAACGTCCAGGAAATAAGGCAATGGTTGGCAATTCATGAAGATGAATTTGGAGCAGAATACTTTAACGAAGATGAAATCGTAGCCTAGATACAAAGAAATCATGAAGAGACAGATGTTGAAATGAAGATGATATAGTCATCATCATCTGTCAAGGATTAGGCTAAATGGTCTGTTCCAGCATCTATCTCTTTTTAGGTCTTCCCAAGCCATCAAGATGGCAGTGACAATGAAATATATGTTGCTTGAGTCGCAGCTCCGTGTAGTTAAAAAAAATGCAATGCTTTGTTATAGTAGTGGGAGAATGAATGAGTTAGTAGTGTTTCACAGCTGATGCATTTTTAGTTGTAGCGTGTAGACTTCTAACTAGACTAAAAAACTATTTAGACTAACTATCTACAAAAAACACAGTTTTTTGTACAAAGTCCTCAGACAAACTCCCACTAAAAACAAAAAACGGTGAAATTGTACAAGTCAATGAGTTCAAATATCTAGGAGAAATTATGCAAAAATCTGGTCTCAACACAAAGTCAAATGAGGAAAGAGTCTCAAAGTTACAGCGTACAAACTACGGTCTCACTACAATCTGGTCTCACTACAATAAAAAATGCATCTCCACAGCTGCAAAGTTACGACACTACAATAGGGTGGTCCTACCAGAAGCCTTATATGCATCAGAAACCACAAGTACCAGGGGAATGGCAAAAATTAAAGACATTGAAAAGCAAGAAAGGAAAATTCTGAGGAAAATACACGGTGCAGTTTTCAGAGAAAACTTCTGCTAAAAAAGACCCACAGAAGAACTATACAGGCATACTGAAACCATCACGACATTCACCAGAAAACACAGAGTGAGGTTTTTTACACATATAGCCAGAATGAGTGACACCAGACTGACAAAAAGAATATTAAACATAATTTCCACTTCAAAGTTGGGCACCTCTTGGTACAGAGAAACTATGGAAGACCTGCAAGAATTGTGCATCACAATAGAAGACATTCACGACCGCAAAATTTGTAGAGAAAAAATCAGAAACCAGAAAATACAGTTCAGATCGCAAGCCAAAAGAAGTGGGCGAAAATGGACAGACAAAGAGAAAAAAAACGCAAAGTGAGAGGATGAAAGGTTTTTGGGAAACTAAAAGGAGGAACAGAGCCACCACCAAGAGCAAGATTTTTGTGCTTTTAGCTCTCTCCTTAAGGGATTATACGCAAATAATAATAATAATAATAATAATAATAATAAATAAATGTAATAAATACAAACAGGGGATCATGTTCCGGTGGCGGAAAAGATTCTTAAAGGCAAACAACCTCGTTCATTTGGAAGGCTTTGGAATCGACGCCCGTGCTCCACGTTGCTGTCCCTGGACGAGATCTGGTCCACAATCCAGTGGTTTGGATCTTACTGAAGCGGAACCCTCTGAGGCTTACAACCCCAGTTGTACAAACGGTCGGACTTTGGTCCGGCCCACCAAAAACATATCTCAGTGTTTCAAAACTGGAAAGCGATGGTAATTTTTCTAAAAAATACAACTACCCCAGGTGGACGATCCACCAGCGCTAGAAATAGCGCTGTCAGCAAGCCTTCGGATTCTGGGGAGCTTGCAACCACGCTTGCACACAAGGAAGAGTCGGAGCTTCGTGGATCGCACAAACTCAAAACACAAGGACTTCAATTATTTTGCAACCTTCAATGTCAATTCACTTCTCAAAGTTGGAAAATTAAAACATCTAACAGACGTACTAACAAAGCACAATATTCTAATTGCAGCCCTCCAAGAAACCCGGTTCACAGACAGCGAACCATTTGAGTCACAAGGATACAGAATTCTAAAGTCAAAAATGGAAAAAAGAATTATGAAAGGCAGAGTCCCACACCTCGGAGTGGGGTTCATGATCAACACCAGAATTTTGAACTCAATCATTGATTTTAATCCAATCTCCAACAGGCTCGTCACTCTCTCGATCAAGTGCGCAAACCGAGCATACACGTTAGTAAATGCACATGCCCTAATCAATGAAGACAACAACAGAGGCCCAGAGAAGACAGACCTATTCTGGGATAAATTAGATGAAACTCTAGCAAAGATCCCCAAGAATCACACTATAATTCTGATGGGTGACTTCAATGCGCAGATTGGAAGGGAGCGAAGATACCGTAAAATAGTAGGAGACTATCCAGCTCACAAGAGGACAAATCGAAATGGAGAGCGGCTAATCGAATTGTGTGGTGAGAACAACCTCGTACTCAAGTCGACCTTCTTCAAGCATCTGCCAGGAAAACAGAAAACATGGACCTCTCCGAACCCAATGCTAGGTGAATTTCAACTTGATCATGTCGCAGTTTCAGTCAAAGCGTCAAAAGAAGTCATGAACATCAAGGTATTAAGAGGAGCAAATCTTGACTCAGATCATTATCTCTCCAAAATCAAATTGAAATTCAGACCAAGAAACACGAGAAAAACGACAACTCAGAGGAAAGTGAGATCAGATTTAGAAAAACTGAAGACATCAAAGTCGGAATTTCAAAAAGAAATCTTGGAAGTCGAAGGCCTAAAAGAACTTGAAGAGAGAATGGTTGCAGCAGCAAGTAGGATAGCTCCACAGAGAAGAAGACCGAGACATGTCTGGTGGAACATGAAATGCGACGAGGCGATTGAGACAAGACAAAGAGCATGGCAAGTATGGAAATCACACCAGACAAAAGAAAAATTTGAAACATTCATTCAAACTAGAAAAGAAATGGCCAAAACTATCAGGAAGGTCAAGAGGGATCACATGAAGAAAGACCTAGCGTCAATTGAATCTGACTTCAAGAAAAACAACACCTGTGACTTTTACCGGAACTTCAAAAAGACCGTGACCAGATTCACACCACCTAGTCTCAACTTTCGGAATCCAAGTACAGGAACACTGGCCCACAGTGATGAGGAAAACTGCAAAATCTTGGCGGACTACTTTAAAAACCTGCTCAACTGCGCAGGCCCGACTGAAACCTTTGAATTTCGAACCAACAAAGTAAACCCGGACTCGGAACCACCGAACCTCGAAGAAGTCAAAGAAATCATCAAATCCCTTAAGAATAACAAAGCACCAGGTGAAGATGGGATCATTGCAGAGTACTGGAAACTTCTGGAGGACCGTCAGCTCGGACTTCTGGTTAAAACTTTGCAGAAGGTGTGGGAGACCGAAGAAATCCCAGAAGAATGGACATCGGCACTCATCCACCCTCTACACAAAAAAGGGGATAAGACCGACACTAACAACTATAGAGGAATTTCACTATTGCCGGTCACATATAAAATCTTCTCGAAGGCCCTACTGACAAGAGCAGATGATCAACTCGACGTGCAGCTCGGTGAATACCAAGCGGGCTTCAGGAAATCTCGGTCATGCCCCGAACAAATCCGGAACCTCAAACATGTCATCGAACACTGCAGAGTCCGACAAAAGCCACTGACTATCGTATTTGTTGACTTCAAAAAAGCTTACGACTCCATAGACAGAGAATCACTGCTCGGGATACTAGAGGAATTCGGACTAGACAACAAAACGAGAAAACTTTTCGCGAAGACTATCAACAATACGCAGTCCAAAGTCAAGTTCAGAACTTGTATCTCCGAGCCTTTTGAAGTAAAGTCAGGGGTAAGACAGGGAGATGGACTCTCCCCACTGATGTTCAATTGTGCTCTCGAGAAGGTCATCAGAGAATGGAGGAAAACGGCACCAAGAGGAGTCAAACTCAGAAGAGAACTTGAGATCAACTGCTTCGCCTTTGCGAATGACCTGGCACTCCTGGCGAACTCAGAAGAGGAGGCGATCACACAAGTCGAAACTCTACATGAACTAGCGGTCAAGATCGGGCTCCAAATATCGTACGAGAAAACGCAGTACATCTCCAACCAGAAAACGGATCGGACACATTTCAAGACCAAACATGGAAAAATCCAGAGGGTGACCAGGTTCAAATACCTTGGCGAATGGATTGAACCAAACAACAATGAAAAATATGCAATAGAAAACCGTGCCAACAAGTTTAAGTAGCATGCAGACTGACATCTCAGATATACAATAAAAAATCCATCTCCAAAAATGCAAAAATAAGACATTATCATACAGTGATTCGACCAGAAGTTCTCTACGCATCAGAATGCCTCGCACTTAGACAGAAGGCTCCATTAGAAAAACTAATCCGTAAAGAAAGAAGGATCATCCGCAAGATTTTAGGGCCCAAATACAAAGAAGGAGAATATAGACTCCACAGCAATGAAGAAGTCTACCAACACACAGAAAAAATCACATCCATCATGAAGAAACGAAGAATTGCTTTCTACGCACACACAGTGAGAATGAACGAGCATAGGCTCTCAAAACAAATCCTGAACTACAAAGAAAAATTGAAAAATCCCGATGGATGGCTCAAAGAGATAAAAACAGACTGCAACAAACTCCAGATAACGGAGACGGACATCATACAAAGAACATCTCTCAGACATAAACTCAAACTAGTGCTCCAGGAAGAGGACAGTAAAAGATCAAGACCTAAATGGTCGGAAGAACGAAAACGTGACTTTTCCAAGAAAATGAAAGAATACTGGGCGAAGAGGAAAGCACAGAAGAAAAACTGAGAAATCGCGGTCCTTTGTAGGCCATAACGTAAATAATAATAATAATAAATACAAACAAAAATATGTAAAATACGGAAAGTTTGCAAACGAATGTTTTGTATCAGAGAGAGTAATACAACAATCGTTCTCCCAGCATGCATCACTCATTCATTATACCTCACCCTTACCCTTCACACCGCAACTACAAGCAGCTGGGAACCGCACAATAAGTAAACTTGTAGAATATTAAAAACATATTTTTCTACACCAATTAGTGATTTTCTGTATTTTGCTCATCAAAATCGATAAAAACTGGAATTTTCAAAATTGCAGCTTTAGTACGCATTTTATGACAAAAGTTTAATAATCAAAGTTATAGGAAATTAAAAAACCTTTAACTTTTATTTCAAGCATTTTTCTCTACAGAGCCTAGTTTAGCAACAATTTTAGTGATTTACCGTAATTTAAGTTCTACAGAGGTTGATTTTCATTTTGCCACTTTCACTCATGATTAAAATTAGGTTATGTTTTTCCTTTTACATTGTTTACTCATGATTAATCATTGGTTATATTGTTCAATATCTACACTGGCAAGAGAAAGTTGTGTGTGTTTCACACCAGATTTTTTTAAAAATAATAATAATAATAATTTATTTATTCCCATAATATTACACATTACATAAAAAATAAATTACGATAATACAAAATTTCTTACAGTATACTATCCTATTAGGCTAGAGGTGGTGGCTAGAAGTGGAAATTATCCTATCCAACTGTGGACGAAACCATCTACTAAGACGGGTTCTGCTTATAACAAACAGGTGGAGTGTCAAATTATTTACACTCAATCTGTTCGTTGCAGGGCTAAAATAAATAGTTCTGTTTCTAATCACATGGTCACCCAATTAAATGACTGAATCATTTAAGAACAGAAGGTATGGAATTTTTTTTAATGAATTTGGAGCTTCCAAAATATAAAAAAAATGATAGGTGTAATAACAGAAATTATCGATTAATTAAAACATAAACTTTAATGTATTAGAATTGAAATGTAATTAAATTAATTGGAAGAAAGGTGCAAGAAACATGAAAACAGTAGTTTTAAAATTAGGACACGCCGGCCGCATTGGCGCAGTTGGTAACGTGCTCGCCTCTCATCAAGCGGTCCTGGGTTCGAATCCCACTCAGGCAGGGCATATTTTCATATGTTACACAAAAATCATTTCATCCTCCATCGTACAAAAGTTCCACCCCAACGTCGTCGCTAATGACCTCAGTAGTTGATGCGATGTTAAATAAGAAAAAAAAAATTAGAACATTTATGAATTCCATATCAAACACGTTCACACAACAGGCCCAAGTCAAATAAAATTAGACCGATTGTATTGTACAACTTAATAAAAAATCTGGTGTGAAACACACACAACTTTCTCTTGCCAATGCAAATAATTAACAATATAGCCTACCGTTAGTAATAAAATGTGAAAAATAAACAAAAAAGTTTGGCTTAAAATTACGGGAAATCACTCATTCACGCTAAACTAGGCTCTGTAGAGAAAAATGCTCTAAATAAAAGTTGTTGATCTTTCAATTTCCTATAAATTTGATTATACTTTTTTGTCGTAAAATGCATAATAAGGCTGAAATCTTTAAAAATCGATTTTTTTACACGATTTTGTACGAAAAAAACAGAAACTTGCTAATTACCGCTAAATTAAGCGTTATACAAAAAAATGTTTGAAATAAAAGTTGTACAATTTTAATTCTCTACAACTTTTACTAGATACATTTTTGCACTAAAATGCATAATATAGTCACAATCTTAAAAAAACAATTTTTTTGCGTAAAAACTGCCTCTCGAAGAATTTCAGCAGACATGTTGCTTACCCTATCTTGTAAAGCTTAAAGAATTTAGTAAACCAGGCTATTTTTAAAAAAATTGTAGGACCCATTTTTGAAAATATTTCCAAAAAGTGAAAAATTACATGAATAAACTACTATTTCCGGTTGACCGATTTTGAGATGAAAATGTTCTTGTCGGGTTCGGTAGTGGTACCTAACTCAACTTTTAAGTTCGTAGGATGTTCCGTTCTTGAGATATTCTGTTCACACACATACAGACACAGAAACACACACACACACACCCACACAGACCAATCGCTAAAAACTTGTTTTTTGTGTTCAGGGGGTCTGAAAATGTGTAGGTCCGGTGAAAACTTAATTTTGAAAAATCAACATGAAAACAATACTTTCCTTCCTATATATTCATATACACAAGAGAAAGTAAAAATGAAAATATAACAGCCATCTAATAAGTTGAAATTAAGGGAAGAGAATTTTATTTTATTTTATTTTTTTAGGGATTTTACAGAAAGGGTCCAAGTTGAAATATTGATAGCAGGTCAGTCATTATGCTGTTTTCAGATCGTATGATAACTTAATCATTAAAAAAATGCTTCGTAGTAGCAACTCTACATTTATAAATTTGATGTAGCCTAATCAGCCTAGACTTAATTTTAAAACATTTTCAACTAAAATAGCCGCAAAAGCATACACCACACTTCCTTACGGAACGTGAGTTGTACTGATACATTTTTGAGCAGAACTGGTACACAAGTTGCAGGTTAACATAAATTTTGCTTTTCAAAAGCGGTTTCTCAGTTTGCAATAATAATGAAGGCTCTTTAATCTTGTGCAACAGACTATACTACGTGTAATTTCAATAGAAGCTTGCACCGTACACGTTGCCTCTACTTGCCTCCTCCATCTTATTCTAAATAGTCAACATAGGTACTGGTTGTTAGAAAAGTATGCCTCTAAACTTTTCAATACTTTATTAGTGTATAATACAATCTAACTATGTTGCTGTTGTTTAGGTCATCAGCTGAAAAGATGGTTTGAACATGTAGAGGTTTTACTAAGTAAAACGAGGAGTGAGGTGGTTTACCATTGCCACAACTCACCGAGTGGAAAAGTATGCTTATCAGCATGCCAGGCCCTCTGAAAATCACATATTTTCCACTCTGCAAATGATACCATCACTTCATTCACCACAGGGTCTGGCTGTATAATGAAATTCATTACTTTCAGAGAAGATAACTCTGATTAGTGTCTTTTACACCTCTACCTCTTCTGTTCTTAAATAATTCAGTCATTTAATTGGCTGACCATATGATAAGAAAACGAACTATTTATTTTAGCCCTGCAACTAACAGATTGAGAGTAAATAATTTTACTCGCCGCCTGTCTGTAATGGGCAGAATCTAACTAATCAACTAAAAATGTATCACTCAGCGTGCAATTGGATTATTCTGAGATGAAGTATTTGTTTTGACAGTAATATATCAATAAAAGTAAAAATAAAAATCTGGTGTGAAACACTCACACAACTTTCTCTTGCCAATGCAAATAATTAATAATAAACCTAACATTATTAATAAAATATTAGAAATAAACAAAAACTAACCTCAAAAACATAACCTTATTTTAATCATGAGTGAATGACGCAAAATGAAAATCGAACTCAATTTGGCTTAAAAAAAACGGAAAATCACGCTTTCACGCTAAACTAGGCTCTGTAGAGAAAAATGCTCAAAACAAAAGTTGTAGATCTTTTAATTTTCTATAAATTTAATTATATACACTTTTGTCGTAAAATGCATACTAAGACCGAAATGTTAAAAAAATAGATTTTTCTCACGTTTTCGTGAGAAAAAAACATAAAATCGCAAATTACCGCTAAACTAAGAGTTATACAAAAAAATGTTTGAAACAGAAGTTGTAGGTTTTTAAATTCTCTACAACTTTTATTATATAAGTTTTTACGCTAAAATTTATATTAAAGCCGTAATCTTAAAAAAACAACGTTTTTACGTGAAAACAGCCTCACCGAGAATTTCAGCAAACATGGCGCCTACCCTATCTTGTAGAGAATAAAAAATTGAGTAAAATAGGCGATTTTTAAAAAAATCGTAGGACCAGTTTTTGAGAAAATCGCAAAAAACTGAAAAATTATACGAATAAACTACTACTTCCGGTTGACCGATTTTGATGAAAATGTTTGTGTCGCGTCCGGTAGTGGTATGTAACTTAAGTTTCAAGTTTCAAGTTTCAAGTTCGTACGATGTTCCGTTCTTGAGATATTCTGTTCACACACACACAGACCAATCGCTAAAACCATGTTTTTTGGGTTCAGGGGGTCTGAAAACGTATAGATCCGGTGAAAACTCGATTTCTAAAAATCGACATGAAAACAATACTTTCCTTCCTATATATTCATATAGGCAAGAGAAAGTAAAAAGTGAAAATAGATGGCGGTTCATATTATGCCTATTATTGATTTGTTTCTTTTCAAAAGTAAGTGCGGTCGTAGTATCAGTACGTTTTGTGACACACTATAAAAACTGCTGCAACCACGTTGCCAAATGTGGGAGTGCAATGACGTATTACGGAAGCTTCTATTGATATTACATATGGTATAATCATTGGTGGAACAGAAATAAAAATCACGGTGCAAGTTGAGAAATCATTGGTGCAACACAAACAAATTTGCAAAGTAGCTTTGTGGAACAGGTTACAGGCAAAACAAGCTGTCACATGATCATACCAATATTATTTTTCACTAATTACTAAGATGGAGTGACTCACCTTCACTTGGCATCCATACAACAATGGCGGTGTGGTTGAAGTTAGAGTCCAGTGGTATTGTGGGGGTGGCCAGCCTCTCTCTTGACAATATTCTTCTAGTCTGTTTATGTACAGCTCCATTCCCTCCTTCAGTTTACTCTCCTCCTCGTTGGTACACTGGAACTCATCTACAGGCTACCTGCAAATAAAAGCAAAGCGTAATCAACTACAGTCTACGGTGAAGACGTAACAAACAGCACAAGGTCAACTGCTATTAATTTTTTTTTTTTGGTTTAACCTCCCGGCTGTTTTCTGCCCATAACAGACAGGTGGAGTGTCAAATTATTTACACTCGATCTGTTCGTTGCAGGGCTAAAATAAATAGTTCTGTTTTTTATCACATGGTCAGCCAATTAAATGACTGAATCGTTTAAGAACAAAAGAGGTAGAGGTGTAAAAGACACTAATCAGAGTTATCTTATCTGAAAGTAATGAATTTCATTATACAGCCAGACCCTGTGGTGAATGAAGTGAAGGTGTCATTTGCAGAGTGGAAAATATGAGCTTTTCAGAGGGCCCGGCATGCTGATAAGCATACTTTTCCACTCGGTGAGGAAGGCATTGGTAAACCACCTCATTCCTCGTTTTACTTAGTGAAACCTCTAGAGGTTCAAACCAGCCTTTTGGCTGATGACCTAAACAACCGACTGTTTTGCAATTACTGCTAATACAGATGGTGAAGTATGAAATGATTTTTTGTAACGTATGAAAATATGCCGTTCCTAAGTGGGATTCAAACCCAAGACCTATTAAATGGTCCACAGAAGAATAAATTAGTTACTTCAATTTTTTTATTCGAATGAATCCATTGTTTAAAGAGTTTAGAACCATAATAAAATTTTTTTCTCTCTTAAAAATGACAGCCATTTTTCTATCACAACTACAAGTAATTTTATGTTTGAAATCATTCACGTTAAATGAAATAAATTTGTTCAGGTTTTCTTGCAGACTTGAAACAAAAAAATCACCTTTATTCAACACATTCTTGGCCACATCATAACACAGCCCTAAAAGAGGAAGCGAAAAAAGTGGACAAAAAATATATTGAAAAAAAATTCCAAAAAAGGAACAAGAAAAGTAGAAGGTGGTTGTTTTTGGAAAGGACATAAACCAAAAATGCGCCAAATAAATTTAATAAAATAAAATAAAATAGTAATAAAGTAATAACATGAATTGGTGGATGGCTCATAATTTGTTTAAAAAAAATTTATTAAAATTACAAAAGATATTTTCAAACATACCTGAAAATTTTAAATAAAGAGAAAAATTTAGTTTCCATTCTCCCAAAAAAATTATTTAATTTATGCAGATTTTATAAGACTGACGGCATAAGACGTAGTGGGCTTCCAGACATAAAAGAATTTTCAACAAACAGGAAGAAAAGATAAGATAAGGAACATAAAATTTGAATATCAAATAGATAAGCCGCTTTTCAAGAAATAAACGAGATAAACGGAAGGAACAATTCTAACTTAGATAACAGAAAACAATTTAAATTCAAATAACAAGAGAAAAGTACAAAATAATTTAAAACTAGACAAACGGAAAACTATTTGATGACTTTTAACCTATTGTAACATAGGCTGTTACAATCATAGACGCATTATTGCAATTTTTAATCAGTAACAATAAAGTACAATATTATGCAAATTATACCAATCGTATAAAGGAGGAACATAAATTTGGTAAAATGGACGAACATTTCAATATAACAGAACAGAGGAATAAAGAAAATAAAAGTGAAATTAAAAAATATAAGATTTTACATATTTATAAACATTTAAAAGAGCGAAAACAGAACATTTTAGAAGAACAAATTAAATTTAAGAATGATGAAGTGATATTGACTACTGCTGACATCTGTAATAAATAAGAGGAGAGATAGATTTGAAGAACTCATCTTTAAATCAATTTTTTATAAACGACTGAACATCTAATATCTTCTACAGATTTTAAGTAAAAAATTTTAATTTCAAATGATATTGTCTATTCAGATGAAGATGGATTCTCCAAAACACGTATAAGTCACAGGTAGTAGAATCAAAAAAGCTTAAAAAGGTTAGGGAAGTTTATTGTATAAATTTATTAAATGAATTAAAAATAAACAATAACTGTTTGTTATTTTCACTAGCTTTATATAAAAATTTATACAATTTCAGGTATTGTTGGGAGACAAACTTAAGCAGGTACAAAATCAGAAAACTTAACACTTCACTCACCTAAACAATATTTTATTACTTTCTGTCTGATCTAATGTTATTTTCAGCAAAGAATTTATCTTTTTCACAAAATGCTTGATTAAAAACAACCTGTCAAACTGTACTCACCAAAGTTGATGTCTTAAATTTTTTAGGAACTAGCATGGCCCACACAGCTTCGCACAGAAAATATGTGAACAACTTAATCAATTTATTTTAAATAAATATGTAACATAAAGAACCGCCCTTTGTAAAAAGGAGATATGTTACAAAATTGAAATTTCGCAGGAGAGACAAAAAACGTTTTTTCTGGTGAATTATGTAACAGAAAAATTTGAAAAAAATATATGTTAATAACGACCAAAATATACATAGCTAATGTGATTATCAATTTTTTTAAAGTTTTTTTGAGGTTACTATAGTAATTTGAATTTTCATCACATATCCCCTTTTTACATCTTGTAATTTTTTGGTGGTCTTTTCAGGGATTTCAAGATAACTACTAATAAAACTATTACTCTAATTTTTAGAAAAGACTGTTTATTTCCTTGTGACAAATTTTAAAAACAATAAAAAATTATTTACATTAATAATACATAAACAAAGACCTCTTATAAATATTAAATTGTTAGCATTAAGCTTCTTCTCCTTCACTGTCAGAATTGATGTCATCTCTTACAGGCCATCTTTTAACATATTGTAGAAATGTATATGTTCTTCTGGAATGTACTGGATACATTTTAAAATGTCTTTCATTTTCTTTATGTTGATAGGTATTTTATCACTGTAGACAGATACTATTGGCAGAGACATTGGTGCGCCGCTGGTTTTTCTTAAAGTAAAGGTGTGTGCACTGATGCTATTGTCGATGTATGGAGATGCCTTAACTTTAGCTGGGTTAGACTTGTCAATGGTGAAATGCCTCATTGAAGATATTTTAAATGAAATTTTTTCTTCTTTTTTTACGTGTCTTCCGTAACTTTTATCAGAAATACATGACCTTTTGAAATAATTTGGCCACCAATCTTTGAAATTTCTTATCTGATCTGTTGAAACATTTATTATAGAAAATTTATTATGTTTACTGGCCTTCTTCATCAGTTCCTGGTATTTAGTCACTGTGTAGATCCGATCTGTTTTTCGAATCAATCTTTTGACAGTTCCAAAGTCCCTGTCACAAGGAAGGAACGAATATCCTCGAACAGGAAAACATATTTCAATGACATCAAACATCTCCATGTCAACTAAAGCCATGCACATACTAAGTAGGGCATGATTTTTATTTTGGCCACTACACCCATCACTAAATAGAAGTAGTTGCCTTTGATCTCCTGTTTTATGTCTAATAATATAGTCATGAATAAAACTACATACTTCGTTGGGTGTCTTTCGTGCTATGCCCTCATGATATACATGCAAGTCAGCTTTTCCTGTTCCAAGGTTATGAATCCCAAATGTATTCACCCACAGTTGGCGCAAGTAAAAAATATCCTGTACAGGAATGTTGGGAAGCGGAAGATTCTGCATGTAGTCATAACATAATGCTAAGGTATTTTTCTTAAAGTCTTCATCTTTCATATTTTCTATGCAATTTTTTATTGCATGGTAAAATTTCTTAGCCCTACGTTTGTGGACAATTAATTCAGCAGCTACTGCTCTCTTTGCATTATCACTCAGTGAAGTATTGCGCAACTTCTGACCAAGTTCCTCACAAGTTACGCAGACATCTACTTGCGGCCTTCCAAATGAATAATCAAAATTTTCGCGAAAATAGTTGCGAAAATAATCATACCCTACTTTTGCATTTGGATATTTCATCTTAAATGTTTCAAACAGCTGCTTAATATTAAGCCGAGCATCAAGATACTTTTTCTCTCGACCTGAATAATGAGATGTTTTCACTTCAAGTGAGGATAAAAAGTCGTGAATTTTTTTGCATGTCTCTGTGTTTAGTGCATTATAACCAGTCTTTTTTCCTCTTAAATCACGTGGAGATTTTCCCTCTGATAACAGATAACACAGGCGTTCAACTCTTTTTTTTGGTAACACCGTGTAAAGAAATGAATGCTTTTTTACACACTGATTTTGTTGCACCGCGTACTTTAATACTATATGAGTAAAAATGTTGTTTTTTTGACTTATGAACTGCCTCACCTGTATAGCTCTTCCTTCTACGATATACTTCCCGTTTTCCAATTAAAGCACTTAAATACAAATCCTGACAGTCCTTGGTAGGCATCTCATTGAAATGGTCGAGGATAGTAAGACAATCATCCTCTGAAACGTTTAAAAAACATGAAAGTCTACACTTGCAATCCGAACCCGTTGATCTAGCCTCTTTTATATTTCCTGAAAAATAAAAAGACATTCTTAGAAATGACACAAATCTACAAACACACACCCACCAAACATTGCCAAGATGGTAAAAAACTGATCAGTGGGAAAATAGGAAATTTGTACAACTAAAAAAAACATAAAATAACCTAACATAGGCTAACTTAAAGTACATAATCGGTTTTCAAAACGATCTCAAAATACAACAAAAGTTAAACATGCCCATTAAAAAACAGTGTAACCAACTAGGTAACGCTATAACATCACAGCTGTCATAGAGCGACGGCCAGTGCATCATATGAGACGGCATGGTTGGTACCAAATACCCATATAATTAAATAACCAATACCAAAAATAACCAATTACCAATATAATTTTTATTAATACACCATAAAAGTGTTGAAATAAGATAGATTAATACACCATAAAAGTGTTGAAATAAAATAGATTAACTTAACCTAGAAACAATTTTTAGTAGCATAATCTTACCTTTATGATTAATATAGCATGATCCTTTAACCCTTGCTTCCTTAATAATATTCCTTTTATAAAGGTCTTTATTATTTTTTCTTTTGCGAGATGGAATTACATCATTCGAAGAATCTGAACATTCCGAATCCATTTTTAAAACAACTAATAAAAGACACAATATTACTTAAAATGACACTACGTTTATGAAGGCAATGATTCAATCAGCTGGTGCAAGGTTTCCAACAGAGCACTCTGTGGGAAGTTTCAAGAAGTTGTAAAAACGGGACATGTGTAACACATATCCCCTTTTTACAAAGTGTTGTATTATAGACAGTTCATTTTCTCCGTATACTTTCATGTTACATATCCCGTTCTTTTACAGTATATGAGGCTTGGTTCAAACAAACATTTGCAGCAATAAAGTCGTTTTCCGAAAAAATGTCACATATCCCCTTTTAACAAAGTGCGGTTCTTTTTGTCTAGCTGCTAGATTGAGTGTATTATAAACTACAACCTACACACACATTTTTTTTTTTTGATAAATTCCTTGCGCATGACTCTCATTCATCCTCTCCTTTCAAATATCTACTTCAACAGTAAGTATAAACACACATGATGCACACGCACACAACGTTTTGATAATTTCTCCCACGTATGGCTCTCTTGTTATCATCAACCCTTTTATCCACTTTAACAGCAATACGTACTCACATACACACACACACGCGCGCGCGCGCGCGCGCACGCACACACATTTATGAAAATCTTTATTAGGCCCCGTACGGTTATCATTTTGGAAAATTCAAAAACAAAACGTTGCTGTTACTACAAAAACAAATATGCGGTCGGCCGGCCGCATTGGCGCAGTTGGTAACGTGCTCCCCTCTCATCATGCGGTCCTGGGTTCAAATCCCACTCAGGCATGGCGTGTTTTCATATGTTACACAAATATCATTTCATCCTCCATCGTATAATAGTTCCACCCCAACGTCGTCGCTAATGACCGTTGTAGTTGAAGCGACGTTAAATAAATAAATTAAAAAAAAAAAATATGCGGTCAAAAGTTCATGAAATCCGTCGACTAGTTTTGGAAATTCGCCTGCACAAAAAAACACGCTTTCTCTTTATAATATTAGTATAGATGATGGTTAAACTTTGTCATTTCCTCGGTTTGTAGAAAAGGGCTGATAGCAGCAATTATGGTAAGAGAAGGAGAATTAGAGCAGAGAAGGTGTATTAGTGTACTTTTAACGGGTCAGTTGTCACATCAGTCTACTAATTGTTAGAAATAGCAAATGTTTGAAATATACAAAAACCAACTTATGCAGGTAGAAAATACATTAATAAATTATTGCCACAATGTTTAAAAAGTCGTGACAATTTAGTAAGTCATTTTAAAACAAAGCTAAAACAATATTTGATTGATGAAACATTTTACAGTGTATATGAATTCCTTTCTAAATAGTTTTTGGTTGAAAAGTATTTAACTTCTAATTAAACAAATATTGTGTACTATTTGATACAATGCGGTTCATGACAAGCTTACTGAGTTAAGCAGTAGAGGAAAAAAATATTGATAAGTGATGAATTTATCATTGTTTGACTTTTTAATTTTGTGTGATATTTGATACAAATGGGTTCATGACCAACCTACTGAAGTAAGCAGTAACAGAAACAAATTTTTGGTGGTAAGTGATGTATTCATCATTGTGATAAACTTTTTGTTTATCAGTTTTATCTTGACATGTCCTATACTCCCTTTGGAGTCTCCTGGATGCAAAAAAAAAATCTAAAGTGCGAGTAATTACGTATATTTTTTCTTAGACTTTTCTGTGTTACATTTAGTTTTGTTTGTCCTTTTGAAAATTACAATTAGGTTGTCTCATTAAAATAATGGAACCAGTAAATGATCTTCATATTCTAGCACGGTTGGAGGACAAGAACAATGAATACACGCTGGTGAGACTGACGATGAAATTGAGGTGCAGCTGGAAGTTTAAAAAATTGTAACAATTTAAGTCATTTTAAAGAAAAGCTAAAACAATTTTTGATTAATGAAACATTTTACAGTGTGCACGAATTCCTTTCAAAATAGTTTTTGGTTGAAAAGTATTTATCTCGTAATTAAACAAATATTATGTACTATTTGATACAAAGGGGTGAGAGGGGTGCAGCTAACAGATGAAGAGTGGGGCACCAATAGTGGCAATCTACTAACTGCTTGCCCCATCGACAAGTGACACGTGGACAATCACATGAAGAGAGAGTGTGAAGTGGTCCGATCTGCATTGGCAAAGATACCCTAACCAATTGGTACGTACAAAATCCATCCTTATCTCGAGCTATAGTATTCAGATGAACTAATGTCCCCTAGTTGTGGGAGTGAGAGAATGCATAACGCTCTCACTCCCACAAGCCATACGTGCTGTTCCAATAACAATGTCTTTAATTTTACTCATTGTTGCGAGAAAGCGTTTAAGTACGCAGTAAACTAACAAGCAAGATAACGACTGTAGTATGTTTTCAGATTTGGATTATAACGGTAAAGACCTTTGAGCGCATGCGTAGTTATGCCATATATCTCCCTCTCACTCGCTCGGCTATGGGACATTAGTTCGTCTGATACCTATACCTAAACTGCATGAGAAAATGTTGCAACTAGATTGCCAGGCATAAAAATGTAGCTGGAGGAAATAATACAAATTTATACTATTAAATGCTCATAACAGGCAGGAGGAGTATTAAAAATTTGCACTCGATCTGCTAGTTCCAGAGCTACAAAATATAGTTCTGTTTTTTATCACATGGTCACCCAATTATATGACTGATGCATTTAACAACAGAAGAGGTAGAGGTGTAACAGACACTAGTCAAGTGTTACTTCCTCTGAGAGTAATGAATTTCATTATACAGCCAGACCCTGTGGTGAATGAAGTGGAGGTGTCATTTGCAGGGTGGAAAGTAAACGCTTTTCAGAGGGCCTGGCATGCTGATAAGCATACTTTTTCACTCAGTGAGGAAGGCAAATATAAACATTCTCACAGTTTAAACTTGGAGGTAAAGCCTCTATAGAGGTTCAAAACATCCTTTTGGCTGATGACCAAAACAACACAGAATGTTGGAGTTTTTATTTTCCAGATGTACCATTGCAGATACTGAGTGCTCTACGATATTAATAATAAACTGTAATAAATATTAATAAATAAATATAAAAGATATATTGTAGATAATTACAACTTGCGCGGTATCAGAGATGTAGGCCCTACCCAAAACCTGGTGTAGCTACTTAATTGAAATGAAAGCTTTGTTGGGCATACCATATTTGGTTGCCACAAAGCTAATCATCAAAACACTGACCAGTTATGGAGCAACGACGGAACATGTCCCAAATTTTTTCGTCTGTAATGTCAAAAAGATGGTTCAAGCTACAAGGTTTAGTGACAAAAAATTCAAGAACTGGCTACAAAATGTGAAGAAGCTTGTGCATTAAGTGCATATGCTATAATCGACAAAATGCTGGACACATTTCATGGTCGCTATGAATTCCCGGTTTACATTCCAAGTACACCTACAAAATATCACCTCAAGGTGTATGCGCTTGTAGATGCCCATACTTAGTAAACCGGAAGTTTACTTGTGTGGTGGCCTACCATCAGCAGTAGGTACTTGCATCCATCAATGAATAATATTTTTTGAAAAGTACAGAAATTAATCATCTTTATTTCTTCAAAGTTAATAATTTTTATTCCTCGTAATAAATGTGTTTATTGCTGACCACAGACAAAACTTCAACTCAAATATTGCTCGCGACAATGTAGTTCATTCCACTCATACCAAACAACAATTAACTGAAGAAAAACATAAAGCATTTTTTCAAATTTTGAAATTGATAGTAAAGGAGTACCTGCACTTTTACTTTTGATAAAAATTAAAGCTATTTTTTAAAAAATTATTAATCATATATGCCAAATGATTATTATGATTACCGTGTAGATATGATTAGGAATTTCAAGTCTCATTATGTTGGTAGAGAATACAAAAATGATCATTATATGACGTTTATTATTATTATAATTGAAGTAGATACTACTGTATTGTGCCCAAAATAGAAAAATTCAAATCACTGAGTCCGCACCGATGCACTAGTAATGTGTACGGCCACACCCTTATTATACGCGGTCTCACTGTCCTCCGCCCCTATAGGCATCCGTGGGTACCGGGGCAACTGAAAATGTATACTACCCTTTAAAAAAATGAAATCCATAAGCACCAGTAACGAGTGGCAGTCTACTGAAACCCGGAGGTGAGGTACCTAAGGATGTGTTTTTTAAGCTCTCCAAAATTTAGGCCAGACTTCATATGGGTTGATCTGAATCGATACCACCTGTTGATAAATCGATGGCTGGTTGAACAAAATCCAATTATCTGATCAAAATAAGAAGCATAGATCAGTTTAGTGAATGATTAATAACACGCAAATCTAGTGTATATTAATAAAGGTAACTTTATTGTACTTGCTCTTACCTTAAATCGAAAGCGGACCACTTCTCAAGGACAACAGAAAATTGACACGTCCTTTCCTTTAATTCGATGAGCAGAAAACCACTCACAATAAAACCAATTGTATCCTATCACACCAAGAAAAGCAAACGACAATCCACAGAAGTGAAAAACTAAAACATCTTTAGTTTTGGTTGCAAACTATATAAACTGTGATTTAACATGAAACACGTGCGTACGTATTATTATGCAACGCATCAGCTAGTGAAGAAACAGGTGAACGAGTCACGGGTAACTTACAATTCACGGTGACCGTAGTTCTTTAATAAAGAACTATAATAATATTATATAAACGAGTAAATCTTTCGTTCCCAATCAAGCTGTTAAACGCCTAATTTTCGTAGACGAAGGTTCCTGGTTCAAATCCTAGTAAAGGTAGTTACTTTTATACGGATTTGAATACTAGACAGTGATTACCGGTGTACTTTGATGGTTGGGTTCAATTAACTATACTCTCTCATGAATGGTCGTACAAGACTACACCTGATTTACTCGTCATACACATCATCCTCATGTCATTGGATCATGGGGTTGCTTATTGTTCTCACACTGAACAGATTGCAACGTACACACATTAGGGACAAAAACAATTATTCCCCAATCACGGTTACAAAAATCATTCACTGTTA
Source organism: Catonia carolina (assembly GCA_035578175.1). Taxonomy (NCBI): domain Eukaryota; kingdom Metazoa; phylum Arthropoda; class Insecta; order Hemiptera; family Achilidae; genus Catonia; species Catonia carolina. The sequence continues at coordinate 283,084,079 of JAQMRL010000001.1, read as the reverse complement.
AGATAGAACGAATGTTTTACTCTAGAAACTAGTGAAACAATTCACTCACTCTTTCACTGTTCACAGTTACTAGACAAAACGCATTCTGAACCGATACTTTTCTCTTACAATATGCCAACTCTTTAACTAATATAACAGCTAAGTTTGATATGGTGCCCAGGTCTGCCCATTGGGCCATAAGTGATAGAGTTCTCTTTCGATAACCGGCGCGTTCATTTAAAAAAGGTAATGTATTTTCGATGATGTCATTTTCGAAATGTTGATCCAGTGAGACAGACATCGAAAGGAAACAAGTTGTAGTGCCTGCCGGCACCAGGGGAGATGGTTTAGGTAATTAGGTGAATATTGGATGAACGACACAGATCTAAGAGCATAATATAATATTTAATAAGCGATCAAGTTACATACCAGAAGATCCCATCTTCTACACGACACCTGGGTTAGTCGTAGTTGAGGCTGGAGCCGGAGGATAGACCTGGGATGAGCTATCTGCCGATGTTCCAAACTATCATCAATTCAATTAGGCCAACACGCGCCTTTTACGAGTGTTACGACAGAGTGGCCAACATACCCATACAAAAATATGTACAAACATATGTACAACTATAATTATTTAATACTTCATTATTTAGAGCACTACATTACTCCCCCCTTAAAAAGAAAGGTGAATCGCCTAAGAGAAAGGCGTTCAACTTTCCAAAGCCGTACAAAACAAGAAAACGAAACAATGACAAAACCCAAAGAAAATGTAAAATTGAAGAACCCAAATGCCGTGCAGGTACATCAAATCAGTCGATGGGACTATATATTAAACAAAACATAGCATAAACAAAAATACATACATATAATATAAAAACATGATTACATAGTATAAAATATATAAGAATGTTCTCTTAAAAGAACGTCGAAGCGTAAAGGTCCTCAACCTAAATCCTAAAAGAAGTAAATACTAAAATAAACCTATTATGAAGCAAATTCAAAAATTGAAATTCAAAAAGTAAAAAAAAAATCAATTGAGGTAGATATGTATATATTAGAAAGTTACCCATATTTTAATGGTATATTTATATTTTTAATATATAAAAAAAAATAATGGCGGTACTAAGTAGAGGGATACAAGCACGGGTGCTGAAAATCCATGTTGCCCGTGACACCTCATGGCAGGTGTTATCCCTCGAACTCGTTAAAAGCATAAAATAATTAAAGTAATAAAAGGTTTAAAAATAATAATGTAAAGTATAATAAAATTAATACCTATCCTATAATATATAAGTGTGAACCTAAATGAAAAGACTAAATATAAAATTAAATACAAATAAAATAAGCGTATCAGACAATAGTCTCTCCCCTATTTCATTATTCTATCACAACCCTACAGAGCGAATTACAGGTATGGACCCAATAGATTACTAATAACTAAACAAGTAAAGTAATAATATAAGTACAATAACAAAATAAAAAATACAAAGTGTAAGTTGAAACCTGAAATACATAATTAAATAGAAATACAAATATTATAATATTATTACTAACAATTCTGACCAACAATAAAGTCATATCATGAAGAGACTAAAGTTATTCAATAGTAGCAGAAAATACTACAACAAATGTAATCATTATACGATTAATCAGTTAATTAACAAAAAAAAATTAAAATACTAAGTACTATGAAAACTACTTCAGGAAAAATGGCGAATATTTGCAGATCTGTTACTGAACTGCCTGAAAATAGTGAGGTAGCTTTAAGGTTATTAAATGATCTTATATACAGGTCAGCTAGTGTTAAGGTAGAGGCGGATACTCGAAGCAACAGAAAGGGCGGAGGCGCAAGGTGTGAATGGTTTGACGGTGATTGTAGAAAAAAGAGAGAGCGTGTGTTTGCACTATTAAAATTATATAGGCGATCAAATTCGTTGCAAGTTAAAGAGGAGTATTTGCAGTGTGTAAAGTGTTATAAGCAATTATGTAAAAACAAAAAATCAGAGTATCATAAGGGATTAAGAGCAAAATTTAGTAAAGTAAGAGATAGTAAGGGGCTGTGGGAATTATTAAGAAAATTCAATAAAAAGGACTTTAAAATGTCAGAAAACATTAAACCGGAGCAATGGGTTGAATATTTTAGTCGAGTTTTTACAGTGGGGGATAATGTATCAACATACTATGCAGTGTCTAACATAAGAGAGAATGAATTAGATCGAGAATTGGAAATGTGGGAATTAGATCTAGTACTCAAAAAGTTACGTAACAATAAGGCTCCTGGTCTTAATAGGATCCCTGCGGAATTTTATAAAAACGCGCCAGTTGAGTATAAAGAATTATTGGTAAAATTTTACAATAATATATTTGATGAAGGTAATGTACCGACAGACTTTAAGAATTCAATCATTTTTCCGTTACATAAAAAAGGAGACTATCAGGATGTACATAATTATAGGGGGATCTCTTTTATCGACGCAAATGCTAAAATATTTTCGGGCATTCTGTTAGAAAGATTGCAGAAATGGGTGGATGGTAAGGGATTGTTAAAGGAAAATCAGGGTGGTTTTCGTAAAGGTTATTCTGCAATTGACAATATTTTTGTGCTACATAATATTATAAGATTAAGGTTAAGTAGGCCGCGGCGGAAAGTTTATTGTTATTTCGTGGATTTTAAGGGGGCTTTTGATGGGATTGATCGTGAGGCGCTATTTTATAAACTGTATGTTTTGGGAGTTTCGCTTAAGTTCATTAACGTGCTAAGAGCCCTGTATCGGTCTAGTAGTTCTAGAGTTTGGTGCAGGGGTGGCTTGACTCGAGATTTCGTTACTGAAAGTGGTGTTAAGCAGGGTTGTCTTTTGTCACCTTTGCTTTTTTCGCTGTTCTTGAATGATATTTGCACGTGGGTCGGAGGAGGATTGGCTATCGGCGACTTAGTGATTAACTCTCTTCTCTATGCGGATGATGTGGTTTTAATGGCTGACAGTCTACGCACACTTCAGAATATGATAAATAGTTTAAAGCAGTATTGTGAGAGGTGGAATTTAGTTATAAATAATACTAAGTCAAAAATAGTGGTTTTTAGAAGGGGTGGTAGATTAGCTAAGAGCGAGAGATGGTATTATGGTGATAGTCCAATCGAAGTTGTAAGTGAATACAAATATTTAGGGGTAACATTTTCATCGATGCTTTCTTTTTCCACACACTTTAGGAGTAGAGTAACGGTAGCAAAATTTGGGCTAAATACTATGTGGAATAAATTCTTTCTTAAAGATGATATACCGGTATCTGCAAAATGGGGAGTGTTTAATGCGGTAACTAGGGCAGTTGTAGCGTATGCTGGGCAAGTCTGGGGGTATATGGAGAGGGAGGAGTTGGAAAATTTCGTAAGAGGTTTTGTAAAAAAATTATTCGGGTTGCCAAAAAACACCCCAAATTACATTTTATATTTAGAATCTGGGGTTGAGTTAATGTGGGTGCATACATTGAGACTCCATTTTGAGTATGTAATAAAAACATTGAAATTGTCGGACCACCGTTTTCCTTATAAGATAGCTATTAAGTGTGTTACGGACAATAAATGTTGGTATGGGGACTGGAAAAAGATATTTACGGCATATGACTTAGTTTTGCCGGAATGTACGGGCGACTGGGAGTTGACAACGGTAAGATGGAGATCGGCGTGGGAGCAATTGATAATAAAGATAAAGAGCGATGTTAACAATAAGTGGTTGGACAGATTACAGCGGTCTCGGTATCATTCAGCTTATGCTTTGTTAAGAACTGATAGTGAAAGTAAAAGCTATATTAATGATGGTAATAAACGAAGTTTTATGACAACTATTTTTAAGATAAGGGGGTCTTTATATCAGCTGAATCATCGTCCAGGTAGGGAGCAAAATAATTTGATCTGCTCGTTATGTAATAGTAGGGAGAATGAAGATATTTTTCATTTTCTTGGTAGATGTTCGGTACTGGCGGAAATTCGAAAAGTGTGGTTTGGAATGACCGTATTGAATAACGATTATGTCATTGAATTTTTAAATGGAAAGGATTGGAAGTGCTTGGCAGGTTACGTGAGAGAAGCTTGGAGGTACAGGTACGAGTTGATTATCGAGTACAACAGTTAAATTCAAATGAAGGTGTATTAAATGGAGTTACTGAGAGTTACATGTGTGAGTGGGCATGAAAGTGCGTGAGTATGTGTTGTTAAATTTGTATGTGACGGATGGGTATAGTAGTACATAAAGGGAGGCTGCATTGTGCATAACATACTTTGTTTTATTTTTATAATATTGAAAAGATTGTTTAAGTTTAAAGAGTTATGTTATTTTTTGTTTATAAGCTACAATAATAATATTGTTTCCTTTTGTATATTGTATTATTAAATGAATTTTATTTTTTATCTTATCAATCCGGCTGACGACCAGTTGGTCAAGTCCGTAAGTGAGTTTTTCATTTTGGTATCTTATCTTTTTGTATTGTTGTTTTTCTCTTATCTTGAGTGTATTTGTAATTATTCTGTTTAAAATAAATTCACATTATTATTATTATTATTATTATTATTATTATTATTATTACTATGAAAACTACATTTTCATACATGAAAAAATAAAAAATTTTATAAATTCATATGAAATACTGTTAGAAAGATGATAAACAAAGAGGCCTTTACAGCAACGACTTCAGTACATGTGGATAGTCGAGTATTCAAGAAGGTTACAATTTAGTAGGTGAACAAAATTTAGAATAGGCTAAGTGTTGGTACCCCCCAACAACTTAACCGAGTAGACTCCACCAGAGCCACTCAAAATCTAAGCCAGAACAAAGAAAAACAATATTAAACTTATCCACATGCACCCATTCACCTTCATACATACTGTGTATATGTATGAAGTACACACTCCACAACTCTCCTCTAAACACACTTTTACAGGACTAGTTAAGAAAAAGAACAATTTCGTTACAGAAAAAATGATAAAAACTCACAAAAAAAAAAGAAAAACAGGCCATGGTCCCTAAGAACACATACACTACACTAAACAGGTGAGGCTGGCTGACGAACACCTCGAGTAACAAACCGTACACTCGGCTCAGGTATAGTAGAAGCAGTACCAACAAGTACGGAGTCGTTGACGGAAGATCCCAGTACCGGATCCTCGGATGAAGTATCGGCGTGAATCAAATTATTGCGTGAGACGAGATGAGGAAAAAGGTACCCTCCAGGGCAACCCCGAATACAGCAATTGAGACAAGTTTTCAAAACAGCTCTCCGGAAATACCACAAAGTTAGTATAATGACAACAGCGACAACCAGAATGAATAAAGAAGAAATGTGTGAAGAGTGGGCAGCAGACAGGTCTATCCCCTCGGACTCCAGGATTACATTGTTGACGGTAGGCAATCTTCGTGTAGCCGACAATTTACCCAGTAAAAATTTCAGATTGGACGTATTTGTACGTATTGAAAGGTCTTGCAATTTCTTAGTTTCATGAGGTGTTAATAACGTATTAAGTTTTGGCATAACAATTATTGGACGGCCAAAAGAAGCTTCCGATGAACCCTTTAGATGAGGAAGCAATACAAATTTGCTTGAGTAAACATAACAATTGTTCGTATCAGACAATATTCCAGAAGCTCTTATAACTTCATCTTTAGTAGCACTTGGATTCACACAACGCCAAGTAATTCTAAGTGGCGACGATACACTATATATCCATGCATTAGATTGCGGTAGGCGATATAAAAAAGGTTCATAATCGGCCTCTAACAACACTCGATTGCAAACGTTAGTTGCTTGATCAAATTTCCCAAGATACATGAGTAGAGCACACCTTGAAACATTAGTTGTGAATAAAGGTAGATCAGACGGGCAAAGATTAAAGATTCTGCCATGACATTTTTCAATATAATCAGTAGTCGGAAAACCAAAAAGTTGACCAGTTGCGGAAACAGCCAGATATTCTTCATCAGCGACGATCATCATACTCTGATTGATCGTTGTGTCAAGGTAAGGTAAGGATTTTACAGAATAGATTTCAAAATAACGGTCAGAGGATTTCAAAGGAATTTCGATAAAAAGGCGGATACCAGTTTGAATGGATATAGCATAAACAGTGGCAATTTCATAATACGCAAAAACCTCATCCACATCAGTACTAGTGGGCAATGACATACCCGAAGGTAAACGCAAAGTAACCTCTCGTAAAATACGCGATAAATTTTGAGGTGGAACTAACAATGAACTCAAATGACCGGTAGCTGTAATATCTAAGGCTTGCCGTAAATCAGATAACTCTCTTTGAGCTAATGATAACGTAAGCTCTAATTCACGGAGAAGAGAAGATAAAATAACATTGTTATTAAATCCATATTCCAACATTTTATAGGCATCCCATAAAGTGGTATTTATAGAGCTCATATCTTGCATTAATTTAACTACATTCGATAAAGTAGCGTTCAAGATTTCATGATGTAAGAGAAGATCATCATCTAACTGTTTAATATAAGTCATTTGGTCTTTCGCTAAATGTTGTATATTTGCTTCATTCATTTCTAGCCCAACTAATTTTGAGTTGAGATTAACTAAGTCGCGTTCTGTTATAGTACCAAAAAGAAATTTAAGAATATCCCCACCTAAATTAATTAAACCGCGTTTATCCCGATTAGTGGAACTACGGGTTCTGGGCAACATCATCTCAAAAGCGTTAACTTCATCGTAAATGAGATTAACAACACGATGTAACCGAGTAAATTCACCTTGTTTCAAAATTTCAAGTAAATGTTCCTCTGCCCTCTGAGACTGTAAATATTCTATCACGTATTCAGCTGAATGCAGAAGTGATCGAAAATCCTGTATTTCGATAGACAAAGCTAAAATCCAACGATCACCAGAGATGACCACATCCCTTTCCTTCATAAATATTAAGCCACTATTTGTATCGAGGTCACAAAGTAAACCCTCACATATTTTATTTTCCCCCTGACTTGGATAAGGAAACAACAACGCAAAAGTTAAGGCACATATGATCCCTGAAAACAGAAGAAAGAGTAGTGATAGCACGACCCTGAATGATTGGAAACGCAAAGTTAAATTATCAGTGCTAGTAAACGCAAAAAAATCGTATTTATTTATTTATCTTTTTTTTTTTTTTTTTTTTTTATTTTACGTTATCTTTTGTTTTTAAATCTAATTCAAAACATAATCTTTTAAGTGAACAGGGGCTTTAGCTTCTCTTTTAGGTCTTTCACTAGGTTGGATTAGATTTTCAGCTAATTCCCTAGTTACCCCGCTAGGTTCCGGATATGTGATATCTAAGGGATCCGACTCGAGTTCAGAAGGAATTGTTTCATTTAATTCTTCTATTCTTATTTCAGAAATATTATTTTTATTGTTATCATTTTTATTATTGTCGTGGATATTATTAGCATTTAATTCAAGCGGTTGTAAAACAATATTATCAGTCGCTGGAACGGAAACGGACTTACTGTATAAATTTTGTGATACATCACAATTTTCATGCGAATTAAAATCAAATAATTGTGAACCATCCGCATCCTGTGATTGAGGAAGGCTAGTCTTATCACCATTGTGTGGGTCGCTAGCATTCATATGCGTTTTTCTTTTCATATCAATGAAACTAGGCTTCAGCCTATTTATGTGCACTATCAAAGTTTTATTTTTATTAATTTTAATTTCAAAATTTAAATCATTTATTTTCTTTAAAATTAAATATGGGCCTGTCCATAATTTAGCAAATTTTCGTTGGGGACCTGTCCGTAACAGAGGGTTATATAAAAAGACATAATCGCCTTCTTGCAAAGGGAATAACTTTTTACCCTTATCATAATATTGTTTATTTCGAATACGAGCTTGTTCTGTACAACTAACAGCTATTCGATAAGCTTCCTGCAATCTGTCTTTTAACACTTGTACATACACATTAATATCTGGTATCGATTTAGTACTTAAATTTGCATCTAAGTCTTCCGACAACGGTAATCTCATTTCGCGACCATATAACATATAATAAGGACTCATATTAGTAACAGTGTGAGGTGTGTTCCGGTATGCCATCAGTACATAAGGAATATAATCATCCCAATCCTTACCGTTTTTATTCACATAATGAGATATCATATCTTTCAGTATTTTATGGAAGTTTTCTATTTCTCCATTACATTAAGGGTGATAAGCTGTCGTACGTAATTTCTTTATACCTAATAAAGAACAGGTTTCAGTGAACAACTGCGATTCAAAATTAGCACCTCTATCAGTCAATAAACTAGAAGGGGTACCATACCTAGTAATTATGGTATGTACAAAAGCTTTAGCTACCGACTCTGCACTTTGATCTACTAGTGGTATTACCTCGCAAAACCTAGTCAAATGATCAATAAAAGTTAACATATATTTATTTCCCCGATTGCTAATCGTGAAAGGTCCAGTCAAATCCATGCTCACTAATTGAAACGGTTCCTGCACAGTATCAAAAAGACCCATAGGGGCTATACTATGATTACCCTTTTTCCTTTGATTACAAGACAAACATGTTTTAACATACATTTCAACATCCTTCCTAAGAGTAGGCCAAAAATATCGTGAAAGTAAAAAGTTTTGCGTTCGCTTAATGCCCTGATGTGCTGAAAAACGAGCGTCATGGTGAAATTTTAAAATGTCTGGGACAATTGATTTGGGTATGACGGGCAAATATGTATTCAAAGCATTTCGATTTAAAGTCTTATACAAAATACCATCCTCGTCAACTATAAAATTTTGAAATCCTTCTTCGCCAACATGGTTTCTAAGATTATCTCTTAACTTTATACAGTAGGAATCTAAATTCTGTTCCTGTAATATTCGTTGACGCGTCAAACAAGGTGTAGCGGTACCCGAAGAGGCTACCATGCAGTAAACGTTACCGGCTACATTATCATGCGTACTAAGACTACCGACAGACCGGCTGAGACCGTCGGCATTTCCATGATTTTTCCCAGGTTTATGGACAACCTGAAAGGTGAATTCAGAAAGACGCAAAGCCCAACGGGTTAGGCGAGATGAGGGGTCCCGTAGACTCAAAAGCCACCTTAAAGCGGAATGATCGGTAATCACTTTAAAAGGAACGCCTAACAAATAACAACGAAAATGTTTAGTAGCCCAAACTAGCGCTAAAAGTTCCCGTTCAGTTGTAGAATATTTCTGTTCAGCAGAATTCAACTGACGACTGGCGTAAGCTACAGGGTGTTCATCATTTCCATACTCTTGCGACAGGACTGCACCAACGCAATGAGAAGATGCATCGATACTTAAAATAAACATTTTTGAAAAATCGGGAAATTTCAAAACTGGATCCTTACAAAGGGCCTCTTTTAGCTCCTGGAAAGCCTTCTCGCGGGTTGCATTCCAATTAAACGTAACATCCTTTTTTAACAACTCATGTAAAGGCAGGGCCTTATGAGAAAAATTCCGAATGTGTTTTCTGTAATATCCGACTAATCCTAAGAAGGGTTTAAGTTCGGTTATATTAGTAGGAGTTTTAAAATTCTTTACAGCTGCCACCTTGGCAGGATCAGGGTGAACCCCGCTCGAATTTACAACATGACCTAAATAGTTTACTTCCGTTTTAGCAAAATTGCATTTCCAAGGTTGTAAATACAAATTAGACTGTTTAAACCGTTCTAAGACATGACTTAACCGTTCAGCATGTTCTTCTATAGTGCGGCTTACCACAATAATATCATCTAAATAGACAAATGCTTCAACACCTCGTATTCCTACCAGAACATTATTTAACAAGCGCTGGAGGGAAGCAGGTGCGTTTTTCAAACCAAATGGCATCATAACAAAATGATAATGTTCTCCTGTAGGTAAGCTAAACCCAGTTTTCTCGGCGTCTTCTTTGGCTAAGAACATTTGCCAAAAGCCGGATGCCATATCAAGGGTGGAAAAATAATTACACTGTCCTAAACTATCTAAAGTCTCGTCCACTCGCGGCAAAGGATAAGCATCCCCTTTCGTGATGGCATTTAGACCTCTAAAATCAACACAGAATCGATATTGTGGGGTACCATCCGCACTTCGTTTTCTAACTAAAACAATTGGTGAACTCCAGGGTGAGCTGGATGGAACTATGACCTTTTTGTCTAACATTTCTTGTACCTGACTACGAACTACGGGTTTTAAAGCTTCAGGTATCCGATAAGGATTTTTCTTGATAGGTACCGACTCGCCAGTATCTATCGAATGTACCACCTCTAAGGTACAGCCCAATTCAGAAGTGCGATTATAAAATAAACTACTATAATTCCGTAAGACAGCTTCTATACAAGATTTTTCATAAGTATTTAAATGATTTAATTTATCCTTAATAATTTCTTCTAATTCATCAGTGTTTTGTACAGAGTTCAAACCTGGTTCTACTAAAGAATCATCTTCCTCGCGAGGACTACCATTAAATACACAACAACAATAATTACAGGTATCTGCTTTAACATCATAATTACACAACACCTCAGGAACTCGTCCTGGTACCTCTAACAACGGGAACGCCGTCCCCACGGCAATATTCTTACTGAGCATCAACGGCTCCTTACTATAATTCATCACTTTCAACAAAACGCTAGGGTTAACGTCACTCGGGACACGGGTTAACCCAACCAACACCCTGGCAATTTCAATGCCGGGCTTCCCTAAGGTAGTTGGTTCTACTAGCAATTCATCAGGTAAAACGCCACTGCTTTTACCTGGATAACCCTTGGCAGCATTGCGCAATGTGCCGACACCCTCACTGGTGCCCTCAATATAATCAACAACATGTAATCCCTGGGATATCCCATACTTCAACACTTTACACTCAATAATCATCTCTGACCTAGGTCCTATTAACACATCACTTGTAACAACAACTTTCCACGCGTGGCTTCTAGTTTGCGGACGGGCAGAGGGGTTACGCAGGATACCGACCCTAGGAGTGGCCAATTCCTGGGACGACCCTGCACCTACCTCAGGTGGAGAGGTTTCTCGAGCTAAACCTTCCACATCCACAAATAGAACTGTTTCTCTACTTCCTCTAGTTGTTATACAACCAAATCTAAAATCGATCACGGCCTGCAGGCTCCACAAAATATCATTACCTAATACACCACTATACGGGGCATTGAACTCTGGTACAATGTAAAAATCCCATTCACAAACACTGGTTCCTATCTTTAAAGTTAATTTCTGCGCCTGACTAACATTAATGTCATCCCCGGTTACGCCCTTAATAACTGAGTCAGTTTCAATAATTGGTTTCCCTGCAATTGCTTCCTTAATTAAAGTTACAGTAGCTCCTGTATCAACTATCATTAAACTACGTTGATCTTCTATTAAAACTTGTACTACAACATCATCACCGGGAAACACACCACACACATTTTTAGAAACTAATTTCTCAGATTGCGCGTATTTAGACGACCCGATGGCAGGGCGCTCGTCACCGGTCGTTTCTGAAAACTCGTGGACCTACAGTCTTTCATAACATGTCCTTTCTTATGACACTTAAAACATTCAACACCAAATTTCGGAACATTTGTCTTAACAGTACCACCACCCTGACCACTAGTGCCTTCACCTCGATTATTAGCGGTAGAACGTAAATCAGTAACATTAGTATTCTGTCGAAAACGACCATTAGACCCAGTAGGCCTTTGAAAATTACGATTTAGATCACCTGTACGAGACCTAGCCCGACAATCTTTTTGTAAATGTCCAGGTCGATTACAATTAAAACAAATACGATTATTTCGGTGCACCATGAAAACACCACCTCCTGGGGCATGTTGCGCTTGATTTAGTGGTTGCTTTAAAGCATTAGTTACAGTGACTGCAGTTTGAATAGCTTCAGTCATAGTCTTTGGCATTTTAAGTCTAACTTGTCGTCCGACTTCGCCCAACAATCCAGAAATATATGCGGCAATTAACCTACGTTCAGCCTCCTCCTGCAAGATTCTACGTTCAGTAGGATCCTCAGTGGGTTTGATAGTAAATTGACATAATTTACGCAATCTATCAGCAAATTGCTCCACCGACTCATTGCGGTCTTGAACAGCAGATTGCAACTGAGTATAATGAAATTGGTCAGCACCTTTTAAGGTAAAACGGTCTATAATAAGCTGTTTAACACGTTCATACGAAACTCCAGTTGTATTAATTTCTGGGTTACTTGTAAAGAAATTAAGAGCGGAATCTTTTAATTTAAGGCCTAACACTCGCAATTGATCGTCGACACTCCAACACCCTAATGCGGAAGCATTTTCCAATTTGACGAAAAAGTCTACAGCAGACACTTTAGCAGTATCTCCCGACCAGGATTCTACCAAGCTGGCAGTTCCAAAATCTTTTACGGACGTCATGACTACGGTATCAGAACTAGAATTACTACCTGAACCCGTACTACCAAGTGACATTTTATAAAATTTATTCACTTTAATACACTGGTACAAATATATTTATATATTTAAATATATATATTTTTAATTAATCCGCACTTTACTAGGCAGACAACAGTGGTAAAGGTGATAGCACTACCAATCAACACAACATAATTACCCATAATAAATTCAGTAGACAAAAGAAATAATAAAATTCATCCATCCTGATTCACCATTTTTCAATTAATCTCGAAAACAAATTTCAATCTTAGTTACTTTTATTTTTCTACCAACACTACTGGCACAACAACGATTAAACCCATTAACATGTTTTTCTACGATCCTTTCCAAAATAGCTCGTAATAAAATCTGGCAACCTTCAATAAGTGCATTAGGATCAGTTATTGGTAAATACAAAGGATCAGCATTTACGGTTGTCCGGGACATGTCGTGTAAGCCCTGACGTCGAAGCAGATGAAACCGAACTCATAGGCACATAATTACCATCATTTGCTGTCTGTTTGGGTACAGTCGGGTTAACTCTAGGAATTTCATAAACTGCTTCTTCAGTCGAACTAAGGATACCCGGTAAGGCTTGTACGTTATTTAAACGACTATCATCTACATATTCGTAATAAACAGTAATTTTTGCATCCCTATTGCCAATACGCATAAAAAGATCAGATTCAAAAGTAGGGGTTTCTACTGGACGACCTAATCGAAAACCACCGCTAGTGGGATTAGTTCCGTACGGTCGATACATACGAATTATCTCAGTATTTAAATTGTCTACAATAGGTAAATTATCCAAATTATCTCTACTTGTCCTTAGATTTTCGGTACTACTTTTAGACTTTCTATTCCCCATTCGATCGTAACTCAACCATAAGTGAACCACTGTCTCGATTTAAAGGCTGTGAACTCGGGTAAACAGCGTAAATTACCTCAAATCCCATATCTCTCAAATACAATTCTAATTCTGCAAAAGCGACCACCCAGTGGTTACCCGTTGTACGAAAATATTCATACTTTAATTCCAAAACACCATTAATAGCCTGTACACCTATGGACCTTACTAAGTTAAGTTCCCGAAAAATTGAAAAATGATAAAACCGACAAAGCGATCCACGTATTGCACTAAATTGACGTGTATAAACTATCTGACCCAAGATTGCTGTTCTTTCCTGAGACATTTCACAAATCCATAATAAAATTAAATAAAACAAAATTAAATACTACACAAAATCAAACACGAAATTACATATTTTTCTCCCCTAAAAAAAAAACGATCCCGCGCGCTGCCACCAATGTAGTGCCTGCCGGCACCAGGGGAGATGGTTTAGGTAATTAGGTGAATATTGGATGAACGACACAGATCTAAGAGCATAATATAATATTTAATAAGCGATCAAGTTACATACCAGAAGATCCCATCTTCTACACGACACCTGGGTTAGTCGTAGTTGAGGCTGGAGCCGGAGGATAGACCTGGGATGAGCTATCTGCCGATGTTCCAAACTATCATCAATTCAATTAGGCCAACACGCGCCTTTTACGAGTGTTACGACAGAGTGGCCAACATACCCATACAAAAATATGTACAAACATATGTACAACTATAATTATTTAATACTTCATTATTTAGAGCACTACAAAGTATTAAGCCGCCTCCGTGGTCCAGTGGTTAGAGCGTTAGAGAGCGTGCTGCTCAATGCAAAGCGAAAGGTCTTAGTTCGAGACCTAGGCTACAGTCTTCTTCTATTATTAGCCTTCGCACCAAATCCCGCTAATTATGAACCGTAACTCATTGTAATCGGGAGTAACCAAAACAATTAATTCGATTTTTAACGAACTAAGAAACAACACAAAACAAGAAGAAAACTATTAACTACAAGAAAGTTAGAGGAGGTTAGAAGAGGATCAATTCAATCGATTGACTTGAAATATGATTTTTTTTTTTTTTAATTCCTAATATGTGTACGTTGCAATCTGTTCAATTCAAAACAATAAGCAACCCCATGACCCAATGAGATGAGGATGATGTGTATGACGAGTAAATGAGGTGTAGTCTTGTACAGACCCAGGTCGACCAATCCTGAGAGAGTATGGTTAATTTAACCCCAACCATCAAAGTTCACCGGTAAACACTGTCTAGCATTCAAATCCGTATAAAAGTAACTACCTTTACTAGGATTTGAACCAGGAACCTTCGTCTCCGAAAATCAGCTGTTAAACAGCTGATTTTGGCGACGACTTTACCTCTAGACCAACCCGGTGGGTTGGAAATAGACAAAACGAGAAAACGCGTAGGAGGATGAAGAGCGGTGTGCGGAAGGGTACATAGAGTCGCGATAAATGTTTTTGTTCATGGTAGTATAGGCCTACTAAAGCTATGACGTTTCACAACCCGGTTGTTATACCATAGGTAGTTTCAATAGAAGCTTCTGTAATACGTCTTTGAACTCCCACTCTGTTAAGGTGAGACTGTATGATGATTTTACTGAAAATTTCGATTTTGGGGTTCTTATATTCTTCAGTATTTCAGACCTAGATCCACCCGAAAACTATTAAATTAGGCCTACGTCAAAATATTATTTTAATGATAAAATTAAATTATTAGCAGGTGTACCCAGAAAAATTATCAAATCACCAAAAACGAATATTTTTCATAATTTTTTATACTGAGCGTTTTAGAGCAAAGGGAATTTTAGTTTTTTTAAATATTTTTCATTTTTTTATTCCTAATTTGTGTACGTTGCAATCTGTTTAATTTAGAACAATAAGCAACCCCATGACCTAATGAGATAAGGATGATGTGTATGACGTGTAAATGAGTTCTTTTCTTGTACAGAACCAGGCCGACCATTCCTGAGAGAATATAGTTAATTAAACCCTAACCATCAAAGTACACCAGTAACCACAGTCTAGTATTCAAATCCGTATAAAAATAAGTACCTTTACTAGGATTTGAACCAGGAACCTTCGTCTTCGAAAATCAGCTATCAAACAGCTGATTTTGGTGACGACTTTACCTCTAGACCAACCCGGTGCGTTAAAATATTTTAAAATATCTGCGTTATTTTTTTTAAAATATTCTCAGCTGTTGGTTTAGATTTCTAACTGTTGATAGGAAATTTACTTGTTTGTGTACACATTGATTTTGATTTGTGCCTTTTTGTTTTTGCCTGTTCTCGTAAATTTATATTGTAAAATTTAGGTAAATTTTTCTTGGAAACCATTAAACCTAGCAACCGAAATGTTTACCAGCTATTTATCTCGTAGGCCTACATGCACACATAGGCCTACTTGCACTTTTATAACTTCCTCAGATGCTCCAAAAATTAGCAATGAACAAAAATCGTAGAAAAAAATTGTAAAAGTTTTATGTTATTCATTATTTGGTTTCCAATTTTATTTTCTGCTCCAACAGATCAAATTGAAAAAAATGTCAGTAGCTAGAGAAACTCGACAACTATTAAGTGTGTAAAGTTTCATTTTCCTATTTTTTACCAATCCTATGAAAAATGTACCTGAAAATATAACACTGGCGGGATACAAGGTATAGGCTCCTATTAAAGTGGTTGCAGCAGTTTGAATAGAGTGTACAGGTCATTTTTGTTCTAGCTAGAAGCTTTCCCTCCAACGCTGTTCTGTTTAGTGGTGGGGGAAGCACCTCGTAGTTGTAACATAGTATACGGTTAGAAAGAGAGGGAATGATGATTAAGTGAAAAGGAGACAACACTTGCCCCTTTGAAACTATCCCTACTCTACCTACTCGCCCACCCCTTACAAGCTCCTTCCAAAAACAAACGTACTATAGCCTACTACGACACCCACACTTACGGTTGATTATAATCAAATGAGTAATAGCCATTAATCAACGTCTATTTTCATACATTATTTTAATGTGAAAATACAGTCGGACCTCTATTTATCGAACTTCTATATATCGAAATTCTCTATATATCGAAGTATTTCCCGAGTCCCGTGAAATTTTAAACGAAAAATGTTTCTGTATATCGAAAACAAATTCTATATATCGAATTTAATTTTAGTGAAAATATAAATATAACTCCATATAGCCCTCCCATGACACACTAGTCAATCCGAAACATTGAGAGATAGATAGATAGATAGATAGATAGATAGATAGATAGATAGATAGATAGAGATAGAGAGAGAGAGAGAGAGAAAGCAACGTGACAAGAGTAGTGTGATACGTTTATACTTAGTACGATAAAAAATATGTAAATACGACGAATAAGTTTTCAAATGGTTACCTAAAACTGTTACGAGATAAAAACATGCCTAAGCAAAATAGAAAAGTTGTTATTTTTGTGGACTAAAAGTGTTATTTTCACACTAAAACAAACTTTATTGTAAACAAATACTGTTTTTAGGCAATATGGCTACGGTCGAGTAATCTCACTTAATATAAGTAGCAGTCAAAATGAAAAACAAAAAAAAACAGCGTTTCTCTTTATTGAAGTTTCTATATATCGAATTTTTTATGAGGAACCTACAATTTCGATATATGGAGGTCCGACTGTAAATACTTTATATGAGAATAGACCAATTGGTTTTATAATGTAATTGTATGTAATTTCAATAGAGGCTTGCACTGTACACGTTCCCTCTACTTGCCTCCTCCGTTTATTTCGAGTAGTCAGCAAATGTACTGGTTGTTAGAAAAGTATGCCTCTAAACTGTTACCAGTGTTTAATACTTTCGTATGAATTTAATAATTCTTTTAAAGTAATTATACACACTGTAAATAATGTTTTTAGATTGGCTTCGTAAATCACGTTTTTCACTCATCGTTGACCGGTACTGCGAACACGTTAATCTCTAGTGCACAGAACGGAAACTCAAACTGAACTGGTAAATTTATTTGTACTATAATATAATCATATACATTTATAAAAGGCTATGTATATTTGTATTATGTCTTTAAAATAGAAACAGCCTTACATTTTGTGTTGACAGTTATAAAAGCAAACAGTGCAGAGTATAATACAATCTGTAGGCTAATTAATTAACTAAAAGGATTTGACATTCTGATTTATAAAGTATTTATTTTGACATTAAAGTAGTATATCAATAAAAGTAAAAATTAAAAATAGATGGTGATTTGTGCCTATTACTAATTTGTTTATAATCAAGAAAGAGTATGGAAGTAGTAGTACGTTTTGCAGTAGCACACTACACAAACTGCTGCAACCACTTTACATGTGTGGGAGTGAAAATACTTATTACGGAAGCTTCTATTGAAATTACATGGACTATAGTGGATTAATTGGATTGTATTATACTCTGCAGTATGTTTATATTATAGTAGAAAGAAATTCATCAGTTCACTGCACAACAGATTAAAACGTACTGCAGTACCGGTCAACGATCAACGTGGTATATATAAACTAAACTAGGATTATACAGGGTGATTATAAAAGAAATAGACACTTTCGACAGTTTCTTAAACATCAAACTGGTGTATTTGAATAAATAGTAAATGATATAGGTTTGTAGGGAATTTTTTAAAGTTTATGTTATGGTACAACTGTTGCTAGCATTTTGTTGTTGGCTGCTGTTACAACGACCAGTCAAGCAAAATGGCCGCTACTCAAGTGGAGAAAGCTTATTGTGTTCTTGAATTAGCCAAAACAAACTCTGTTACGATTGTGCAACGTCATTTCAGAACAAGATATGGTAAACCACCACCAACAAGGCAATCAATCTATGACTGGTATACACATTTTGAAAACAACGGATGTCTGTGTAAAAGGAAGAGTACTGGAAGACTTCTTCTGTAACAGAGGGTCTTCCAGTACTCTTCCTTTTACACAGACATCCGCTGTTTTCAAAATGTGTATACCAGTCATAGACTTCTTCTGTAACAGAAGGTCTTCCAGTACTCTTCCTTTTACACAGACATCCGCTGTTTTCAAAATGTGTATACCAGTCATAGATTGATTGCCTTGTTGGTGGTGGTTTACCATATCTTGTTCTGAAATGACGTTGCACAATCGTAACAGAGTTTGTTTTGGCTAATTCAAGAACACAATAAGCTTTCTCTACTTGAGTAGCGGCCATTTTGCTTGACTGGTCGTTGTAACAGCAGCCAACAACAAAATGCTAGCAACAGTTGTACCATAACATAAACTTTAAAAAATTCCCTACAAACCTATATCTTTTACTATTTATTCAAATACACCAGTTTGATGTCAAGGGAAATCAACTAGATCAGCAAGTTTAGAATTGCAAATTCCTCAACCGACTGTGTGAAAAATTCTCCGGAAACGTTTAAAAATGACACCTTATAAATTGCAGTTAGTACGAAGTTTAAATACCAGTGATAAGTCGTACGTAAAAATTTTTGTCTGGAGATGCAACATTGCGTTGAAAATGACGACGTATTCTTTAATCGCCTAATTTTTAGTGATGAATGTAATTTTCACATCAGTAGAAAAGTTAATAGACATACTGTTAGATTATGGGGCTCAGAAAACCCAAAAATAACTTTACAGCATACACGCGATTCCCCTAAAGTAAACGTCTTTTGCGCATTACCTCGTGAAAAGGTTTACGGGCCATTATTCTTTCATGAAGTGTCAGTAACCAGAGTAATTTATCTGGACATGTTAAACAAATGGTTAATGCCTCAACTCCAGGAAGATAGTGATAACTACATTATTGTACAAGATGGAGCTCCGCCTCACTTGCACTTACAGTCAGAAATTATCTTGATGAACGTCTTCCTAGACTATGGATCGGCCAGGCAAGTGAGGAAAACATTGTGTTTACGCCGTGGCCACCTCGTAGTCCAGACTTAACGCCCTGCGACTTTTTCTTATGGGGTTATGTAAAAGACAAAGTTTTTGTACCACTGCTTCCTGTAGATACCAATGATCTAAAACAACGTATCGCAAATTCTCTTGCCACAGTTGACCATCATATGCTTAATCGTGTGTGGGAAGAATTCGACTACCGTGCTGTTATCTGTCACGTTACAAATGGTGCACACACTGAACATCTGTAATATTTTCAATAAAAACTTAACGAATTCTTCTATATAATCATGTAAGTAATTACCTTAACTTGTCAAAAATAAATGTTCTATTAGCTATCGAAACTGTCTATTTCATTTATAATCACCCTGTATTTTAAGTAAATATGGACATTTCTTTATTAACATCCCTTATAAGTGAGAATGTAAAGGAAGTGACTGGAGTGTTTCAGTAAATGAAGACAAACACATAAAAAGATAAAATTTAATTGTTTCACTTTGATTACAAATGGTGATTGGATGTTTGGCTGGTGGTTGCACTCTTTCATTCTCCACTCGATGAGTACCAGACACACACACAACCCTTACACTGTGTTATTATCTAACACTAGAATACTCTTTGGAATCTCTCCAATCTAATTCAACACTAATTTTTAATAATTATTCATTAATATTAAAATATTAAACACAAACGATAAAACAATCTACAAAGATAATAAGACAGATATCGATAAAAATGAACCACATAAACATATTTTTAAAAAGAAAACGTCTGCTGTCAATGGTGAAACACTCTGAAGGCAAGAAAAGGCAACAGACTACTGTGACAAAACCAGCGTGCTGCACCCAAGTGAGTGCCTACAACTGACAGAGAGTATAGCAAACATTCTTCACATAATAAAATTAAATACAGACTAAACAATAAACACTAAATGACTTATTTACTTAAAGTAACTAAATAATAAACTAAAATATCTTAAAAAAATCGTGCCTTCCAATAGGCATATTTTTTATTTAAATTTCAGTCGCTATATTTTAAGTTACATGTAATTACATCAATTGACCAACCAACAAATAATGGAAATTTTAAATATTATTGAATAAAACAGAATAAAAAATATTAAATAAAACGTTATTATTTTAAACTGAACCAGAAAAATAGAACAGATCAAATCCAAAAACTGCAAAAAAGAATCTTTAAGTTTACTATTACTAAAAATTTGCACACATGGCATAAAAAAATACTCCCGGACAGTAATCTCTTTTATTACCCAGAAAATTTTCTTAAATTTCTGTCAGAATTTATTTGACTTGATGGCGCATCCACAGGAGCAGACCTTGAGTCAACGATTCTACTCGTGCAGCCTTTTCCTTTAAAGTTATACTCTGTATTTAATCTATTCAATTCTGGAATTGTATATAATAATAATAAATAAACTGTATTGAATATTTTTAAAAAAATGGAAAGTTGTGGTTAGTCTGCGGGTTAGAATAAGTACTGACGATTACCTCAATGCTTTGCTATTTGTGGATTATACAGGAGAGTGAAAATGAGCTTCAAAGAGAAGTGTATTTTTAAATGATTTATGTTAAAAGTATAATTTATGAGTTTCGGTTCCTAAATCAAAGGTTACGGCATTTAGGGGGAAGTATCCCACTCGTTCGAAGATTGAACATGTTCAATGATGATGTTCAATGATTTGAAGATTGAACAAATGTTCAAAGAGTGAACATTTTTTGAAGATTGATAGACAATGTAGTATCAGATCAAGTGTCTCACTATAACCATCTGGGCTGCGATGTGAGCTTTGACAGGAACTTGGATGTAGAAAATAAAATAAATGAATTTCAAGCTATTTGTGGAACCATTAACAGGACACTGAGTAACAAAGCTAGAACAAAGACAGTAGTGAAGTTCTAAATGTTAATGGCAGCCCCAGCCCTTCTTTATGGAAGTGAGTCTTAGGTTACCACGAAACACCAAGAAAGTAGGATCCAAGCAGCTGAAATGCTGTTTTTAAGAAGGGAGAAGGGCTGCTCGAAGCTGGATCTAATACATAACGAGGAAATTAGAACTGATTTGGGAGTATTTAGCCTGAATGAATAAGTGGAGGAGTACCAAAATCAATGGAGGCAACATTTGGAACGGATGCAAGAGGAGAGAATACCCTTCAAAGTTATGGAATATGTTCCAGTTGGAAGAAGAGAAGTGGGAAGACCTCAAAGTAGATGGCAGAAGTTGAGATGCACGAGTTGGAATATCTCGTGTTTGTGTACATGTGTAGGATTGTTTGTGAATTCGGAACTAGCTTATGCCTAATACTTGATAGCAAGAAGAAGAAAAACTAAAAAAACTTTACTAACAGATATTTACGGTCACAAAAAGGATTTATCCTGAATCAATCTTGTTAATAACAATCATAACAAGAAAAACATTTTTTATTGAATGAGTTCAATGGTTGTAAGTAACAGTGATGCTAATAAAAACCCTGCATTTTAAACAAATGATAGGAAACAGATTTAGAAATGTAAATACGTGGAAACAGGTATCCTCACCTTGACAAAAGGCAACAAATTTATTAAACAATTACTACTGCTCAGAATTCAATTCACATACCTAATTTAACAATTTCTCCTTAATCTGATCCAGTTTATTACTTTATTTTAATGTTTATGTTTTAATATTATATTGATATGATGAGATTAGAAAATGCGAAGAATTTACATATCATTTATATTGAGATGAAATTTATGATTTCAAAAGTGACTTTGGTATTTAATGTTTAAGGGACAAACAAAATGAAACGTGTTCTAAAGCAAGACATTTTATTACCAATTCCCAGAATCTAATCTAATTAGACTAGACAATGCGTCCCCTGCTAATTGGAACAGGTGTGATGTTAATCAGTTGAGATTCCAGGAAGAGTAGGCCTACTGCAAATACATGAAATTAAAGCATTATCAAGTGTCTTACGTAATTGTATCACTGAACATGGCCCAATATTTTAATACACAGTATCACTTTTGTACGCTTAACTAAAACTATCACTAAATGAAAACAGTTAAAAATTGTCTTTGCATAAGTTTTTGTAATGATTTGATGTCACATTGCTTTGATATTTAAATAAACTGAACAGTTACTCATGTGAAAATGTATGAAATACACGTCCGTTTGCATATACAGTCATATTAGATCTACTTTTTTTAAAGAATGATTCAAAATAATCCATGGTTACCTTATGACAACTTTCTGCGTTCTTTACCCTTTCAGTGTTTCTTAAGGTTATCTCTCTGAACTTTTCATTTCTTCTTTCATTTACGGTTGTGTAATTAACATCGCATTCAGAAGATTCCAGCAACTCGTCCTCGATCAGATGTTCTTTACAAAGTATCAACTGATAACTGCCTTTGTTGTCCTTCCGGGCAGTTCTGCCCTTTATCTGTGTTTCTTCTTTTATGTCAAGAGAAAAGAATGTCTGTATGACGTGCACTCCCCCATTCTTCTCCACGGTGAGACTCGATTTGAAATCAACACCCCGGCCCATGCCTCTTGAAGCCAATGTCACTGTTTTTGTAACACCCGCTTCATCAATATACTTCTTTTTCAACCAATATTCTGTGTCTTCTGTCAGAACAAAAAAGCGATCATATTTACTGAAGAATCTTTTCTTGAATTCGTTTATTTCGGCACTCGTATCAAAGAATATCAACACTGACCGTCCCATGTTGATCTTACGATTCGTATGAGTATCAATTTCACAAAGCCACCTTTCCTTTGAATCAAGACACGTGAACTCATTCTGCATGTCGAATGTTACTTTAGAATGACCAAAAAACGACGGCATGCTGGAAATTTGTTTGATACTGTAAGAATCATTCAGCACCTTCTTCTCTCCTTCATTTAAGTCTGTCAATGTACCACTAACTCCCAAAATCAAGGCATATTTCTCAGGCAATCTTGCATACGACACTCTTCCACAATCTATGTAGAAATAACCATAATTTTGATAAGATTTGTGATCAAAATTCTTTTTCTTAAGTCTAAAATAATTGAAGGTGTTGTAATAATCAATATAAGTATTCGTATCATATACTTCATCATCTTCTCTGTAAGCTACAATTCCATCTTCATTAATTTTAAATTTATCAATAAACCAATCTGATGTAGTTCCATTTACAACGGCCATTACATTGTCAATCATCAAGTCAACATGCTCTTCAAAGAAAGACTGGTTTGTGTATTCCTTTTCAGAAATATTAACACCATCCTTTTTTAAAAGTTTGTATTTTTCTGGTTTTAACACGAAATTGTTGAATTCCTCAAAATCTTCATTTCGTTTTTCAACCTCACTTCTAATGAATTTCTTTATCATATCAGAAATCGAGCTTTTGTTATAAACATTACCTTTAGTTACCTCCCAAAGTTTTTCTTGGATACTGACCAGAGCTGGCAATTTCACTTTGCAAACAGGATTATACGTATTGCCGTAAAACTTTTCAGTAAAGAATACATCAACTTCGTCAATCAATAAAATAGTATTACTGACATCAACACAATTTATAATTCCATTTTGTCCTTTGCTGTGATTAAGGATGCGATCCCTAACCAACTCTCGCAAGTCTTGTTTCTTCCCATTCACTTCTGGCTCAACCACCTCATTGGCCATCTCCTCAAATGATCCATAAATTATTCTGTCAGAAATTCCAAAAATCTGAAAAAACTCTTTGAAGTCTTGTTCATCACGACTGGCCAAGTATTGACTGTAACAAACAAGACGCACTTTGTGTCCCATCAGAGCCAACAGGCAAGACAGTAGTCCCAGAATAACAGATTTGCCTTGTCCTGTTAACACCTGTGCTAGATGGTTGTCCGCAGAACCCTTGTCCACACTCAACAGCCTCAGAATGCACAGAATCTGAATGCAATGCGGCTTTAAACTCTTCCCAGTGCTTGCAATGTCTGTTGATTGTTGTATAGACCAGATGGCAGCCAGCCCTGCAAGGAGTTCTGGAAGTGCTTTCCTTTTCAAATTCTTGTCCCAATCACCAATTGACTTTGGTTCAGCTAATTTTTGTACGTTTTTAACAATGAACCTGATTTTATCATCATGGCTTCTGTTGAAAGTTTCCTCCACATACAAATTAAACCTTTTTTGATAGACATCGTAATGACTTTCCAGTATTGCTAAGTTCGGTGTATCATTCATCTGCTTGTATAGTTCTAGAGCTTTAGTTATATCAATTTCATCTTGCTTCCTCAAATATGAAAATGATTCTCCTACGATACAAATACGATGTTTGAAACTATCGCATGAGCTGGTGTTTTTCACAGCGGATATGAATGGCTGCGTACTGTCCTTTTTAAATTCATCAAATGATACATAATCGGGTTGCTCTCTTAGGTAATGGAAAGACTTCCTCAAGGCCGAAAACAAATCACACGTTGCTTTCAACTTTTTATCGTCACTATCGTTAGGCCAATTCTCTTGACAGAGTGAGTCGTTAATGACGGCCAACAAATCCTCAACCACTTCGATCAAGTAGTGGCGAGGGAGATCATTGACTCCCTGTCTTTTGATAAATCCTTCAGAATCTAGAATTTTGTACGATCGTTTACTTTCATTGAACACTTGTGCTTCTGTTAACCAATGAGCGTTCCCCTCGCATTTAATGAACCAGTTGAAATCTATCCCGTCCAGATCCTGTAGAAAATCATTGTATGATCTGAAACACTCAATCAACACCTCTGGTTTAACATCTTTGCTCAGCATTTTATCAACAATGCTGACCAGCTCTCTGGATATCCCCTGCATATTTGATTTGAAAGGTTCATGGGGGAACTTCATGGAGAATTTTGCTATCACACACTCTTTCTGCTTCCAGTACTCGTTGTACACATCTACTAAGACTCTGAAGTCATTCAATTCTCCCTCTGAGATGGCCTTCTTAAAATGATCCACTTGTCGCCTTAAAATCTTTTCAATGATTTTT
Source organism: Catonia carolina (assembly GCA_035578175.1). NCBI lineage: Eukaryota > Metazoa > Arthropoda > Insecta > Hemiptera > Achilidae > Catonia > Catonia carolina. The sequence continues at coordinate 283,058,917 of JAQMRL010000001.1, read as the reverse complement.
GAGGTAGACTCTTTTGAAAAGTGCGGTATCGTCAGAGTGATGAATCTAGTGGTGTTGTGAGTAAACACTCGAAAAGACTCAAAGCACTCACTTTTTGTTTTAGTCACAAAATCTGTGTAACCTTCCAGAAGAGGCCTAAATAACTGGACTTGTTCTTCGGACAATAGACCAGAAAGAGCATCGTCAAGCATATGAACCCATATCCAACGGTCTTCTTTCGCACCATCAACAGAGTTGGTCTCTATTTGCTCCAATGACCCTGTATCGACAATCTTTTGTAAGACTTGAAAGTTGTACGTGGATTTCCTCTTGTTGGAATAACAGCCAGGTTTAAAAAACATCATCTGTTTAAAAAGAAAGTGGTACTGTCGTAGGAGGACATCGTTCAGAGGTGCAGGAGAATGCCAGTCTATGGAATCTGATAAAATAAATCCACCTCGGTTTTTGATAAGTAAATCGCTGGCACAAACATTTGCTTTGTTGATGATCTCATCAATTACTTCCTTAAAACTTTTGCAAAGATAAAAGTAAACAGGGTGAGTCAAAGGCACATACTTTTTCAGTGTCACCTGGTTTGTGCCTTTTGAAGATTCCTTTAAATTACATTTCCTTATTCGCTGAACTTTTTTAAACAATGCATTCCATGAATTATTTACGAGATCAAGAAATGGTGGCTCGCTCATAATCTCACGCAGATCTGAAAACAGCATGATGTCTTTACTGCAGACATGAATCACCAACTGGTCATCCAGATTTCGGAGTGATTCACTGCCCGAACCCAGATGGTCTTTCGATCCTATTGATGGCATCAGAAGAAATTTGTCAACTAAGATTTTTCTGTGACTGTTCATCCCTTCTTTATATATTTTCTCCAGCTCTTTTGGTAAATTCAAGGTACATGCAAATTCAGGCAGATCACGGCTTCTTGCACAGAAATCATTTTCTGTCTTGAGCAAACGTTCGCAGATATTGATAAGCTCACTTGAAAAACACTTATTATCAATTATGTCCTTCAATACAGATTTATTTGACGGATGTTCTTGGTTATGTAATATGTGCGAAATCTGATAAAGATCTTCAGCGTAAGCTATATTGTCCACAGACTTTCCACGTCTATGTAGAAAAAGCTGTTTCAATTCATCAACAGCATTGTTTCTGTTGTCTAACAATCTATCTCTTATTATTTCAAGTAACTCAATTCTTTTAAAGAAATTTACTTTGATGTCCACTAAAGAGCGACCAAAATCCACCTGTTCAAGTTTGTGGAAACGGATACGTGCAACAAAATCATCTTCATCATAAGTAAACAGAAATCCTGGATTTTGTTTCCTGCCATAGACAGTTTTCTTCTCATATGGGTGAATAAACTGAAATGACCTCAACTCTATCAACTTGCGGTCATTCCATTTTCCTTCCACGTACTCTTCATGATTACCAAAACACCTCCTTGTAACACTGACTTCTGAATAGTAGTTGATGGCATCATGAAATTCTTCATCGTCACAATCAACTGATGGCGAGGTCACTGTTGTCTGCTGTATCTCATGACTTCGAAAGAACTGAAATGACAAAAGCAAAAACTCTTACACTAATGCATGTGAAATTTTAAACTATTGTGTTCTCAAACAACGAGCAGACGGTTTAGCTACTTTGCCTCGTAGCTCAGAATGCAGTATTCAAAAACAGCATCAATAATTTACATTAATTTACTACCTTTGGGGTGCTTTTGTCACCAACCCTTCAACTGCCAGCATTTAAAAGGCTCGGAATTTTATAAAACTTATTGGTAATGTTAGTACTTTAACTTCAGGTGCCTAGCACACTCAGTCATACCATATCCATGACAGATTTAAGTGAAACCCAACTACAGATGTCAATGAAACATGCAACCAAAAACAGAAAAATTCTCTTGACTGCACCCACAAGAGATCAAACATACAAGTTTGAGAGTTGGTCAAACTCAACTTCAGGAACCAATCAAAGCTGCAATTGAAACACGATCGGATAGACAGGAACATGGAATGTCAAGTGCTCTATGACATGACGATGCAATCGGACTGCTATAAATAAAACACATACAAACACGTAGGAAGGATACCAAGGAAAATACGTAGTGCCTCCTTTCAGGTGAAAAATGTACTGAAAAGGTCGAAAACTTCGGAATGACAAAAAGAAACATGAAACTGAGAAATTCCCACCACTAAATGGAAAATGAAAACTATGAGTACTTCAAAAACACATAAATTTCTACAAAATCACATGAAGCAACATTATGGCTACAGTGAGGCCAAAGAAAACCTGCCACTAACTGTCAATGGGTTTGCCCCTGGGTGACTAAAAATTCATTGATGATTTCATGATGTAATTTGGCCATGACAGGAAAACACAAATCACCAGCTTTCTCTGCAGATTTAAAATTCAGGTTATCTTTGGCCCACCGCAATCTGAGAAACAGCTAAATAAAATCACACACGTTTTTTATGCTATTCACAATTTCTCAAAATGTGCAGAAAGTTATAACAACTCTGTCATGTAGCTGTAACACATTATCACTGCTAGGCCGAAAAGATCCTAATCAACTGAAACTGCATCTGTGTAGCCCTGAATGTAGGGATCAGTACTGGTAGTGAATGAAGCCAAAGACAAAGCAGCTAATATTGAGAAGGCAGAGAGATATCACAGGATAGCTACCCAATGTGGAGGAAGCCAACTCGACTGAATAACTTGGTATAACAGTTGATGATGGTCTTACATGGACACCCCACATAAATTTCCCATGCAGCCAGCCCAGCAGAGGGCTGTATATAATACGAAGGATAAAGAAAAGTGACATAACATCAGCCAAGATTGCTTACTATGCCATGTTTGAGCAACATCTCCGATATGGAATTGTTGTGTGGAGAGGCACTTTAGTTGAGAACCTGCAAAAAGTTTTGATCCTCTTAAAAAGAGCCATTAGAATCTTGGAGAACCTCCAGCTCAGAGATGGAATACCTGTGTACAGGATGGATTTGACATGATGCACACATACACTACAGTAATAATACGTATTGTAAATTATACTGTATTGTTTTGGAACTGATAATTTTAGCCGCAGCAATAAAATAATCATGTGATTAAATTAGTTTTATTGACTTTCATGAGACTCTAAGTATAATCTTGAACATTGTTAATAAAGATAATCCTCATTCTGTTCCTAATTAACATGATTAAAATCAACATATCCAACATACCTTTGAAAGTTTACCACGTACACCATTAAATAATTTTGAAAATGAAAATGGTGGTGGTTGGATCACGTGCTGTGCAGATTGTGGTAGCAATGGTGGAAATTGTGCTGCAGGTACTGTAGATGCTTGTGGCAATGGTGAAAATTGTGCTGCAGGTACTACAGATGTTTGTGGAAATGGTAGATATTGTGCTGCAGGTACTGTAGATGTTTGTGGCAATGATGGAAATTGTGCTGCAGGTACTGTAGATGTTTGTGGCAATGATGAAAATTGTGCTGCAGGTACTGTAGATGTTTGTGGCAATGATGGAAATTGTGCTGCAGGTACTGTAGATGTTTGTGGCAATGATGGAAATTGTGCTGCAGGTACTGTAGATGTTTGTGGCAATGATGGAAATTGTGCTGCAGGTACTGTAGATGTTTGTGGCAATGATGGAAATTGTGCTCCAGGTACTGTAGATGTTTGTGGCAATGATGGAAATTGTGCTGCAGGTACTGTAGATGTTTGTGGCAACGGAAATAATTGTTGAGTATCACCACCACCATCAGACGGTAGGTTATGAAGTGAAGAAGATTGCATCAGTGTTGTGTGACCATATGGCAAATGGTTTAGTTTTTCCATCAACTCCTGGCATGCTTTCTTTGCTGCAAATTCCTGTGCTTCTTTTAACTCATAAAATTCATATCCACTTGAAAAATTGAGATTGCTCCCAACCTTAAACATAAAAATTTATAACAGGTTTATTATCACCCCATTCATGATCAGTTCTCTTTTGAATTTGTTAAAAAACACCATAACTAATTTAGTTTAATAATCATCGCTCTCCCAAAAGCGCCTTTAAGGTGTGGTGAAATACATCATGCAGCCCTCTGTGTAAAAACGACCATATAGTGTACCTCCTAGATGGACTATTGATTCCGGATGACTGCTGGATTCTCCGTATCTACTTGAGGAGCTTTACGATAATAATTACATTTTGACAAATGTCAGCCACAATACACACAACACAAAAGATAACTTTTAATACACAACAGAAAACAACAAGCTAAGAAAATTTAAAAAAATGTTTGGATGCTAGTGACAATCCACCGAATTAAGACTGCAGGTAAAGGCCGGAGCATAGTGGCCTAGAACTCAGCACAGAGCCAACTGATGACTTTTGGCCATATCCTCCGTCATCTGCTGTGGTCCGCTGTACGACAGTTCACATTACTAAAAGTTCTGGATTTAATCTTCTTGAATGGTCTTACACAATATTTGAAATCTGTTAATCCATCAGTTGATGAATTAAACAGCAAACTGAGACGAAGCTTTGGGTACAAGTTTCACGGCAATAGCTTAAGGGAGTCCCAACTTATTTATTTCTGGATTAAGTTTGTTTTCCAAATATTATAATAGATTAATAACGTTTACTGTTTGTAAACAATTATTGAACTAAATAAAATAATTATACAAAACACGTACGCTGATATTAAAGATATTACGTGTTAATAGTCTTTGTAAAAGCTACTTATAAGTCTTTCTTTTTAACAATCGTTTCTACATTACTTATAATTAAGTAATATCGATGTGTAGTAGTAATTTACTTTTAACATTGTAAGATTTATTATTCATAGCAAATACAGTAAAACTTCACTAATTGGGAATTCACGGTAATTTGGATTGTCAACTAGTACTAGGTAGGGGTCATCAATCAGTGGCTTTGGAACAAACTTTTGTACGATAAGCAATGTGAATTTGATTTTGTGGGACTAGAAGATGAAACTTTCAGAGGAGCTTTCGTTTTTGAGAACGTCCAGGAAATAAGGCAATGGTTGGCAATACATGAAGATGAATTTGGAGCAGAATACTTAAATGAAGATGAAATCGTAGCCTAGATACAAAGAAATCACGATGAGACAGATATTGAAATGAAGATGATAGTCATCATCATCTGTCAAGGATCAGGCTAAATGGTCTGTTCCAGCATCTATCTCTTTTTAGGTCTTCCCACGCAATCAAGATGGAAGTCCGCGGCGCCTCATATTCTCTACAATTACAATTTCTCGAGTGTATTTTCATTCAATACTTTTATTTTATATTTATACGTGTATGTTTATGTACTGTATTTTACTACAGATAAATTTATTTTCGTTTTTCGTTTTAAAAATACACACATAAAAGTATAAATACAAAACAAATGTAAAAATCTGAATGTACTTTGCTTTTATCACGTAAACCTATGAGAAAAAATTAAAAACTTATATAAATAAAATGTTAATAATAGTTAATTATGGCACTCTTAGCTGAATAACTGCGGTGTGGCCAAAGGTTTTTGAAAAGTTGAAAGTAAGTATTATTACGGTACAGACGGAGACAAATATCGGTACCTGTGAGGGCTTTACGATTTGTTTTTGTTTTCAACAATATTTTATTACCCTTTCTATTCCCACGGCAGTAAGTCTTTCCGTGAACAGGTAAAAATGCAATTCCAAAAATGGGTCACTTACGAAAAGAATTGAATGAGTAAGTATACTATGATGAGTGAATGACGCTGCCGCTTTGTGTGAACCTGCACGCCTCGTAGGCTCCTAAAATTATAAATACTAATAAAATATTTCCACAAGCAATTTTTAAATGAGGCAAACATTTAAAAAAAAGTTAATACCTACTAGTTTCTTTAAAAAAAGTTAACTTTAGGTCTGCATGTACGAAAAAATAGGTCTACTTAAATTTAAAGCATATAGGTATTACATTCGTATACTCATATTTATTTATTTAGTTGCATTTTTGCCACACTTAATATTTATTAAGTATAGTAAATGTTGCGTAATTGTAAGAAAAGTAATATAATGAAATAACATTTTATTAATAACAAATAAAACAGCCCGTAAAACTCATAACACAGAAGAAAATATATCAGGTTTTAAAACTGCCAAAAAAAAACCGGTGACGTTTCTTCAAAAGCTAAAGGTATACTGGCATAGAATGAACCTTTTTCTACGGCTGAACAATAAAAGATACTATACAATTTACCCTAGCTGAACGCAGAAAGAAGAGATTATAAAACTGTATAAACGGACCAGATATTTGTGGCGGCCCGCACCCTGGGACTGTTCAACACGCCACATAAATGTGGCGGTTGCACTGAATGTGTTGTTTATTTCATTGCCTTTCTGTAGAATTTATATAAAATGTTTTTTAGTAGTGTTTAGGATTGTAAAACTCGAAAACTAGGTAGTGTGTAGCACGTAACAATTTTTTTTTTCATAATTTTTTGTGTATAATTAGATAACTCTCATAAATTTTGTATGTATAATAATTTCAATGTAAATAAATAGTAATAAACTTTCTGTTTTTTAATCAATTTGATGCAAAAATCATTAAGATATGATAGAAATTAAATGTTTTAGAATTTTTTAAAGTTTACTCTAAAACTTCCAGGATACCGTGACATACCATGTTCTTATAGCTCACGCTTCAAAGTGTTAATCTTGTGCAACAGACTAATCATTAGTGGAACAAAAGTAAAAATCACGGTGCATGTTGAGAAATCATTGGTGCAACACAAACAAATTTGCAAAGTAGCTTTGTGGAACAGGTCACAGGCAAAACAAGCTGTCACATGATCATATGAATAATATTTTTTCGATTGGCAGCACTGAATTGGTTTGCAGGGGTTTATTGCGTGTAGTTATCTGAAAAATTATTGATTTCAATTGCAAATGGTGTGCTATTTTATACTATAGTATGAAAAAGAACTTTACTTTAAAATAATTAAAAAGATAATAAAATTGGTAAACATCCCGTTACTGTAAACCTTTAAAATTATCCATCACAATAACTACGATATCCTTGTCATTGTAATATGTCCCTTACGGGAATACCGACAACTGAAATGAACAATTCACTTTTATTTTGAGAATAGTATAATATTTTAATCCCAATAACTATTTTTTTATGACTGAATGAGGAACCCACTCTCTTGGTTTGGCCTCCAGTTCCCCATTGAAATATTTTACAAAATCTTTTCTTCTTCTTAGTTGCCTAGTAACCAAATAAATAATTCTTTTAAAATATTTTTGTTAATGTAAATTGAATAATTTTTAAAGTATTTATTTTAATCAGCTGGAGATGTTTATTTTTATTTCAATAGACTCAAAAATAAACAACTCCAGGTGTCCGGTAAATTTGTCATATTACAAGTATAGCAGAGGGATCACCGACAAGGTTGTTTGCGCCGTAAAATAATAGGCTGGGCTTGGTGCGTAAGTAATAAGCTATTATTTGAATTTTGAAGTGGGCAAGTGAACATAACCTCGACAAGGATTGTCTTGAGCTGGCGGAAAAGTTGTTAATAAATTCTTTGAGTTGGACTTTGGAATTATGGAGTACCAACATTGACCAAATAGCACTAGAAATAGTGTATGAGTAAAATACCTTAAGCGGACGGCCGGCAGGATTGTTAGCTTTCAGCACTTATCTCTCATAGCGGTTCTTATCTTATCTGGATATTATTACTTGAGAACATTACTATTATTATTGTTATAAGAACATTATTATTGTTATTGTTATCATTCATATAGCTCTAAATTGTTATATGTAAATGACTTTAAGTACTTAGGGGTATACTTCGATGTTCATTTAAAATTTCATATTCATACTGCTTTCTTAGTTGATAAGATGAAAAAGTTAGTTGGTTGTTTTTATTACTTAAGACCTTTAATTGATGAAAAAATTTTTAAGATTGTATACAAATCCTTGGTCGAGTCTATTTTACGCTACGGAGTTCAAATATGGGGTGGTACGAGTATGGTTCATATAAATAGATTAAAATCTATGCAATTAAGGATTTTAAAATTGGGATTAGGTACTAGATGTGTAAATGATAATGAATTGTTTGAGATATTTGATACACTACCACCAGATAAATATTATAAATTCTTAAATATTTGTAAATACTATAATAATGATAATTACAAGCAAAAAGTAGAGATTCCATACTCTGTTAGACGGCAACTTTATATTATACCTAGATTTTTTAATAATTATGGTGAAAGATCGCTAAAATGTATTATTCCATTATTGTTAAATAGTGTGCCTGAAAGTATCAGTTTGTCAACAGATACGCAAAAATTTAAAAGAAAAATTAAATTGTGGTTACAAAATATGTGAATTTATTAAATTGGTTTTTATTAGATGTTTTTGTACTATATTTTGTTTCATCTGTTCTTCACAAAGGCTGCTTGTGCGCCTATGCTTTTTTACATTGTTAACAAGTTATTAGTATTAAAGTGAAAATTATCTTAAAGTATATTAAACATTCATAATAGTTGCAAATATGTATACTTATTTTTTGTTATATTTGTATTGTATATAATTTTAACTGTATTTGATTGTATCATGGGCACCTGATGTTAAGTTCCTTGAACTTATCAGGACCCAAAACTACTAATTTTCAATAAAGTTATTTCTATTATTTCTATTTCTATTATTATTATTATTATTATTATTATTATTATTATTATTATTATTATTTTATTAGTGGATTTAAATAGAATATTCTTTTGGAATATTTGTATTACAAATGGATTGGCTTATATGAGCGATGATAAAAAGGCTTAGAATAAAACTGTTAAAAGCATCGCAGTATTTGTTTAACAATTGATACAATCTATGGTAGGCAGTTCTTTGTTTTATCTTTTTTTAGTCCTTTTTAAATGGCAGTAAATGTAGAACAATTGGTCGACCTATTCAACAAGTTCAAACAGGACATGAAAAAAGATGTGGAGCAAATAATTAAAAATGAGATTGGTAAATTAAATATAAGTTCTATTTTAGAAAAGTAAACCAAGGAGATTGAGGCTTTGAAAGATCATAATAAGAAGCTTACGGAGGAGTTAGAGGAACAGCACAAAGCTATAGAGACTTTCAGGCGGCAAAATAATTTAGTGTTTTATGGGTTCGCTGAAACTGATGAAAAGAATGACAATGATCTGCAAAATATTATTGATCTTTGCAAGAATGTGCTGAAAGTGAGCCTAGAGGAATTTAAAGTAAATTTTGTTAGAAGGCTCGGAAAGCCCGGAGATGACAGAATCCCGTATGAATTTTTTGTCAATGCACCTGATATTTTTTCTGTGCAGGTTGCTGGATGTGTTAAATAAAATTTTTGAAACAGGAGTGATACCTGATAGATTCAAGCGAGCAATTATATTCCCAATACATAAAAAGGGACCGTTATCAGATATAAGAAATTATAGAGGAATCTCCTTCGCAAATACTGTAGGAAAATTGTTTACTCGTCTTTTATTGGGTAGACTTGAATCATGGGCAGATAGGAATTACGTAAGGAAGGAGTTTCAAGCTGGCTTTAGGAAAAATTATTCTACATTAGACAATGTTTCTAACTTAATGAACATAACAAAAATCAGGACGTCTGAGAAGCGACAGAAGTTATTTGCCTTCTTTGTAGACCTATCGGCAGCTTTTGATCTTGTTAACAGAAATGCTTTGGTATATAAACTGTGGGAAGCAGGAATTTCATCCAAAATGGTGACAGTGCTGAAGAATCTATATGATGGAACCACAGCAGCTGTTTGGAACAGACATGGAGTGACAGAAAGCTTTGTACCGGAAGTTGGTGTCAAACAGGGTTGTCTTTTGAGCCCATTCCTTTTTTCAATGTTTATAAATGACATGGAAGAGTGTATTGACGGAGGAATTAAGATTAGAAATATGAAGATAAAACTATTAGCTTATGCGGATGATTTGGTTTTGGTATCTTCGGATAGATTCTCTTTACAAAAAATGATAAATGCTTTTGAAGAGTTCTGTGAAAAGTGGTGTCTAAAGGTAAATCTAAACAAATCCAAGGTCATGGTTTTTAGAAATGGAGGAAGAACTGGTAAGCATGAAAAATGGTGGTTTGGAAAAGAGAGAATTGAAGTGGTGAAAAGCTATAAGTATTTAGGCATATGCTTGACATCGAATTTGTCCTTGGCTAAACACCTCCAAGAGAAAGCTACAACGGCCAAATTTGCATTAAATGTATATAACAGTATTATTGTGAATAGGGATATAGGCTTTCTTGCCAAAATGGAGGATCTTTGAGTCGGTGGCGAGGTCAATTGTATGTTATGGAGCGCAGGTGTGGGGGTACACAAACTACGATGTCATGGAGATGGTGCAACGATACTTTTTAAAACGAGTGTTTAACCTGCCTATTTATGCCCCAAATTACTGTGTGTTTATGGAAACAGGAGTCGAACCAATTTATTTGTTTGAATTGAAACTACACTTGACATATATTCAGTGATGCTACTTGTTGCCGTCGAATAGATACCCAGCTGTGCTAGTGCGGGAGGTAATTGATAAAAATATTTATTGATATAAAGAGTGGAAGCAAATAGGGAGGCTGTATAATATACAAGACGGAGTATTTGATATTAACACGAGGAAAGTAAATGATGTATTAGATCACATCAAGATTGGACTGATGAAGTTTGAAATGAGAAGATATAACAGCCAAACGCGCAACTGGTATAAACAACTCAATCTTGGGGTGAATTATATTTGCAGCCGACGATCGGCATCACTTGTAAATTGGTTTTTTAAGGCTAGAACCGAGTTGATTCAACTTAACAAGTACTCGTATGTTGCCAGTTCAAAGAAAAGCTCTCTATGCAATACGGGAGAGCAAAAAGATGTTTACCATTTTGTAGCAAGATGTCCAATTCTGTTAGAATATTGAATAAAAATGTTCAACAAACGTGTCCTGAGTCTGGAAGAACTGATGATGTACCTAAATGGTGAAAATTAGACTAGGATTAGTTATTATTATCAAAAGGCTTGGCAGTATATATTCCAATTAATCGCGGAATTCAATTATTAATGTTTCTAACACCATATGTCAAGTAATTAAGATTTTGTGTATTTTTTAATGTATATTTGTAATTTTGTTATTTTTGTTTAGGTTTTGATCATAATATATTTTTCCTTTCTTTTTTCTTGTCAATCTCTCAGAAGGTCAAAGGACCATGAGATTATTGTCTGCGTAAAGTATTTTGGTTAAAATATATTCATTTAAATAGGTATTGTAATATGTATTGGGTTTTATGTATATATATATATATATTTTAAAAATTATTTTGTATTATGAAATGAAGACACATTATTATTATTATAAATAATATTTTTTCACTAATTACTAAGATGGAGTGACTCACCTTCACTTGGCATCCATACAACAATGGTAGTGTGCTTGAAGTTACTGTCCAGAGGTAGTGTGGGGGTGGCCAGCCTCTCTCTTGACAATATTCTCCTAGTCTGTTTATGTACAGCTCCATTCTCTCCTTCAGTTTGCTCTCCTCCTCATTGGTACACTGGAGCTCATCAGCAGGCTACCTGCAAATAAAAGCAAAGCGCAATCAACTACAGTCCATGGTGAAGACGTAACAAACAGCACAAGGTCAATTGCTATTAAATTTATTTTTTTATTTTTTTTTTGGTTTAACGTCCCGACTGTTTTGCAATTACTGCTAATGCAGATGGTGAAGTTTGAAATTAATTTTTGTAACGTATGAAAATATGCCATTCCTGATAGGGATTTGAACCCAAGGCCTATTAAATGGTCTACAGAAAAATAAATTAGGTACTTTAAGTTTTTTAATCGAATGAATCCATTGTTTAAAGAGTTCAGAACCATAATATTTTTTTCTCTCTTAAAAAATACAGCCATTTTTCTATCACAACTACAAGTAATTTTATATTTGAAATAATTCATGTTAAATGCAATAAAATTGTTCAGGTTGTCTTGCAGACTTGAAACAAAAATCACCTTTATTCAACACATTCTTGGCCACATCACGTCACACTCCTAAAAGAGGAAGTGAAAAAATGGACAAAAAATACTCAAAAAAAAACAATTCCAAAAATGGACAAGAAAAGTAGAAGGTTTTTGGAAAATACATAACTCAAAAATGCGCCAAATAAATTTAATAATAATAATAAAATAAAATAAAATAGTATAAAAGTAACATTTGAATTGTTGGATGGCTCATACATAATTTGTTTAAAGAAAAATTTATGAAAATTTACAATAGATATTTTCAAACATACCTGAAGATTTTAAATAAAGATTATAGATTTAGTTTCAATTCTCCCACAAAAAATATTTAAAATATGCAGATTTTATAAGTACAAAGTTAAGATGAACAAATTATTTTTATATTTTAAAATGAGGGTGCACCCAAAAAAAATTAAATATGACAGACCATATTACATATCAAACGATCCAAAAAAAACAAATTCACATAACAATTTTTAAAAAATCACATACAAATAAAACATTTTGTTCAAAAATTTATCATTAAAAAAAGATAGTCGGGAGAAGCCCTTAAAAAAATGTTTACTCCAACATCCAGGAAAAGACATGTATAGTTTGTTCGCGCTAAGAGCTTGCCTCAAGTAAACAAACCGCTCTGATACCGTACAGGTTGCCCCGAAAAGTTTTCCATTCAATCATTAATAACAAGTAAAATGTTATGCAATTTACTTATTTTAATTATATCATTACGACATATAGTCCTCTTTTCAAATACTCAAATCCGATTGATTTCAGTAAATGATAGAGCAACGTTCTTTTAAAATGTGGCATATCCAAATCCTTGTTTAAGACAGATAAAAGTTTATTAAGCGTAAAAGCTTCCTTATTTTGGAAAAAACTGTGAACTTTTAGTCGAACTGCAGTTTTAATAACTTCGTCGCACAGTTCAAAAACTGGTTTGCTTCGTTTCCTTTTCTTGCTAGGTGTCTGCAACTTGCCACTTTCTTTCATCTCTTTTCTTATACCGTGTACACTAAATGTAGACACGCCCGTCAATTCTGATCCCATTTTTCTACGTCTTTTAAGGCCGTAGTACGATACTTTACGCATGAAGAATTAAAACATTGTAAATTATAATTTTTTGCCCACTTTTTAGAAGTTGTCCTCGTTTATGTTTTATAACTGAAGTTGAAGCGCCGTCATTCATTAATACTTACTAGTGTAACAAAACAAAAATATATACTCACACACAATAACAACGAAGTTGAGGAAAAAGTCACACGGATTTAAACAATATTAATAAAAGAAGGAAGAAAATATTTTAAACTGATAAATTACAAATAGAACTAAGTACAAACTGCAAACACATGAAGTAGGATGTTTATGTAACAACAACCAAGTTGAGACTGATGGGATGAGTAATACAATATACGATCATGGTGGAATTGTTACATTATTTTAACTGAAAACAATAATTTTTAAATAAACTGTTTTCAATTTTATTTAGGCTACGCGGAGTTATATTAATAACCATAAAATGTCATTATTATGTATTAGTCATCCTATACCAACTGTGTACTAACACACACGACCCCAACAGCAATACAAGGACACATGTACACTGTTACTCACTACTACAAAGGAAGAGGTTTGTTTACTTCAGGCAAGCTCTAAGAGCGAACGGACTATAGTAGGCCTAGACATCCGTAAATGAATAAAGAAAAGGTGTATAGGTCATTTGTTCTACCTAGAAGCTCTCCCTCCAACGCTCTGTGCCGCTGAGCTGTTCTGTTTAGTGGTGGGGGAAGCACCTCGTAGTTGTAACAGTAGTATACAGTTAGAAAGAGAGGGAATGATCGTTAAGTGAAAAGGAGACAATACTTGCCCCTTGAAACTATCCCTACTCTACCTACTCGCCCACCCCTTACAAGCTTCTTCCTAAAACAAATGTACTATACATTACCAAAACTTTAATCTCCAATTACTTCACTTCATATTCAAGCCCAAATTTTATTTTCCAACTAAGCACCAATCTATTTAATAAATAATTTAAAATATATTTATGAAATCCTTTTGAATTTAAATTTTGAAAATAGAAAATTTTTAAATTGAATTTTCAATATCGATTATTTGAAATCGAAAATTTGAAATCATATAGAAATCCATTTGAACTCATATTTGAAAGTTGAATGTTGAACCGTGTACCATTATAAAACTGTATGGTAACATACAATTAAAACAAAATCAAAACTTAAGAAAACAATACTGTTCCAAAGACGTGACTTCGGTCGAATAATTGAAAGGAATGGAAAATTCATGCAATGTAGAATAAAAATAAAAATAACATATTAATTTTAAAATACATAAATATTTTAATTACTTAAACAATGATAAGGACAAGATAGAAAAATATTAACAACTTTATATGATTATTCTATAAAAACCTGATGTAACATTGATGTTCCCCGCAGCTCACAATATAAATTATTAACATACCGCCTTTAATTAACTTTAAAATAAACAATAAAACAATAATGATTTAAAAACTGTTTCACTTCACGGCAAACTATCAAACTATTAAGATTAACGACGAACTCTGATCTGTTGAAATTAACAAACTCTGATCCATTGAAATTAGTGAACTCTTTAACTCAAGCCATAATCTACTTGTTAAAATTAACGATGAACTCTCTCAATGAACTCCACTATTGAAAAAAAATTAACGAACTCCTGAAAAATTACAATTGCCCTCTATATAAATAAACTCGGTACAACCCCCTCTAAGTATGACGTCGGACCAATGAGAACGCTTCTTTTAAGTTTCGAAGGTCTCATTTTCCGTTAAAAATTATAAGACACGTGTAAGCAATTACTACACACAATACAAATTAATATTATGGTGTAGTGATTGCTTACTTAAACATCGACACATTAATTTTACTTTTAATGGGTTATTTAGACAAGTAACGAACTTCTCCCCACACAAACATTACCACATTTTTTGCCGACACAGACATACATAAAAATGTATCACTATTATGTCGGGAATATTAATATATATTTATGAGCTAGCGGTTACATTTAATTGATTGTTCTCTTTATTTTTATAACGAATCTTACTTTTAACGGATGTTTAAATAAACTATTTCCTTTGCTAATACAAAATACATTTTTTTTTTTTTTTTTTTTTAGGCCCTCATTGGAGCAAAATTAATCGATTTATAGAAGATCCCTAGTTGTTTCTCCTATCCGCCCAGTAGTTCTTCATCCTTTGCGACACTCTCGCCCTATCCTCCACAGTCCAATGTCTGTTTGTCTGCCTTTTAGGTACTTCTGGAAATTTCGTGTTTGGATTTTTGATCTTATATCCTTCTTCTCTGTTCAAAATCTGTGTCTCTGAGATATCCAGGTCCTGCAGATCCTGTTGAACTTCCTCAAACCAGGCGTACTTGACTTTGGTTCTCAAAAAGAAATCCAGTACCTGTCTGGTAAATCTGGATTCTGGCAGTCTCCTAAGATGTCCAAAGAACCCAACTCTTCTCTTCCTCATTATCTCGGAAATTTCCTCATTTTCCCTGTATAGAACCGAATTTGGCAACAACCTATACTCATTGTCTACCCTGTGCTTTTTGTTTATTATTGTTCTGAGGATTCTTCTCTCTGTCTTTCTAAAGTCCTCCATCTTCCCACAGTGCCTCAACCTGCCCAAAGTCTCACACGCATACATTACCACAGACTTCGTGACCGTATTGTAGTGCCTCAATTTGGATTTTATGGACATTGACTTCCTCTTATAGGTGGACCATGTCAGTCTTTGAGCTCCCTTGAGTTTGTTTACTCTTGATTCCATGTTTATTTCTTCGTTTAGATTATATGTGATCACCTCTCCCAAATACTTAAATTTTTTCAAAATACATTTATTTATCAGCAACATAATTAATGACTAATTATGTGCGATACAACCGTGAAAACGGCGCATAATAATCGCATAACAAAGAATTCAACCCTTACAGTGGCAAGAGAATATTGTGAGTGGCAGCCTACTTTTGTCCAATTTGTACCATTTTATAAATCTACCCACAACATTGCTATTTTTCAAGGTATCTTAATGGCTTATTTTTGTTTTGTTCATAATGAATTAATCAAGTATGACATTCAACTTTGAACAAATTTCTTACAATATAAAAATAAAGGGATACGTAGTCATTTGTGGAAATTTCCTTTTTGATTTAAAAAAATCACCCTAAAAATAAATGTTATTCAATTTCACTTAAATCATTTTAAAGACAATTTAATTATGCAAAAATTACAAAAAAAAATCATTTATGTATTGTAAAAAATAAAAATACTGCGATAAAAGTTTTAAAAATTCAATTTTTTTGTTTTTTTAATCTATTAGGCCTAAATTCATAAAAAACTCTACACGTATTTTTTCAATCTTTATTTCTTACTGATTATTTTCATACGATGTTTTTAAAAAGTGAGGAAAAATAAAAATTCTATGAATTTTCCAGTCAACGTAAGGTAGGTAGGGGTAATAACGCCAAGTTAAGGATTACCAATTTTTTTTGGTCTTAAGTGGGATTTTTGTGCTCAACTAACTACTGAATCTGATAAAAATATTATTTTTGTGAACATTAAAAAAAAATTGGGTCTTAGGATCCAAGAACACAGTTATTTTTAACACATTCTGTAACATGATGTAATTTGGCGTTATTACCCAACCATGTGGGTAATAACGCCATCAGGTGAGGGGTAATACCGCCAATCTGATTAATAAATTCTGAAATAAATAAATATTGCTTTAAAATGATTTTATTTAGTATTTAATGTATTAAATGATGAAAAAACATAATATTACTTAATGATAGGTATTTGTATTACAAAATTAAGAAGTTAATAAAATTATGAACAATTTGGACAAACAAATTTTTTTTTATCATTTATTGTGAGCCCGACACAAACTTCGTGAAAGTAAACACGACAAATCAAACATTGTCTCATGTCAAGAACTTTGTCCTCACAGCAAACTGGACAGTACCACGACTCCTTCCCAATTTTTTTCGTCTTTTGTACTTTTTTCTTCTTTATTGGTGGAGCTTTTTGATTTTTTGATTCTTCACCACGTTTGGGAAACAGCTCCTTTTTTAGGACAACTGCAAGACTGTTTATGGATTTCATTTTTCTTTTTCCTGACAGTGTTACTTTTTGTGGTGTTGATAAAATTGATTTAAATGCAGATGTGGTTGCTTGCGATGGTCCAGGAATATCATTAGGGTCTACTGTAGAAATACGAGTTGGAGTGTTAGCTGCACTATCAGTAGATGTTACACTGATGTCATTTATTACAGGTGTCTTGGAAGTTGTCATGGTAAGATTCTGCTCATTGGAAGTCTGCAGTGGGGTGAACGTTATTTGCGTAACAGCACTAGGTGCATAAGCAGTATCTGCGATAACGTCAGGTTTAAATGGGTAAATACCCGTTCCCCTGAATCCAGCTTTAACATTGGCGGATGTCGCAGCTCTGTCCCACACTGTAGTAAAAATATTACTGAATCTTAGCTTTGTTAAAGACTTTCCAGGGTTTTGCCTCATGAATTCCAGTACTTCTTGATCCCAATATGCTTCGAAAGGGCCAAAAACCGCTTTATCCATTGGCTGCAATTCATGTGTCGTTTGGCTAGGAAGGCACAAAAGTGTGATTCCATGTTTCTCAGCTGCATCAACAATTTGATAATCAAGATGGCATGTAGCACCATCGAATATTAACAAACATTTACCCTGACTTTTGTATTTAGCAAGGTGATCTAGCCAGTGAATAAATATCTCACATGTCATACTTCCTTTAGGTGTCATTGCAGCAATGCTACCAGGCGGAAGCCCATCCATCCATTCGGATTTCATTCTCACACCTTTAAATAATATCATCGGTGGAATGACATTTCCCAATGCATTACCACATGATACTATTGTCACACTTTCACCGTGCTCCTGACCTACTAAGTGCACATTTTTCGCACCCTTTTGAGTGTATACTTGTTGGTCTTTATGAAGGCTAAGTCTACAACCTTTTTCATCAACATTATAGATACACTCTGGCATTTGCATCATACCTAGACTTTCCATCGTTTCCTCCAGTTTTTTAAAATAATCTCCCACCACTACACGATTTAATTTAGCAGCTCTGCCAGGGTTCATTGACTGGCTTTTTCTTTTAGCAATATTAGGATGACGAATCAAAAAAGATTTCAGCCAATCACGTCCAGCAAGTTTTACCTCAGAATTAAAATTATGTTTTAAATTGTTTGTTTCACAAAATGTGTAAACAGAGCTACGAATGGCTTTAGATGTTAAAGGATAGCCAACATTTGCAAGTCGAATAATTCTATCGCATAAATCAGATTCTAATTGTGGAGATAAAATGGTGTTCCTACCTAGTTTAGATGAACATGTACCTTTCAGAAGGTAATCTCGTAACGTTCGGCGTGGAATTTTATATTCTATCGATACAGCATTTACAGAACGTTTCTTTTCCTGAATTTCTTTGACAGCTCTTTCTAACACATCCTTAGACCACGCAGTACGTAGGTTCTTCTTTATGTAAACCCTCGGCATTTTCTATTTTATTCTGCAAAAGAAAGACACAAATTAAGTAGATGTGAATCATAACAAAACGTTTAAAAAGTTAACAACAAAATACTAAGTAAAAAAGATAAGGTATTATCCAAGGTAATTTTGCTAGCATGTAATAGAATATCAAATATTGTAAACGTAGGTAATATATGTTTGTTTATTTAAACATAAACATAATGATGCATTTAATTTAACTGCCACGAAAGATTTTGTATGAACAAATTATTATAATTAATATTTGATGTATTTTTAAGTCGTATAAACTTCAATAAATTAGCGATGGGGTAATAACGCCAATCTTGGCGTTATTCCCCCGAAGCAATGTGTTAACATTTTAGGTTATATTAAGACGGCAAAATGCAAGTACTTTTTTAATTTCAATTAATCATTCTAAAGAGAATAAAATAAGCTTTAAAATGATGTATACCAAAAATAATTAACTTAAAACATTATGATTAAAATAGCAAAAACTTACCAGTTTGATTTTATATCAGATGATGAAAACAAACAGACGCTAACTTTCATGAAGAAGATTATGAATGCTACGCGTTAAAAACGGCAATGGCGGCTGTTGACGTATTAACACGGTTCTATTGAAGGTATAGTGCACGCTATCTGTCGGATATCTTGTAGAATAACCAAAAAATATTGAGTTGGCGTTATTACCCACTTGGCGTTATTACCCCAACCCACCTTACTAATAAAAGGACGACGCCGGCATTTTTTGATAAAACTGCTGACGTCCTAATGATAGGACGCTGGCACTGTAAGGGTTCAATACATTTTGGTGTTAGATTTTCCAATAAAATCTTAAATAATCAATTTCCAATACATAATTAATGCATCCAGACGGATAACGCGGCATAACACGTAATGGACTTTTGGACATAAAAGAATTTTCAACAAACAGAAAGAAAAGATAAGATATAAGTAAGGAAGATAAAATTTGAATATCAAAAAGACAAGCCGCTTTTCAAGAAATAAACAAGATGAACGGAAGGAAAAACTCTAACATAGATAACAGAAAGCAAATTTAATTCAAATAACAAGAGAAAAGTACATAATAATTTAAAACTAGACGAACGGAAAACTATTTAATGACTTTCAACCTATTGTAACATAGGCTGTTACAATCATAGACGCATTATTGCAATTTTTGACCAGTAACAATAATAATTAAGTACAATATTATGCACTTTTAGTTTGTATTTTTATTTTACAATGAAGGAAACTTTCACATGAAAATTTTAATTGTTTTTACAGATATGTAGCAATGAGATGCAATACCTTACTTAAAGTAGCATACAAAATCTTCAACTCATGTAATTAACAGTAACTTTATTCAAAAATAAATCCTTAAAATGAAATCAATTCTATTTCATATACTGTAATAAATTTATACAATAAATTTCACTAACCTTTTTGAGCTGCTTTGATGTCTGTCACTTTATAATAAAATAAAATAGTATAAAAGTAACAACTTGAATTGGTGGACGGGTTTGTTAAAATTTACAATATCATACATGAAGGTAATTTAGTTAATGATAAAAAAGTTTTCTTTTTTATGAGTAATAGGCGTACATTTTTTTATCTTTATAAGTACATACTCTTAACATTATTGATTAAACAAAAATTAAAAATATTAAGTAACATTTTCCTTGTATTAAAAATTGATTTTTTTACTTTCTCTGCCTATATGAATATATAGAAAGGAAAGTATTGTTTTCATGTCGATTTTTTGATATCAAGTTTTCACCAGATCTACACGTTTTCAGACCTCCTGAACCCAAAAAAAAACATGTTTTTAGCGATTGGTCTGTGTGTGTGTGTGTGTGTGTGTGAGCAGAATATCTCAAGAACGGAGCATCGTACGAACTTGAAACTTAAGTTAGGTACTACTACCGGACCCGACACGAACATTTTCATCAAAATCGGTCAACTGAAAGTAGTAGTTTATTCGTGTAATTTTTCACTTTTTTCGATTTTCTCAAAAACAACTAAAGGATTTTTTTAAAAATCGGCTCATTTACTACATTTTTTATTCTCTACAAAATAGGGTACTTTCTCTTGTCAATGCAAATAATGAAGAATATAACCAAACATTAGTAATAAAACATTAGAAATAAACAAAAAACATTATAATTTTTATCATAAGTGAATAATGCAAAATAAAAACCAACCTTAGTTTTGGCTTAATAATTCGAAAAAAATCTTTCACGCTAAATTAGACTCTGTAGAGACAAATGCTTGAAATAAAAGTTGTAGATCTTTTAATTTCCTATAAATTTAATTATGTACGCTTTGATCGTTACATGCATAGGCAAATCTTAAAAAAATCAATTTTTTACAGATTTTCAAGGAAAAAAAACAGAAAACCACTAATTACCGCTAAATTAGCGTTATAAAAACAAATGTTTGGAATGAAAGTTGTAAATTTTTAAATTGCCTACAACTTTTATTACGTAGGTACACTTTTGCATTAAAATGCATATTAAGGCCGCAATCATAAAAAAATCATTTTTTCTACGAAAATACAGCCTCTCCAAGAATTTCAGCAGACATGGCGCTTACCCTATCTTGTACAGCATAAAGAAGGTTTGCGAAATATTTTGTCGTACTCGGACTTTTAGGACATCCATAACCCGTAAACTGGACTGAAATAAATTCGTAATTCTGAGGAAAAACTTGAAAACTACCATTTTATCACAAAATATTCTTACAAGTCTTCTAAAAAAAAAAGTAAACCAGAAAAAGCGAAGAAGATCAAAGACCAACATGACGGGCGATGCGAAGTTGTGTAAAGAGCTATTTGAGAACAGCGCGCGAGACTCTCTTCCGCTGATACTTCAAGTGAGACTGTTCCATTCATACGTTGCAGTATTATATCATGTAAGTAGTGAATTTAATAGTAAATTGAATAACCTACAACTTTTATTTATGTTTTTTTTCAAATTTTTTAGCCGTTTTAATTTTATTTAAGTTTTAAATTGGTTCTAAAAGTAGTTTTCGCAAAAATTTCAAATTTGTTCGTAATTTTCTCCAAAACTTTGCAAATGAGAAACTGTTTTTTGTGTTTAAAATGTTTGGCAACTCTTTATTTTTAATTTGGTGTGTATAAAAAGACTACGGTAATTAGAACGGAAGATATAATCAAATAAACAAATTAATGCAGGAACGCTTGGCGGCCATCATTAATCGCCATTTTGTTCGATTTCGCCAGTTTTTTTGGGGAACATTGGATAATCTTGATGAGGAGGTTGAAACGAACACGTCGATGTATGACAAGTTGTGATGAGGGGGGGGGTGCACGGTAACCCTAGTTGGCCCACCGACTATAATCTTATTAGAATTAAATTCGTTATGTTTTCCAATTCATCAAGCCGAAGTACGCTCATATCAGGCAGGTCGAGTGTTACATTATTTGCACTCGATCTGCTAGTTCGAAGGCTACAAAAAATAGCTCTGTTTCTCATCACGTGGTCAGCCAATTATATGACTGAACTATTTAAGAACAGCGAGGTGTAAAAGACACTAGTCACAGTTATCTCCTCAGAATGTAATGAATTTCATTACACAGCGAGACCATGTGGTGAATGAAGTGAAGGTGTCATTTGCACGGTGCAAAGTAGATGCTTTCACAGGGTCTGGCATGCTGATAAGCCTAGGCTACTTTTGTGCTTAGTGAGGAAGGCTTGTATAAACCACCTCCTCGTTTTACTAAGTAAAGCCTCTAGAGGTTCAAACCAGGCTTTTGGCTGTTGACGTAATCAACTAGCTGAAGAACGCAATAATTGTTTGACACATTGAGATAAACAATTTCATTAATAGTCTTTTCAGAAAAGAAGAAAGACACTTACTCAATTTTTTGATCATACCACAACAAACATGAACTTTAGGCGAGTCGCGTCACCTCTCAAAAACCACATTCGTGAGTGTTGTGTCTGTTAACACACCCATTCATATTATGAAATGTAGCTTTGTCTGAAGAATTATATCACCCAAATATATTTAGTTTTCATTAAACTATTTTTAACATTTCAACAGAGAAATTAAAACGTCTTACTAAATCAACAGGTTCCAAATCCTGCAGTAGCTGAATTTTGTACACGTGTAATTTCAATCCTTCGTGTAAAACTTTGTGAATTGTTCTTCAGGTCATCAGCTGAAAGGCTGGTTTAAACCTCTAGAGGCTATACTTAGTAAAGCAAGGAGTAAGGTGGTTTACAATTGCCTTCCTCACTGAGTGGAAAAGTATGCTTATCAGAACAACAGGCCCACTGAAAAGCATCTTTTTTTCACCCTGCAAATGACACCTTCACTTCATTCACCACAGAGTCTGGATGTATAATGAAATTCATAACGTTTAGAGGAGATAACTCTGATTAGTGTGTTTTACACCTGTACCTCTTCTGTTGTTAAATGATTTAGTCATTTAATTGGCTGACCATGTGATAAGAAACAGAACTATTTTTTTAGCCCTGCAATTAACAGATTAAGTGTAAAAATTGAACACTCCCCTGCCTGTTATGGGCTAGTTTTCGGAATACCTAACTCAAAACTTGTTAGCACTTCTGATTGCAGATTTCCTGAATAGTTAAACCGTTGTGTCTGACACTTGTGGTCTGCCAGTCAATTTCTGCTTGATCACCGATCCATTTCACACAAATTGTTTGAACCAACGAGCATTGTCCAGTGAAACTCAGCTTTGTGGAGAACGATAAAATTTAAATGAAAATCTATTTAATACAACATAATTACAACTGAAAATTGTCACTACAAATAATGAAAACAAAATGTCACAAAGAACAAAATTTATTTAATACCTATTTTGTTTAAACAATATTTTTATATTAATGTTAAACAATATTTGTTAAACAATATTTTGTTTAAATGAAAAATTATTGACTAATTATATGAAAAATAAATTTAAAAAATTTAAATTTCGAAAAAAATATTTACTCGTAGTTATATTAAATTTAGTTAGAAGAAATACGTGACCACTGATCGTGACGAAATGATTGTAATGACGTTGGTATAATAAAATATTAACAGATTCGTTGTACTTGGTAGGTTTGGTATTCAAATACTACAAATTTTTTTTTTTTTTTTAGCTTTTATTTGTTATCGGGAACTGTACATTGTTGACAACTACCCAATTTGATAGCTGCTTTTTGCTGTATTTTCTTTTACGTTGATTAGACATGAGCGTGAACAGGGACCCCCAGTAGAGTATGTTCATGGATGGCTGTCAACTGGTCACCATACAAAGTCGCTTGCCCAACCGGTGTTACTTAACAAATAATAGCGACTTTCTACCAGCTGACTGACTGCGCTGGCCTGAAGGCCGACTATAAATTAAAATCTTTATTTCCATTGTAAAACAATGTTATCCATGACCTTTTGTATCAAATTCATATTCACCATAAATAAATAAATTAAAAAGCAAAATTATTTTTAAATTAACAAACATTAAAAATAGAATATATAAATGAATAATAAATTTATCAAACTGTAAACTTTGAAAACTTTGATTTATTTTCATATTAACATCTGATTTGATTAATCAGCTGTTTTAAGATCAGTAGGTAAAACGGACGGGTAAAATACAACCGGCGTATTATTTTCATGTTATGGATCTATTCCATAATCACGTTGAACTGAAATTTCAGACTATGATTCAGCTTATAACAAAATACACTTTGTCTTTTCTTTATCAGTAAACTTAGTCCATAGATCAAGTAAGAATAGAGGCGGAACTCCCATGATACAAAGTGTTTTAACGTTTATCGTCTGCTACTATCGTTTGAGATCCAACGCCAGTAGAATGCGCTAGTAGCGCATACAAGGGAGATTTTGAATTTTGGCCTATTGTCCTATACAATATCTATTTTTAATTTCATTTTACTTTTTGTTTTATAATTGGAATTTTTGGGAACAATTTTTTTATAAAATCGCATCGACAGTTTGGTTATTGGCGATTACGGTAGTCATGAAACAATGGGTTGAGATTAGTTGTAATTAATGAAATGAAATTTTGTTACTTTAAAGAAGTGTTTTTATTCGCAGAGGGTTTGGGAACGTGATTTCTTCTGTTTTCCGAAAGCGAAAATCCTGTAAGTATTAATATGATTAGTAAATACATATAGGGCAAAATAAATCTTGTTTGTGATTAGGTTAACCGTTAACGGATTGAGTAAACATTGAATGTATAAATTGCGTTCTATTTTTAAATTATTATTTATTATATAAATCTGGTGTTTACGTTTGCCTGATGTAATAATAGTTATAGAAGTTTCACATCACATAAATTAAAAAGAAAGCTAACCAGTAAAATGGCACATGACCTAACTTTTATACCTAACCTAATACATACTAATTAAGTATTAGTTATTAATAATTTAATTAATAACCTAATTATTATACCAGGCAAACTTAATCACTGGAGAATGTGTACAATAATTAAAATAGGCAAATCATATATTTCATTATTTATAAATACTAATTCGCTAGTAGTAAATGTGCTTTGTAAAAACAAGATGTATTTTGCCCTACACGCATTTACTTATCATATTAATACTTACAGGTTTTCGTCTCTTGAAAAACAGAAAAAATGACGTTCCCTATACCTATGCGAAAAAAAAACTTTGGATCTTCTCTGTTATATGGCTACCACTATTAACTCCAGTTCCCCTTGTGCCATAGTTCTCCCTATGTTGAATGAAGGTTTGCACTACACAGCACGTGTTCTTCTCACATGCGGTCAATATGGAGTGTACGCACGCACACAACCACTGAGCATAAAAATGAAACATTTCTGTTTTATTTGTTTCCATTTTCAATTTATGTTTACATTTTTATTTTTACACACAATAAAATGCAATAAATTAAGTTATACATAATACATAAATATACTAATCGTTATAAATATAGTAGGCCTAATATAAAAATAAATATAAATACGTTAGGTAGGCCTACTTAATAATAATAATAATAATAATAACAGGTCTTGAAAGAATTTCCCAACAAAATCGTCTCCAAAAAATGAAAAAAGCTCTAGGATTGGTTCAAAATCTCTACAACAAAAAATCCATGTCAAGACAAACTACAATTCGGCACTACAACACAGTTATTAAACCAATGGTCCTCTACGCAAGCGAAACACTAGTACTTAGCAGAAAACACGAAATCGAAGAAATCAAAAAGGAGGAAAGAAAAATTATTAGAAAAATTCTAGGGGCTCGACTTACAGAAGATGGGTATAGGCTGCAATCCAACAAAACAACAGAGAGCTATTCAAACATTGAAATTGACATGCGTAAAAGGCGGTTGAAGTTCTTTGGACATCTTAACAGATTGCAAGAGGATAGGCTAACAAAAAGAATAATTGAATATATTACAAAACTTAAAATTTCAACACCTTGGCTGGACGAAATTCGTAAGGACCTAAAAAGCGCAAATATACATCAAACTGAAATTTTTAATAAAAACTTATTCCGTCACAAGGTAGACAAGTGGAAAGTTTCAGAGCCCTCAAAAGAGAAGCAGTTTAGACCAAAGTGGTCTGAAAACCGCAAAAAAGCTTTCTCGGAAACAATGAAGGCCTACTGGACCAATAAGAAAAACAAATGATGAAACTGAGTCATGATGCTTAACGTGTTCTATCCAAGGAGAATTCGCCAATAATAATAATAATAATTAACTAACTTAATTAATAATAATAAATCTTAATCCGGTACTAACAGGACGACGGTTGAATAGCGAATAACCATTCACGGCTTCATACTAGATTGCATCCAACCAACTCATACCATACAGTATGACGTAGTAGTGGCAGACCACAAGGGGAACTGGAGTTAATAGTGGTAGGCATATAACAGAGAAGATCTAAAACTTTTTTACCTAATAAAATTTCATTGTAAATAAAATATACTCTCCAAACAACCGTGGTCTCATACGCAATTACGAAGCTATTAACGTACGATTTGATCTCACCACGCTTGCTGTGTATGACGCCTAGGATCCAAATTTTAAAGCGACGCCAACACACTCTCATCGTACCCCAGTAACAACTAGCAGACGACAAACCGTTTTGCATTTTGCCTATCTCAGTTCCTTCTCTATTCTTACATACTCTATGACTTAGTCTAACAGACCAAAGCAACAATACAACACCTTAACCCTCCTACGATATGGTACGGGTCGGATCCGACTCGATCGCTGATTTCTTAAGCGGTTTTCTCCCCCACACAACATAACATAGAACTTGGTTGTAAGGTCAAGGAACCCTATCAGTCACTTTTTATGAAGAGGTGGAGGCAGCGATATCTTTTTGGTGAGTATTATTTTTTTTGTTTTCTGAAATATTTAAGATTTCAGAAGTGACTTTGGTATTTAATGTTTAAGGGACAAACAAAATGAAATGTGTTCTAAAGCAAGATAATTTGTTACCAATTCCCAGAATCTCATCTAATTAGACTAGACAATGCGTCCCCTGCTAATTGGAACAGGTGTGATGTTAATCAGTTGAGATTCCAGGAAGAGTAGGCCAACTGCAAATACATGAATTAAAGCATTATCAAGTGTCTTACGTAATTTATCACTGAACATGGCCAAATATTTTAATACACAATATCACTTTTGTAGGCTGAACTAAAACAGTCACTAGATGAAAACAATTGAAAATTGTCTTTGCATAAGTTTTTGTAATGATTTGATGTCACATTGCTTTGATATTACACTTAATTGAACAGTTGCAGTAGTCTTTCTTGAGATGAACATCCCACATGGATTTACTCATGTAAAAATGTTTGGTACACATGTCTGTTTAAATATAAAGTCGTATTAGATCTACTTTTTTTTAAAGAATGATTCTAAATAATTCATGGTTACCTTATGACAGCTTTCTGCGTTCTTTACCCTTTCAGTGTTTTTTAAGGTTATCTCTCTGTACTTTTCATTTCTTCTTTCATTTAAGTTTGTGTAATTAACATCGCATTCAGAAGATTCCAGCAACTCGTCCTCGATCAGATGTTCTTTACAAAGTATCAACTGATAACTGCCTTCGTTGTCCTTCCGGGCAGTTCTGCCCTTTATCTGAGTTTCTTCTTTCATATCAAGAGAAAAGAATGTCTGTATGACGTGCACTCCCCCATTCTTCTCCACGGTGAGACTCGATTTGAAATCAACACCCCGGCCCATGCCTCTTGATGCCAATGTCACTGTTTTTGTAATACCCGCTTCATCAATGTACTTCTTTTTCAACCAATATTCTGTGTCTTCTGTCAGAACAAAAAAGCGATCATATTTACTGAAGAATCTTTTCTTGAATTCGTTTATTTCGGCACTCGTATCAAAGAATATCAACACTGACCGTCCCATGTTGATCTTACGATTCGTTTGAGTATCAATTTCATAAAGCCATCTTTCCTTTGAATCAAGACACGTGAACTCATTCTGCATGTCGAATGTTACTTTAGAATGACCAAAAAACGACGGCATGCTAGAAATTTGTTTGATACTGTAAGAATCATTCAGCACCTTCTTCTCTTCTTCATTTAAGTCTGTCAATGTACCACTAACTCCCAAAATCAGGGCATATTTCTGAGGCAATCTTGCATACGACACTCTTCCACAATCTATGAAGAAATAACCATAATTTTGATAAGATTTGTGGTCAAAATCCTTTTTCTTAAGTCTGAAATAATTGAAAGTGTTAAAATAATGATAGCAAGTATTTACAGAATAGACTTCATTATCCTCTCTGCATACTAAGAATCCATCTTCATTAATTTTAAATTTATTAATAAACCAATCCGATTCAGTTCCATTTGCAACTGATGTTGCCTCGTCAATCATCCAGTTAATATGCTCATCAAACAGAGACTGGTTTGTGTATTCCTTTTCAGAAATATTAACACCCTCCTTTTTTAAAAGTTTGTATTTTTCTGGGTTTAACAGGAAATTGTTGAATTCCTCAAAATCTTCATTTCGTTTTTCAACCTCACTTCTAATGAATTTCTTTATCATATCAGAAATTGAGCTTTTGTTATAAACATTACCTTTAGTTACCTCCCAAAGTTTTTCTTGGATACTGCATAGAGCTGCCAATTTCACTAAGGAACACGGAAAGTAAGTATTGCTGTAAAACTTTTCAGTAAAGAATACATCGACTTCGTCAATCAGTAATATAGTATTACTGACATCAACACAATTTATAATTCCATTTTGTGCTTTGCAGTGATTTAGGATGCGATCCCTAACCAACTCTCGCAAGCCTTGTTTCTTCCCATTCACTTCTGGCTGAAGCACCTCATTGGCCATCTCCTCAAATGATCCATAAATTATTCTGTCAGAAATTCCAAAAATCTGAAAAAACTCTTTGAAGTCTTGTTCATCTCGACTGGCCAAGTATTTACTGTAACAAACAAGACGCACGTTGCGTCCCATCAGAGCCAACAGGCAAGACAGTAGTCCCAGAATCACAGATTTGCCTTGTCCTGTTAACACCTGTGCTAGATGGTTGTGCGCAGAACCCTCGTCCACACTCAACAACCTCAGAATGCACAGAATCTGAATGCAATGCGGCTTTAAACTCTTCCCAGTGCTTGCAATGTCTGTTGATTGTTGTATAGACCAGACAGCAGCCAGCCCTGCAAGGAGTTCTGGAAGTGGTTTCCTTTTCGAATTCTCGTCCCAAACACGAGTTGACTTTTGTTCTGCTAGTTTTTGTACGTTTTTAACAATGAACCTGATTTTATCATCATGGCTTCTGTTGAAAGTTTCCTCCACATAGAAATTAAACCTTTTTTGATAGACATCGTAACGATTTTCCAGTTTTGCTAAGTTCGGTGTATCATTCATCTGCTTGTATAGTTCTAAAGCTTTATTTATATCAATTTCATCTTGCTTTCTCAAATATGAAAATGATTCTCCTACGACACATATACGATTTTTGAAACTATCGCATGAGCTGGTGTTTTTTACAGCGGATATGAATGGCTGCGTACTATCCTTTTTAAATTCATCAAATGATACATAATCGGGTTGCTCTCTTAGGTAATGGAAAGACTTCCTCAAGGCCGAAAACAAATCACTCGTTGCTTTCAACTTTTTATCGTCACTATCGTTAGTCCAATTCTCTTGACAGAGTAAGTCGTTAATGACGGCCAACAAATCCTCAACCACTTCGATCAAGTAGTGGCGAGGGAGATCATTGACTCCCTTTCTTTTGATAAATCCTTCAGGATCTAGAATTTTGTACGATCGTTTACTTTCATTAACCACTTGTGCTTCTGTTAACCAATGAGCATTCCCCTCGCATTTAATGAACCAGTTGAAATCTATCCCGTCCAGATCCTGTAGAAAATCATTGTATGATCTGAAACACTCAATCAACACCTCTGGTTTGGCATCTTTGCACAGCATTTTATCAACAATGCTGACCAGCTCTCTGGATATCCCCTGCATATTTGATTTGAAAGGTTCATAGGCAAATTTCATGGGGAATTTTGTTATCACACACTCTTTCTGCTCCCAGTACTCGTTGTACACATCCACTAAGACTCTGAAGTCATTCATATCTCCCTCTGAGATGGCCTTCTTAAAATGATCCACTTGTCGTCTTAAAATGTCTTCAATAATTTCTGAGTGAGACGCTTTTGAAAAGTGCGGTATCGTCAGAGTGATGAATCTAGTGGTATTGTGAGTTAGCACTCGAAAAGACTCAAAGCACTCACTTTTTGTTTTAGTCACGAAATCTGTGTAACCCTCCAGAAGAGGCCTAAATAACTGGACTTGTTCTTCGGACAACAGACCAGAAAGAGCATCGTCAAGAATATGAACCCATATCCAACGGTCTTCTTTCGCTCCATCAACAGAATTGGTCTCTCTTTGCTCCAATGACCCTGTATTGACAATCTTTTGTAAGACTTGAAAATTGTACGTGGATTTCCTCTTGCTATAATCACAGCCAGGTTTTAAAAACATCATCTGTTTAAAAAGAAAGTGGTACTGTCGTAGGAGGACATCGTTCAGAGG
Organism: Catonia carolina; assembly: GCA_035578175.1. Lineage (NCBI taxonomy): Eukaryota > Metazoa > Arthropoda > Insecta > Hemiptera > Achilidae > Catonia > Catonia carolina. The sequence goes on along the minus strand of JAQMRL010000001.1, from coordinate 283,028,212 downwards.
TGCAGGAGAATGCCAGTCTATGGAATCTGATAAAATAAATCCACCTCGGTTTTTGATAAGTAAATCGCTGGCACAAACATTTGCTTTGTTGATGATCTCATCAATTACTTCCTTAAAACTTTTGCAAAGATAAAAGTAAACAGGGTGAGTCAAAGGCACATACTTTTTCAGTGTCACCTGGTTTGTGCCATTTGAAGATTCCTTTAAATTACATTTCCTTATTCGCTGAACTTTTTTAAACAATGCATTCCATGAATCATTTACGAGATCAAGAAATGGTGGCTCGCTCATCATCTCACGTAGATCTGAAAACAGCATGATGTCTTTACTACAGACATGAATCACCAACTGGTCATCCAGATTTCTGAGTGATTCACTGATCGAACCCAGATGGTCTTTCGATCCTATTGATGGCATCAGAAGAAATTTGTCAACTAAGATTTTTCTGTGACTGTTCATCCCTTCTTTATATATTTTCTTCAGTTCTTTTGGTAAATTCAAGGTACATGCAAATTCAGGCAGATCACGGCTTCTTGCACAGAAATCATTTTCTTTCTTGAGCAAACGTTCGCAGATATTGATAAGCTCACTTGAAATACACTTATTATCGATTATGTCCTTCAATACAGATTTATTTGACGGATGTTCTTGGTTATGCAATATGTGCGAAATCTGAAAAAGATCTTCAGCGTAAGCCATATTATCCACAGACTTTCCACGTCTATGTAGAAAAAGCTGCTTCAATTCATCAACAGCATTGTTTCTGTTGTCTAACAATCTATCTCTTATTATTTCAAGTAACTCAATTCTTTTAAAGAAATTCACTTTGATGTCCACTAAAGAGCGACCAAAATCCACCTGTTCAAGTTTGTGGAAACGGATACGTGCAATAAAATCATCCTCATCAAAAGTAAACAAAAATCCTGGATTTTGTTTCCTGCCATAGACAGTTTTCTTCTCATGCGGGTGAATAAACTGAAATGACCTCAACTCTATCAACTTGCGGTCATTCCATTTTCCTTCCACGTACTCTTCATGATTACCAAAACACCTCCTGGTAACACTGACTTCTGAGTAGTAGTTGATGGCATCATGAAATTCTTCATCGTCACAATCAACTGAAGGCGAGGTCACTGTTGTCTGCTGTATCTCATGACTTCGAAAGAACTGAAATGATAAAAGCAAAAACTCTTACACTAATGCATGTGAAATTTTAAACTATTGTGTTCTCAAACAACAAGCAGACGGTTTAGCTACTTTGCCTCGTAGCTCAGAATGCAGTATTCAAAAACAGCATCAATAATTTACATTAATTTACTACCTTTGGGGTGCTTTTGTCACCAACCCTTCAACTACCAGCATTTAAAAGGCTCGGAATTTTATAAAACTTATTGGTAATGTTAGTACCTTAACTTCAGGTGCCTAGCACACTCAGTCAGACCATATCCATGACAGATTTAAGTGAAACCCAATTACAGATGTCAATGAAACATGCAACCAAAAACAGAAAAATTCTCTTGACTGCACCCACAAGAGATCAAACATACAAGTTTGAGAGTTGGTCAAACTTGCAAGAACACTTTGACAAAAGATCACGCACCCTCAACTTCAGGAACCAACCAAAGCTGCAACGGAAACAAGATCAGATAGACAGGAACATGGAATGTCAAGTGCTCTACGACATGAAGATGCAATTGGGCTGCTATAAATAAAACACGTACATTACACTTAGGAAGGAGGCAAGAAGGAAAACACGTTCAGTGCCTCCCTTCAGGTGAAAAATGTACTGAAAAGGTCGAAAACTTTGGAATGACAAATAGAAACATGAAAATGAGAAATTCACACCACTAAATGGAAAATAAAAACTATGAGTACTTCAAAAACACATAAATTTCTACAAAATCACATGAAGCAACATTATGGCTACAGTGGGGCCAAAGAAAACCTGCCACTAACTGTCAATGGGTTTTCCCCTGGGTGACTGAAAAATCATTGATGATTTCATGATGTAATTTGGCCATGACAGGAAAAACACAAATCACCAATCTTCTCTGCAGACTTTAAACTCTGGTTTTCTTTTAGACCACAGCAATCTGATAAACAGCAAAATAAAATCACACACGTTTTTTATGCTATTCACAATTTCTCACAATGTGCAGAAAATTATAACAACTCTGTCATGTAGCTGTGACACATTATCACTGCTAGGCCGAAAAGATCCTAATCACTTTCAGTTGATTAGGACGGAGTAGCTGTATACAGGATGTATTTGACATGATGCACACATACACTACAATAATAATACGTATTGTAAATTACACTGTATTGTTTTGGAACTGATAATTTTTGCCGCAGCAATAAAATATTCATGTGATTAAATTAGTTTTATTGGCTTTCATGAGACTCTAAGTATAATCTTGAACATTGTTAATAAAGATAATCCTCATTCTGTTCCTAATTAACATGATTAAAAACAACATATCCAACATACCTTTGAAAGTTTACCTTGTACACCATTAAATAATTTTGAAAATGAAAATGGTGGTGGTTGGATCACGTGCTGTGCAGATTGTGGTGGAAATGGTGGAAATTGTGCTGCAGGTACTGTAGATGCTTGTGGCAATGGTGAAAATTGTGCTGCAGGTACTACAGATGTTTGTGGAAATGGTAGAAATCGTGCTGCAGGTACTGTAGATGTTTGTGGCAATGATGGAAATTCTGCTGCAGGAACTACAGATGTTTGTGGCAATGGTGGAAATTGTGCTCCAGGTACTGTAAATGCTTGTGGCAATGGTGGAAATTGTCTTGCTGGTACTGTAGATGTTTGTGGCAATGATGGAAATTGTGCTGCAGGTACTGTAGATGTTTGTGGAAATTGTGCTGCAGGTACTGTAGAAGTTTGTAACAACGGTGAAAATTGTGCTGCAGGTACTGTAGAAGTTTGTGGCAATGGTGGAAATTGTGCTGCAGGTACTGTAGATGTTTGTGGCAACGGAAATGATTGTTGAGTATCACCACCACCATCAGACGGTAGGTTATGAAGTGAAGAAGATTGCACCAGTGTTGTGTGACCATATGGCACATGGTTTAGTTTTTCCATCAACTCCTGGCATGCTTTCTTTGCTGCAAATTCCTGTGCTTCTTTTAACTCATAAAATTCATATCCACTTGAAAAATTGAGATTGCTCCCAACCTTAAACATAAAAATTTATAACAGGTTTATTACCACCCCATTCATGATCAGTTCTCTTTTGAATTTGTTAAAAAACCATAACTAATTTAATTTAATAATAATAGCTCTCCCAAAAGCGCCTTTAAGGTGCAATGAAATACATCATGCAGCCATCTTTGTAAAAATGCTCAAATAGTGTATCTCCAATATGGACCCGGATGGACTATTGATTTCGGATGACTGCTGGATTCTCCGTATCTACTTGAGGAGCTGTACGATAACAATACATAATTATACTCTGTACAACATTTTGACAAATGTCGGCCACAATACACACAACACAAAAGATAACTTTTAATACACAACAGAAAACAACAAACTAAGAAAATTTAAAAAATGTTTGGATGCTAGTGACAATTCAACGAATTAAGGGTAATCGCATGGTGAAGAGTGAGAGATCGAGGTAGAGATTGAAGTGGTGGTGGGGGTAGAGGTATAGGCAGAGGGAGTGTCGCATAGTGAAGAGGGTTACCGCGCTGCTTTCTCACACGATTTGAGGGCAGTCTTTCTCCGTCTAGCGTAACCTCTCATTATGACCTGCATACATTCTAGACGCACTTCACTCACTGTGTTGCAAGGAGAGAGGTTGTTAGGATAGTTAATCTTTTTACAATGTTAAGCGACAGTAGTGAAGATAGTGATGACATGTCAACAGCGTGGAAATGGTGGCTGATTGGCACTTTAAGTAATCGTGAGTTTAGTGTTCATCCCATAAAGCAAGTGCGACAAGATCTGGGAGAATATCACCACCTTTTTTTTGCAACTTAAGGAATACCCAGACAATTTCCAAGAATACATGAGGAATGACTCTTGAAACATTTTCATACATTTCCGACAACATATCACCAAAGTTGAAAAACTGTACAAAATACTGCAACCTTCATGTCACCTATGGCCTTAAACGGACCAATCACAGAGAAGCCGCTTGATACACCGCGCTGGACACCGCTCCAAAAGACAAACTATTTTGTCTTCAAAAGCGGGCGGGCAAGACCTCCTGGACAGCCGCGAGCTACACCTCTACCTCGACCTCTTCACTATGCGCGCGCTCTAAGACTGCCCTAAGATTACCCTAAGACTGCAGGTAAAGGCCGGAGCATAGTGGCCTAGAACTCAGCACAGAGCCAACTGATGACTTTTGGCCATATCCTCCGTCATCTGCTGTGGTCCGCTCTACGACAGTTCACATTACTAAAAGTTCTGGATTTAATCTTCTTGAACGGTCTTACACAATATTTGAAATCTGTTAATCCATCAGTTGATGAATTGAACAGCAAACTGAGACGAAGCTTTGGGTGCAAGTTTCACGGCAATAGCTTAAGGTAGTCCCAACTTATTTCTGGATTAAGTTTGTTTTTTAAAAATTATATTAGATTAATAACGTTTATAGTTTGTAAAAAATTATTGAACTAAATAAAATAATTATACAAAACACGTACGCTAATATTAAAGATATTACGTGTTAATAGTCTTTGTAAAAGCTATTTATAAGTCTTTCTTTTTAACAATCGTTTCTACATTACTTATAATTAAGTAATATCGATGTGTAGTAGTAATTTACTTTTAACATCGTAAGTAATTTACTTTTAATAGTAATCTACTAGTAATAATTTAATATATTAATTTACTAATTATTTATATTTATACTAATTTACTAATAATAATAATTTACTAGTAATTTACTTTTAACATCTGCCCATAACAGACAGGTGGAGTGTCAAATTATTTACACTCACTCTGTTCGTTGCAGGGTTAAAATAAACAGTTGTGTTTCTTATCACATGGTCACCCAATTAAATGACTGAATCGTTTAAGAACAGAAGAGGTAGAGGTGTAAAAGACACTAATCAGAGTTATCTCCTCTGAAAGTAATGAATTTCATTATACAGCCAGACCCTGGGGTGAATGAAGTTAAGGTGTCATTTGCAGAGGGGGAATATGTGTTTTTCAGATGGCCCGGCATACTGATAAGCGTACTTTTCCATTCAGTGAGTGTTGGCAATGGTAAACCACCTCACTCCTCATTTCACTTAGTAAACCTCTACAGGTTCCAACCAGCCTTTCGGCTGATGACTTTAACATCAACATTGTAAGATTTATTATTCATACCAAATACTGTAAAACTTCACTAATTGGGAATTCGCGGTAATTTGGATTGTCAACTAGTACTACAGTTGATCTACTGTAAGAGTACCCCGCGCGAGGCAAGCGCCTACAGGTTGTAAATGAAAGTTTTACACTTGTTAGCGCGTATCTACCTCTCCGCCTGACAAATTATCTTGCCCTACATTCCATCATAAAAATATACATCCAACTAAAATAAACATTATCCTTTAACCGTTTTCAATTATATCGTTCAGATTTCTTGTAATTATTGTAGTTTCATAGAGCGACTCCTTAATTAATTATTATTTTAACCATTAAATTTTCAAAACAATTTTGTTCTACTTTTTAATGTTTACCGCTTTTATGTTTCAAAAACTCAACACATTCACTATCATGCATGTTAACAAAACACAGCTTAACAAAACTTTTCAACATCAGTCTACAAAAAAATCGAAACAAACCGATACAATTCCAAAAGATAACTGATGAAACTAAAAATGAGTTAAACACATGCAAGTGCAAACAGTTGTATTAAACTAGTCACAGACATTAAATATTTTAATGATATGAAATAAACAATCTGAAAATGATGAACAACGAATCACTGGAACTGTTTACTGTCCTGTTATAACTCAAGCACATTAGTCTTATACTGCTTGTGACCAAAAATATAACTGAGTATAATGAAAACCTACTAATCATATATAATAATGTAATAATAGTAAATAATGTAACAAAAAATAACAATAGTTAAAGTTTTAGTTATTAATGGTAAACTAATGTTTGATTTATAAAACTTTTGTAACAAATGAATTGAACATGTTTTTATTTTATTAAGCATAAAGTTAATTAGCGTTCCTAATTTGTTCCTATTTTGTGTACGTTCCAATCTGTTCAATTCAGAACAATAAGCAACCCCATGACCCAATGAGATGAGGATATGTATGACGTGTTAATGAGGTGTAGTCTTGTACAGACCCAGGCCGACCATTCCAGAGAGAGTATGGTTAATTAAACCCCAACCATGAAAGTACACCGGTAACCACTGTCTAGTATTCAAATCCGTATAAACTACCTTTACTAGGATTTGAACCAGGAACCTTCGTCTCCGAATTAGTGTTGTATGGAATTTTGTTTTTGATCATGTTGTGCGTATTATTATTGAATACGCATGCGCACTTGTATTGCTGGTTGCCTACGTCGGAGTACTCTTAGCGTAGACAGACTATTTTTTTTTTTTTTTTTTTTTTTTTTTTTTTGCTACTTGCATCCTGGAGACTCCAAAGGGAGTATAGGACATGTCAAGGTAAAATTGATGAACTGAAAGTTTATCACCAATGTAATAAATTTACTACTTACCACCAAAATTTGTTTTTGCTACTGCTTACTTCAGTAGGCTTGTCATGAACCCTAATTAATTAAATATCACACACAATAAATAATAAAAATAAATCAAACACAATGATAAATTCATCACTTACCAATAATTTCCCCCTACCACTGGTTAACTCAGCAGGCTTGTCATGAACCCCTTTGTATCAAATTGTACACAATATTTGTTTAATTCAAGTTAAATACCAAAACTATTTAGAAAGGAATTCGTGCACACTGTAAAATGTTTCATCAATCAAATATTGTTTTAGCTTTTTTTTAAAATGACTTAAATTGTCACAACTTTTTAAACCTTGAGGCAATTTATTGATGTATTTTCTACCTGCATAAGTTGGTTTTTGTTCAAACAATTTAGTGTTGTGATTAGCAACATAATAATCGATTCTGTTTCTTGTGTAGTGGTTGTGAACATCTAAATTCTGTAAAAAGGTATTTTTCTTTACGTACATTATCACTTCAAAAATGTACAAAGAAGGAACCGTGAGCAATTGCAGATCTTTAAATAGTGATCTGCATGAGGTAAGGTGGTTGACTCCCATCATACACCTAATAGCTTTTTTCTGTATTTTAAAAACTCTTTCCATGTTACCCTGTGATGAATTACCCCATACTAATATGGCATACCTGATATGAGATAAAATTAAACCATGATAAGCTGCTATAAGCAATTTTTTATCATTTAATCTGGCAATTTGTTTTAATGCAAATACCCCAGATGATATTTTACTACAAATTTGATTGGTGTAATAATCCCAAGATAGGGTCCTATCTAGTGACACTCCTAGAAACTTCACTGTTTGCACATGATCTAGGATATTATTTTGTATCAAGGTATTTTGTATCTATAGGTAGGGGTTATCAATCAGCGGCCTTGGAACAAACTCTTGTACGATAAGCAATGTGAATTTGATCTTGTGAGGCTAGAAGATGAAACTTTCAGAGGACCTTTTGGTAGAGAGAACGTCCAGGGAATAAGGCAATGGTTGGCAATACTTGAAGATGAATTTGGAGCTGAATACTTAAATGAAGATGAAATCGTAGCCTAGATACAAAAAAATCATGAAGAGATAGATGTTGAAATGAAGATGATAGTCATAATCATCTGTCAAGGATTAGGCTAAATGGTCTGTTCCAGCATCTTCTCTTTTTAGGTCTTCCCAAGCCATCAAGATGGTAGTGACAATGAAATATACATTGCTTGAGTCCAGCTCCGTGTAGTTAAAAGGAATGTAATGCGTTGTTATAGTAGTGGGACAATAAATGAGTTAGTAGCGTTTCACAGCTGATGCATTTTTAGTTGTAGCGTGTAGACTACTAACTAGACTAAAAAACTATTTAGACTAACTATCTACAAAAAACACAGTTTTTTTGTACAAAGTCCTCAGACAAACTCCCACTAAAAACAAAAAACGGTAAAATTGTACAAGGCAATGAGTTCAAATATCTAGGAGAAATTATGCAAAAATCTGGTCTCAACACAAAGTCAAATGAGGAAAGAGTCTCAAAGTTACAGAAAGCGTACAAACTCACCTGGTCTCACTACAATAAAAAATGCATCTCCACAGCTGCAAAGTTACGACACTACAATACGGTGGTCCTACCAGAAGCCTTATATGCATCAGAAACCACAAGTACCAGGGGAATGGCAAAAATTAAAGACATTGAAAAGCAAGAAAGGAAAATTCTGAGGAAAATACACGGTGTAGTTTTCAGAGAAAACTTCTGCTAAAAAAGACCCACAGAAGAACTATACAGGCATACTGAAACCATCACGACATTCACCAGAAAACACAGAGTGAGGTTTTTTACACATATAGCCAGAATGAGTGACACCAGACTGACAAAAAGAATATTAAACATAATTTCCACTTCAAAGTTGGGCACCTCTTGGTACAGAGAAACTATGGAAGACCTGCAAGAATTGTGCATCACAATAGAAGACATTCACGACCGCAAAATTTGTAGAGAAAAAAATCAGAAACCAGGAAATTCAGTTCAGATCGCAAGCCAAAAGAAGTGGGCGAAAATAGACAGACAAAGAGAAAAAAACGCAAAGTGAGAGGATGAAAGGTTTTTGGGAAACTAAAAGGAGGAACAGAGCCACCACCAACAGCTAGATTTTTGTGTTTTTAGCGCTCTTCTTAAGGCGAATATACACAAATAATAATAATAATAATAAATATATGTAATAAATACAAACAAATATGTTAAATACGGAAAGTTTGCAAACGAATTTTTTGTAAGAGAGTAATACAACAATCGTATTCCCAGCATGCATCACTCATTCATTATATCTCACCCGCACCCCCTTCACCCCGCAACTACACACAGCTTGGAACCACACAATATGTAAACTTGTAGAATATGAAAAACATATTTTTCTACAACGTTTAATTCAGCACCAATTAGTGATTTTCTGTATTTTGCTCATCGAAATCGATAAAACACTGGAATTTTCAAAATTGCAGCTTTAGTATGTATTTTATGACAAAAGTTTAATGCCTAAAGTTATCTTCTTCTTCTGTTGGTGCCTATCCTCTGTGGATGTTGGCAATCATATTAGTCCACATGACTTTATTTACAGCTGCTCTGAATAATTGTACGCTCGTCATTCCTGTCCATTGCCTGATGTTCTTCAGCCACGACATCCGCCGACGGCCGTGAGATCGACTACCTTCAATCTTGCCTTGCAATATAAGTTGAATTAGCTGATATTTTCTGTTTCTCAACACATGCCCTAAATAAGCCATCTTCCTGACTTTTATGTTTGGCAGGATTTCCATGGCTTTTTGCATACGTTGCAAGACGGTGTTGTTTGTGACATGGTAGGTGTACGATATCCTGAGCATTCGGCGGTAGCACCACAGTTTGAAGGCCTCGAGTCGTCTAGATGTTGCATCGGTTAGGGTCCAAGCTTCCACTCCGTACAGAAGAGTCGAAAACACATAGCATCTCAGAAATCGTGATATTATACCAATGTTCAAGTGCATATTACACAAAATTTTCCGGAGACGATTGAATACTGCTCTTGCCTTCTCTACGCGGCACCTAATTTCCTGCGAGTGGTCCCATTCCTTGTTTAAATTACATCCTAGATAGGCAACTTTGTGTACTATTTCAAGCGTCTCATCATTTGATGTAAATCAATGCTGTATTCCATCATTTTTGCTTACTATTAGTATTTTGGTTTTCTTGCTGTTTAACTTCATGCCGTATCGTATTAAAGTTATAGGAAATTAAAAAACCTTTAACTTTTATTTCAAACATTTTTCTCTACAGAGCCTAGTTTAGCAACAATTTTTCAGTGATTTACCGTAATTTAAGTTCTACAGAGGTTGATTTTCATTTTGCCTCTTTCACTCATGATTAAAATTAGATTATGTTTTCCTTTTTACATAGTTTACTCATGATTAATCATAAGTTATATTGTTCATTATCTACACTGTCAAGAGAAAGTTATGTGTGTTTCACACAAGATTTTTTTTAAATAATAATATTATTTATTCCCATAATATTACACATTACATAAAAAATAAATTACGATAGTACAAAATTTCTTACAGTATACTATCCTATTACGCTAGAGGTGGTGGAAATATCCCATCCAACTGTGGACGAAACCATCTACTAGGATGGGTTCTGCTCATAACAAACAGGTGGAGTGTCAAATTATTTACACTCAATCTGTTCGTTGCAGGGCTAAAATAAATAGTTCTGTTTCTTATCACATGGTCATCCATGACCCAAATGTCTGAATCATTTAAGAACAGAAGAGGTAGAGGTGTAAAAGACACTAATCTCCTCTGAAAGTAATGAATTTCATTATACAGCCAGACCCTGTGGTGAATGAAGTGAAGGTGTCATTTGCAGAGCGGAAAATATGTGCTCTTCAGAGGGCCCGGCTTGCTGATAAGCGTACTTTTCTTCCACTCAGTGAGAAAGGCCAATGGTGAACCACCTCACTCCTCGTTTTACTTAGTAAAACCTCTACAGGTTCAAACCAGCCTACAGGCTGATCACCTAAACAACAACTGGATGGGTAAATTATTACAAGGTGTCAATAATTTAGTGACATGTAACTAATTGATGGCCTGTCAACTACCCCTTCACAATGTATGTACAATTACATGCAATTGGTGGTTGATTGAAGGTATGGAATTTCTTTTAATGAATTTGGAGCTTCCAAAATAAAATAAACATGATAGGTGTAATAACAGAAATTATCGATTAATTAAAACATAAACTTTAATCTATTAGAACTAAAATGTAATTTAATTAATTGGAAGAAAGGTGCAAGAAACATGAAAACAGTAGTTTTAAAATTAGGACATTTTTATGAGTTCCATATCAAACATGTTCACACAACAGGCCCAAGTCAAATAAAATTAGACCGATATTATTGTACAACTTAATACAAAATCTGGTGTGAAACACTCACACAATTTTCTCTTGCCAATGCAAATAATTAACAATATAACCTACCGTTAGTAATAAAACATTAAAAATAAACAAAAAACTAACCTTAACATAACCTTATTTTAATCATGAGTGAAAGACGCAAAATGAAAATCAACCTCAGTTTGGCTTAAAAATACGGTAAATCACTCTTCACGCTAAACTAGGCTCTGTAGAGAAAAATGCTCTAAATAAAACTTGTTGATCTTTCAATTTCCTATAAATTTGATTATACCTTTTTGTGGTATAATGCATAATAAGGCTGAAATCTTTAAAAAAATCTATTTTTTACAAAATTTTGTAAGAAAAAAACAGAAAATTGCTAATTACCGCTTAACTAATCGTTATACAAAAAAATGTTTGAAATGAAAGTTGCAGAATTTTAATTCTCTACAACTTTTACTAAATACATTTTTGCGCTAAATTGCATAATCCAGTCGCAATCTTAAAAACAATTTTTTTACGTAAAAACTGCCTCTCCAAGAATTTCAGCAGACATGATGCCTGCCCTATCTTGTAAAGCTTAAAGAATTTAGTAAACCAGGCAATTTAAAAAAAATTGTAGGACCCGTTTTTGAGAAAATCGCAAAGAAGTGAAAATAACACGAACAAAACTACAACTTCCGGTTGACCAATTTTGATGACAATGTTCGTGTCGGGTTCGGTAGTGGTACCTAATTTAAGTTTCAAGTTCGTAGGATGTTCCGTTCTTGAGATATTTTGTTCTTACACACACAGACCAATCACTAAAAACTAAATTTTGTGTTCAGGGGGTCTAAAAATGTGTATGTTCGGTTAAAACTTAATTTTGAAAAATCGACATGAAAACAATACTTTCCTTCCTATATAAGAGAAAGTAAAAATTAAAATATAGCAGCCATCTAATAAGTTGAAATTAAGGGATGAGAATTTTATTTTATTTTATTTTTTAGGGGATTTTATAGAATGGGTCCAAGTTGAAATATTGATAGCAGGTCAGTCATTATGCTGTATTCAAAAAATGCTTCGTAGTAGCAACTCACACTTATAATTTTGATGTAATCAGCCTAGACTTAATTTTAAAACATTTTCAACTAAAATACCCCCAAAAGCGTACACCACACTTCTTTACGGAACATGAGTTGTACTGATACATGTTTCAGCAGCACTGGTACACAAGTTGGAGGTTAACATAAATTTTGCTTTTCAAAAGCGGTTTCTCAGTTTGCAGTAATAATGAAGGCTCTTTAATCTTGTGCAACAGACTAATCATTGGTGGAACAGAAATAAAAATCACGGTGCAAGTTGAGAAATCATTGGTGCAACACAAAAATATTTGCAAAGTAGCTTTGTGGAACAAGTCACAGGCAAAACAAGCTGTCACAATCTCCCGTGTTTTGGCAAAAGGTGTATGTGAAAAAAATCGGTTTTATTTTTATTTACAATTCTAAGGTAATTTTTTGCGCTTTTTTCAAAAATCCTATTGCCAAGTCTGTACGAGTTATAGTTTTCAAGATACAATGATGGCAAAAAGCTGTATGTACGTCTATTTTGAGAAATTTTAGAGGCAAAATGGTGTATGTGTTAATAAATTGGTAATTAAAGATTGGCACAAAGATGTATGAATTCTTTTCACCATTTTTCCTTTCTGAAAACACTGAAAATCAAATTGCTATAAAACGGGAATATGATGTATGTGCGATTAATACTTTTTACTTTAGTAAACTGTGTTGTTAAAATAGTTTTAGTCAATGGTGAAAGGGGTTAAATGGCTTATGCTTCTTTTTGGTATATTTTATAATCATTTGCATTTAGAGAAAGGCACAGGCAGAAGAGATGTATGCGCAAATAATACCTTTTGCCTATGAAATGCTGAAAATTAACTAGGCTATCCAAAAAAAAAAAAAACATAGAAAAAGGTGTACCTATACCATATTTTAAATTATGTTTACTGCTGCTCGTGAACAGTCATTCCATGTGGCAAAAAGGTGTATGAACTTAAAACACCGTTTTGCCGCTCATAAACAATGAGATTTTGTTTCGGTGTTAGTTTCAGATTATGTCCAATCTTAGGCTGTATATTCATACAGTCTAAGGTAATCTATTCATGCTATTCTATTCTTCTATTCATGCTAAGGCAAAAAGGGGTAAATGGACTTTACAGTTTTTTGCCAATATAGACTGCGTTTGATGCAAATTAATGAAATGGCTGTAAACAGTGGGTACACCTTTCTGCCATAGTTTCACTTATTTTTATGGATATTTTCCCATTAAGGCAAAATGGTTTAACTGAGTTTTTAGGGTTTTAACAAAATTTTTTACAAATTTTGACTATATAGTCATAAACAGAACATTAAAAACTATAGCAATACATAAAGTACTCAATTAGAAAGTCATTTACAACAAAACAGCCGCAATTTAAACTTTGAATGCAATATCTGAAAAGTTGTGTTTTTGGGATACACCTTTTTGCCTTTTTAGGGGAGAAATGATCATACCAATATTATTTTTCACTAATTACTAAGATGGAGTGACTCACCTTCACTTGGCATCCATACAACAATGGCAGTGTGCTTGAAGTTACAGTCCAGTGGTAGTGTGGGGGTGGCCAGCCTCTCTCTTGACAATATTCTCCTAGTCTGTTTATGTACAGCTCCATTCTCTCCTTCAGTTTGCTCTCCTCCTCGTTGATACACTGGAGCTCATCTACAGGCTACCTGCAAATAAAAGCAAAGTGTAATCAACTACAGTCAATGGTGGATATGTAACAAAAATCGAAAAGGGTCAATCCATATTAAATGGTCCATAGAGGAATAAATTAGTTACTTCAGTGTTTTTTTTTACGGAGGACTCCATTGTTAAAAGAGTTCAGAACTATGATTGATTTTTCCCTTTCAAAAATCATAGGCATATTTATATCATGACTATAGTCCAGCCTCTCTTAGTTTGCTCCTAATGTAAACAAATAATGACGTCACTGAGCATGCGCATTATATCAAAATGAGTACACACTGATTAAATAGTAACAACAAAATACTTTCAAAAGTATTTAAATAGAAAATACTTTTAAAAGTATTTTTATAAATGAAATTGTTAGGCCTACATCATATCATGACTGATGTTTTAAGTACTTTTTAAGTACTTATAATTTAAAACATAGTAAACTTAATATGAATACCTTATCCATAAAGTCGCGGACTTTAGCGTGCATCCTATAGTAGCTGGCTTTGGTTTGTTGACAGTAAGAGCAAACTAAGAACGGCTGTAAGTATTTTGTAAGTATTTTTTACATTTATATAAACATTCGTGTTAAATGCAATAAATTTGTTGAGGTTAACTTACAGACTTAAAATAAAAACCGCCTTTTTTCAGCACATTCTGGACTATATCATAGACACACCATTGCAATATTTAATCAAGAACAATAAAGCACAATATGCACTTGAACTTTGTTGTTGTTTAGGTCATCAGCCTGGTTGGCTGGTTTGAACCTGTAGAGGTTTTACTAAGTAAAACGAGGAGTGAGGTGGTTTACCATTGCCAACACTCACTGAATGGAAAAGTATGCTTATCAGCATGCCGGGCCCTCTGCAAAGCACATATTTTCCACTCTGCAAATGACACCTTCACTTCATTCACCACAGGGTCTGGCTGTATAATGAAATTCATTACTTTCAGAGGAGATAACTCTGATTAGTGTCTTTTACACCTCTACCTCTTCTATTCTTAAACGATTCAGTCATTTAATTGGGTGACCATGTGATAAGAAACACAACTGTTTATTTTAACCCTGCAACGAACAGAGTGAGTGTAAATAATTTGACACTCCACCTGTCTGTTATGGGCACTTGAACTTTGTACTATTATTTATTTTACAATCAAGAAAACTTTTACATGGTAATTTTTGTTTTATAGATACCTAGCCATATTTGGGTTAATGTAAAAAAACCTCCCAGCTCTTCAACTGTTCCCATCATTTTGAAATTAGGAATTTCAGATTTCTTTCAATTTTTGACATGCAATCACTTTATTGAAGTTCCACACAGAAATCTTAAACTGATGTCTCAAACAGTTTTTTTTTCACTAGCTTTGAATTAAAAATTAAACCATCTAGGGTATTGCAAAGAGAGCAAACTTATAGCAAGTACAAAATAATTTTTTTTTCGCCCTGGAGACTCCAGGAGGAGTATAGGACATGTCAGTTATAACATCTGAAATACATATAAGAAACACACAATGTATCACTACTATCAAGAAAGAAATTATTCTTGTACGCTATAAAACGTTTCACCGATCAAGTAATTTTTCAGATTCCTTTTAAAGGAATTCAAATCCTCACAACATTTTAAAAATTGGGGTAATTTATTCATGAATTTTCTCCCTGCATAAGTAGGTTTTTGTTCAAACAATTTTGTGGAGTGATTAGCCACAAAATAATCATTTCTGTTTCTCGTGTTATGATTGTGAACATTGAAATTCTGCATAAAATTATTTTGCCTAACATACATATCATATCATCAGAAAACTGAACACTTCACTCATCTAATCTCTGTCTGTTGTAATGTTATTTTTAGCAAAGAATTCATTTTTGCAACTGTCAAGTAATTTTGTCTTTATTTTTACAGATACCCCTCATTATTTTGTTTTTAATTACAGTAAAACCATACATACTAAAAATCAGTTTCTTGAGACACCACGTCTAGTGGCTGGTGTGGTGGCAATTTTTAAAAAGGCTTAGACCTACCTTTGACTTATGCCAAAAACCATTAACCCTTTATTGGTCTTTGGTAAGTATACTTACCACTGGCAATAAGGTTGATTTTTTAAAAGAATAAGCTATGCAGTTGAACCCTTTTATGGTTTTATAGTGTTCTCTGGTAAGTAGGCTATCCTCATTTTGAAATTAGTGCGCAGCGACCATTCGCTTCATGAGTTAAACGAATGTGGTATGGATTCATGCCAGCATACGCAACCATGTTTTTTTGTTGTAACTTTTGTACAGTGCTTAACAAATGCAAGTTTTTTACGGGAAAGCAATTAGCATTCATGCTAATATAAAGTTAAGATAAGTTATTGTACAAATTTTTTCGTTATATAGGACTACAAGTTGTTTTAATAAGCATTCTTACCACTAAACATTATGTGATTACCATTTTAATAAACGTTCCTTGGTAAGTATACTTACCAGGGCTTAACATCAACAAAAAAAGATATTGCTGTTCTGGAACGAGAATACATTACTCAAGTCCCTAGAAAACGAAATTTTACATTTTACAACATGTAGCCCTATAATTTTCCCCGTAGTACTGCCCTATAAAGGGTTAATGATTTCTGTATCTACTTTTTAAGAGGAATCGAATGACACTATTTTTATTTCCAAATTAAGACTTTGATTTCTTGACTTCCAGTTTTGGGCCTCTTCCAGTCAAAATTGGAACTTCAAACTCAATTAGGCCCAATAACTTTTTGAGTAGATTACAAATCCATAAACCATTTGTCATCAAAAAGATAAAAGTTAATGTTAGGAGTTTAAAACAAACTGGTAGGTTAGAGAATTTAAAAAGAAAAATAGATAGGTTGAAGTTAGATATTGTAGGCATTAGTGAGGTACACTGGGACGATGATTAAGACTTTTGGTCAGGGGATTATAGGGTTATTAACACTAAAGCCATTGGAGGGCAGGGCAAAGTGGGTCTATTAATGAATAAAAAAATTGGACAAAGAGTGACCTACTATAAGCAGTGTAGTGATAGGATTATCATGGTTAGAGTAGATACGAAACCAAAGCCCACCACTATAGTGCAGCTCTAAGTCTTCGCACAGAGAGGAAGAAATAGAACAAGTATATGAGGAATTAGATGAAGTTATAAAATATGTCAAGGGTGATAAAAATTTGATAGTTATGGGAGACTGGAATGCAGTAGTTGGAGAAGGAAAAAAGGAAAGATAATTGGAGAATATGGTCTAGGGAAGAGAAATGACAGAAGGAGTCGGCTGGTAAATTTCTGTTCCAAATACAATTTAGTGATAGGCAGTACACTATTTAAGAATCACAAAAGGAGGTTATACACTTTGAGGATGCCGTGTGACAAGGGAAGATACCAAATAGATTACATAATGGTTAGACAAAGATTCAGAAACCAGATTATGAACTGTAAAGCCTATTCAGGTGCAGACATAGGGAGTGATCATAACTTAGTAGTAATGGATAGCAGGCTTAAACTTAAAAAACTGAAGAAGGGACAGGGAAATGCTAGGTGGGATGTAAACAAACTAAGAGAACAAGACAACCAGGTAGGTTTCCAGGAGAGTATTCAAAAAGGGACAGAAGAAAGAGGTAATGACACAAGAAGTGTAGAGGAGGAGTGGATAAACTTCAAGGAGGAGGTGGTAGTGAAAGCAGCGGAAGAATGGATAGGATATATTAAAGAAGAGGTAGGAAACCTTGGATTACTAATGATATTTTGGAACTGATGGATGAGCGAAGAAAATATAAAAACGCAAAGGATGAAAGAGGTAAAAGGTAATATTGCTACTTGAGAAATACCATAAACATAAGGTGTAAGAAAGCGAAGGAAGAGTGGATCAGAGTGAAATGTATGAAAATTGAAAGTAAAATGGTAGTTGGTAAACTAGACGCAGCTTACAGAAAAACAAGGGAAAACTTTGGAGAACGAAAGAGGAAAGCTGTTAATTTACAAAGCGCAGGGGGCAAACCATTGTTGAATGGCCAAGAGAGAGAGCTGAAAGATGGAAGGACTACATAAACCAACTCTACAGGGGAAAAGAATTTGAACATGATGCGATAGAACAAGAAACTGATGTTGAAGAAGATCAAAGGGGGACCTTATACTACGGGAAGAATTCGACTGGGCACTTAAGAATATGAATATGAATAAGACGGCAGGAGTAGATAAAATACCGTCGGAATTATTATTACGTTGTGGAGAAGTTGCTCAAAACAAATTGTACAAACTTGTGTGCAGAATGTATGAGAGTAGAGAAGTACCATCGGACTTTAAAAAAAATATTATGATTCCTATACCAAAAAAAGTTAGGAGCGGGGAAGTGTGAACATTACAGAACCATCAGCCTAACATGCCATGCATCCAAGATACTGACAAGAATTATATACAGGAGAACACAGAGTAGAAGAAGTGTTGGACGATGACCAATTTGGATTTAGAAGGAGAATGGGATTTCGACATGCAATATTGGCTCTGAGATTGATTATTGAGAAAAGGATAAAGAAAAAGAAAAATACTTAAATGGCATTTGTAGATTTAGAGAAAGCATTTGACAATTTGGATTGGAGTAAAATGTTTAAAACTTTGAAAAGGCTAGGAATTAAATACAATGAAAGGAAAGTTATCTAAGGTCTGTATAAGAATCAAACTGAGAATCAAATTGAGAATTGAGGGGTACCAAAAAGAGGCTGCTGTTAGAAAAGGTGTACAACAAGGTTGTTCTGTCACCACTACTTTTTACTTTCTCTTGCCTATATGAATATATAGGAAGGAAAGTATTGTTTTCATGTCGATTTTTCGAAATCGAGTTTTCACCGGATCTATACGTTTTCAGACCCCCTGAACCCAAAAAACATGTTTTTAGCGATTGGTCTGTGTGTGTGCGCACGCGCGCGCGCGCGCGCGTGTGTGTGTGTGTGTGTGTGTGCAAAATATCTCAAGAACGGAACATCGTACAAACTTGAAACGTGAAACTTAAGTAACATACCACTACCAGACCCGACATGAACATTTTCATCAAAATCGGTCAACCGGAAGTAGTAGTTTATTCGTGTAATTTTTCACTTTTTTGCGATTTTCTCAAAAACTGGTCCTACGATTTTTTTTTAAATCACCTCATTTACTCAATTTTTTATTCTCTACAAGATAGGGTAGGCGCCATGTTTGCTGAAATTCTGGGTGAGGCTGTTTTTACGTAAAAACATTTTCTTTTTAAGATTGCGGCTTTAATATGCATTTTAGCGCAAAACGTTATATAATAAAATTTGTAGAGAATGTAAAATTCTACAACTTTTATTTTGAACATTTTTTTGTATAGCGCTTAGTTTAGCGGTAATTAGCGGATTTCTGTTTTTTTTCTCACGAAAACGTGTTAAAAATTGATTTTTTTAAGATTTCGGTCTTAGAATGCATTTTACGACAAAAGTGTGTATAATAAAATTTGTAGGAAATTAAAAGATCTACAACTTTTATTTAGAGCTTTTTTCTCTACAGAGCCTAGTTTAGCGTGAATGAGCGATTTTCCGTATTTTTAAGCTAAACTGAGGTCGATTTTAATTTTGCGTATTTCACTAATGTTTTTTGAGGTTAGTTTTTTGTTTATTTCTAATATTTTATTACTAATGTTAGGTTTATTGTTAATTATTTGCATTGGCAAGAGAAAGTTGTGTGAGTGTTTCACACCAGATTTTTAACTTGTATATAGAAGAGGCTTTAAATGAGGTGAAGGTGAAATTTGATACAGGAATAAAAATTCAAGGAGAAACAATAAAAATGCTGAGAATCGCCGATGATATAGTAGTATTAGCTGAGACAAAGAAAGAACCAGAGGATGTCTTAAATGGAATGTATGAGATCAAGAGAAAGGATTACTTCATAAAAATTAATAAGAACAAAACGAAAATGTTGTGCAGCAGCACGAGTGGTTTAGAAGAGATAGGAAATTTAAAAGTAGGCAACGAAAACATACAGGAAGTTGGGGAATTCTGCTATCCAGGGAGTAAAATAACAAAGGATGGTAGAAGCACAAATGATATCAAAAGTAGGATTGCTCAAGCTAGAAAAGCCTTTGAAATGAAAAACAGCTTACTGACTACGGACATTGATTTACAGATTAGGAAAAATTTCTTAAAACATTATGTTTGGAGTGTAGTATTATACGGGAGTGAAACGTGGGTGATAGGGGCTGTAGAACGGAAGAGGATGGAAGCTTTTGAAATATGGTGTTATAGGAAAATGTTAAAGATTAGGTGGGTGGACAAAATAAGTAATTTAGAGGTTCTTAGGCGAGTGGATGAAAAAAGAAGTATATGGAAGCATCTTACCAAAAGAAGGGATAGGCTAGTGGGGCATATCCTAAGACATCCAGGTATTGGGCTATCAATAATGGAGGGTAACATTGAGGGAGTAAATTGTAGAGGGAGGCAAAGATTAGAATATATAAAGCAAATTACAAAAGATGTAGGGTGTTACAGGTATGTAGATATGAAACGACTTGCGCAAGATAGAACAGCTTGGAGAACTGCATCATACCAGTCGCACAAAAAAAAACCATTTGTAGCTATCTTTTACAGTTTCTGACATGTGAGTGTGACACACAGACTGACAAACAAAAATGAAAGAAAACAATTTTAAAAATTGCCACCAATAAATTTAAGGGGGGATCATAGTGCTTTTGCTACCCATGTCTTTTTTACCAAATTCATGTTCCTTTTCCTTAGAAACTATTCAGTGGAACCTTCTGACATTTTTACAGCATGTAACGGGTGATTCAAAAAGAGCGCCGGTTTTTAAACGGCTGGTAAATTTTTGTTTATCGGTTGGCAACATTGTTAGACCTCATTTC
Organism: Catonia carolina; assembly: GCA_035578175.1. Lineage (NCBI taxonomy): Eukaryota > Metazoa > Arthropoda > Insecta > Hemiptera > Achilidae > Catonia > Catonia carolina. Next base: position 283,007,457 of record JAQMRL010000001.1, on the reverse strand, counting down.
TATTTCGGAGAACATTCCGATTGACGATTCAGTTGTAGTTTCTCTTGTTCGCAGTGTAGTACTCTCGCAGTCTGTGTCTAACCATGGAGAAGTTTACTATTGCACAACGAGTGTTAATCGTCAAAATATTTTACCAGAGTGGAGAGAGTTATGCGGCTACTGTCAGGCGACTTCGCGGTACTCTAGGACGTAATGAAGCACCAAATGAATCAACAGTTCGCAGGCTCATGAAAAAGTTTTTTGAGACGGGTTCAACAGTCAACCTTAAAAGTTCTGGACGTCGTCGTTCTGGCCGAACTGAGCAGAACGTTGCGTTGGTTCGTGACAGTGTGGCTGTTAGCCCAGCAAAATCAATACGTCGCCGTTCTCAACAATTGGGTTTACGATGTTCTTCTGTACGGAGAATTCTTCGGTATGATCTCCAATATCACCCGTATAAAATTCAGTTGCTGCACGAGAAACAATGTTGTTGCTCCGTGAACGGTTCCAGGATCGCATCATTTCTCGTAATTCCGACCATCAATGGCCACCAAGGTCGTGTGACTTGACGCCTTGTGACTTTCATCTTTGGGGTCATCTGAAGTCATTGGTGTATGCCAATAAACCCCGAAACATCAATGACTTGAAGGAGGAAATTCGACGGGTTATCGGGCAAATGGAAGTCGAAACTTGTCGTGCAGTAATATCCAATTTCATGGACAGAGTTGATGCATGCCAGCGCAGTAGAGGAGGACACATACATGACATCATTTTTCATACATGAAATCGGAAGGTAAGATGAACTTGTTGATGTATTTATTTTTAGTTTTTCAATAAAATAAATCTCTTAATTTGATATATCAAAACCGGCGCTCTTTTTGAATCACCCTATAGTTATAGGTCTTATTAGTTTACTGAACCACATTTATGGTGATCCCCTTTTTTGGAGGGGGGGGGTTGGAAAAAAAATTTCTGTGACAGTTAAAAAAGAATTGTTTTTTTTTCACAATGATTTATTTTGTAACAAATTTTATCGCTTGACTGTGGTCCAGTATGTGTATCTGATACAATTTTAACTGCTGTAAAAATTTCAGGACTGTATCTTTAATAATTTTTCAGAAAAAGGAACATTTGTACAGAAAATATAAATTTTTGGTAAGACACATTTAAAGTTAGAAGTACTCAAAATTACTATATTTACATTTTAATTTTTTTTTTATTCCTAATTTGTGTACGTTGCAATCTGTTCAATTCAGAACAATAAGCAACCCCATGACCCTTTAATGGGATTAAAACAAATTGCCAGATTAAATGATAAACAATTGCTTATAGCAGCTTATCATGGTTTAATTTTATCTCATATCAGGTATGCCATACTAGTATGGGGTAATTCATCACAGGGTAACATGGGAAGAGTTTTTAAAATACAGAAAAAAGCTATTAGGTGTATGATGGGAGTCAACCACCTTACTTCATGCAGATAACTATTTAAAGAGCTGCAATTGCTCACAGTTCCTTCTTTGTACATTTTTCAAGTGATAATGTACGTAAAGAAAAATACCTTTTTACAGAATTTAGATGTTCTTAACCACTACACAAGAAACAGAATCGATTATTATGTTGCTAATCACAACACTAAATTGTTTGAACAAAAACCAACTTATGCAGGTAGAAAATACATCAATAAATTGCCTCAAGGTTTAAAAAGTTGTGACAATTTAAGTCATTTAAAAAAAAAGCTAAAACAATATTTGATTGATGAAACATTTTACAGTGTGCACGAATTCCTTTCTAAATAGTTATGGTATTTAACTTTAATTAAACAAATATTGTGTACAATTTGATACAGAGGGGTTCATGAGAAGCCTGCTAAGTTAAGCAGTTGTAGGAGGAAATTATTGGTAAATGATGAATTTATCATTGTGTTTGATTTTTTTTTTCATTGTGTGTGATATTTGATTCAATAGGGTTCATGACAAGCCTACTGAAGTAAGCAGTAGCAAAAACAATTTTTGGTGGTAAGTGATGAATTTATCATTGGTGAAGTTTATCAGTCTTATCTTGACATGTCCTATACTTCCTTTGGAGTCTCCAGAATGAAAAAAAAAAATTTCTACATTTTCTGTTAGTGTGACCTCTTCAGGAATAGTAGTGTTTGGCAGCTCAGTTCTTAACCAGAATGGAGGGTAATATTGAGGGAGTAAATTGTAGGGGGAGCAAAGATTAGAATAAAGCAAATTAAAAAAGATGTAGGGTGTTACAGGTGGATATGAAACAACTTGCGCAAGATAGAACAGCTTGGAGAACTGCATCATACCAGTCGAGAGACTGATGACAAAATAAACCATTTGTAGCTATCTTTTACAGTTTCTGACATGTGAGTGTGACACACAGACGGACAAAGGAAAATTATTTCCTAGTTTAGCGTGAAAGAGTGATTTTCCGTATTTTAAGGCAAACTGAGATCGATTTTCATTACGGGTCTTTCATATATGATTAAAATTAGGTTATGTTTATTGAGGTTAGTTTTTTGTTTATTTGTAATGTTTTATTACTAATGTTAGGTTTATTGTTAATTATTTTCACTGGCAAGAGAAAGTTGTGTGAGTGTTTCACACCAGATTTTTTACTGTTGGTCAGGGTTGATTAAAAGGCCAGAGAATTTATTCTTTGTAGGTTACAACAGAACATAATGACAAGTGAAACCGTCTCTAAAATTGATGTTTTCAACAGAAGCAAACTTGTTACATTTATCATCTTCAGCAAATGCAGACAGGTTTGCAAAAACATTATTTTGTGCAACTCATTTTTACTTTCTCTTGCCTATATGAATATATGGCAGAGCATGCCTAATGGCAGAGCTTTGTTGTTTGCTGATGATACTTCAGTAATCAGTAACAGTTTACTGGTAGATGCTCTTGAAGTAAATACACATGTTAACATAGAGTCAGTAGTACAGTTCTTGAATTAAATGTTATTAACAGTTAATGGGAAAAAATATCAGTATTTGCAGTTCAAAAACAAATGTAATGTTAAAGAAAGTAGAGAAGTGGATGTATTTATTCATAATAATAGTTTAGAGCATGTAGAAACAGTGAACTTCCTAGGAGTATCTCTAGATAAATTTTTGTCTTGGGATTTCTATACCAATCAAGTTTGTAGTACGATTACATCTGTGGTATTTGCACTAAAACAAATTACCAGATTAAATGATAAAAAATTACTAATGGCAGCTTATCACGGCCTCATTCTGTCTAATATCCGTGATGGTATCTTAGTATGGGGTAATTCTAGCATGGGTAATATGAATAGGGTTTTTAAAATTCAAAAGAAAGTTATTAGGTGTATGGTGGGAGCTAACCAGCTAACCTCATCCACACCACTATTTTAAGGAGCTTAAATTGCTTACAGTTCCCTCGCTTTACATTTTGAGGTGATTATGTATGTTAGGTAAAATAATTTTATGCAGAATTTCAATGTTCACAATCAAACTCAAGAAACAGAAATGATTAGTACGTGGCTAATCACTCCACAAAATTGTTTGAACAAAAACCTACTTATGCAGGGAGAAAATTCATGAATAAATTACCCCAATTTTTAAAATGTTGTGATAATTTAAATTCCTTTAAAAAGAATTGAAAAATTACTTGATCAGTGAAACTTTTTATAGTGTACAAGAATTTCTTGATAGTAGTGATACATTGTGTGATTCTTATTTGTATTTCAAGTGTTAAAACTGACATGTCCTATACTCCTCCTGGAGTCTCCAGGACCCAATAAAAAATAAAAATAAATTATAGGAAGGAAAGTATGGTTTTCATGTCGATTTTTCGAAATCGAGTTTTCACCGGATCTAAACGTTTTCAGACCCCCTGAACCCAAAAAACATGTTTTTAGCGATTGGTCTGTGCGTGTTTCTGGTATTAAGTGATGTAAAGATGAAGCAAAAAATAAACTATATATATATACTACACAGTTGCATGTTTTTAGAAATGTACGTACTACGCTGGGAGCAGCGCATTGTCCAAACTGAGTCCCGGGTTCATCTCATTACATATCAGTAGGTCCGGATTGCTTCGTTAGTGAATTACAGCTGGCGAAAATTTTCGTCTGGGTTTCAGTTCCCCTTCAGAAATGAAGCCCTACAAAAATGTCTAGAGCGTAAATGAAGTTGTAAAACTTTTTTTTTTAATTCCTAATATGTGTACTTTGCAATCTGTTCAATTCAGAACAATAAGCAACCCCATGACCCAATGAGATGAAGATGATGTGTATGACGTGTAAATGAGGTGTAGTCTTTTGTACAGACTCAGGCCGACCATTCCTGAGAGAGTATGGTTAATTGAACCCCAACCATCAAAGTACACCGGTAACCACTGTCTTAACATTCAAATCCGTATAAAAGTAACAACTACCTTTACTAGGATTTGAACCAAGAACCTTCGTCTCCGAAAATCAGCTGTTTAAACAGTTGATTTTGCCGACGACTTTACCTCTAGACCAACCCGGTGGATTAGCTGTAAAACTAAACAGATTTTATGTAACTTGAATAGTTTTTGAGATATCGGGCCAAATACATCAAATTTGGTCTCCAAAAACTGTTTAACTGGATAACAAACATGTAAACTTTTTAAACAATACTTGTAGAGAATTTAATTCTGAAGTGAATGATGTTAAATAGGCTAATAAGAAAAAAACAGAAACTAGAAAATCGGGTTTTTATTTAAAAAATTTACATGTTTTTTAACCCGTTTGCAAAGTTAATCTACTTCAAACCATAAAGAAAACAGTTTTTTGAGACCAAATTCGGTGTATTTGATTAGATATCTCTAAAACTGCCTAGTTACAGATCTGAAACCTGTTTTATTCAATTTTTCAGCTCATTTGAAAAAAATACAAACAAGAAAATCGGGTTTTTATTTAAAAAATTTACATGTTTTTTTACCGTTTACAAAGTTAATCTACTTCAAACCATAAAGAAAACAGTTTTTTGAGACCAAATTTGGTGTATTGATTAGATATCTCTAAAACTGCCTAGTTACAGATCTGAAACCTGTTTTATTCAATTTTTCAGCTCATTTGAAAAAAATACAAACAAGAAAATCGGGTTTTTATTTTAAAAATTTACATGTTTTTTTACCCGTTTACAAAGTTAATCTACTTCAAACCATAAAGAAAACAGTTTTTTGAGACCAAATTCGATGTATTTGGTCACATATCTAAAAAAAATTACCTTCAATTCAGCCGTTCTAAGTTTGCTCCTAATGTAAACAAATAATGACGTCACTGAGCATGCGCATTATATCAAAATGTGTACACGCTGATTAAATGTAACAACAAAATACTTTCAAAAGTATTTAAATAGAAAATACTTTTAAAAGTATTTTTATAAATGAAATTGTTAGGCTTACATCATATCACGACTGATGTTTTTAGTACTTTAAGTACTTATAATTTAAAAAATAGTTGACTTAATAGGAATACGACATTCATAAAGTCACGGACTCTAGCGTGCACCCTGTAGTAGGTGGCTTTTGTTTGTTGACAGTAGGAGCAAACTTAGAGCGGCTCAACTATAGTTACAGATCGGAAACCTGTTTTATTCAATTTTTCAGCTCATTTTACATAAAATCTGTTAAGTTTTACGATTTAATTAACGCTCAAACATTTTCTGTAAGGCTTCATTTCTGCGAGGGAATTGAAACATGGACGCGAAAATTTTCGCCAGCTATTACTCGCTAAAGAATCGTTTCCGGATCTATGTTTATATAATTTTTTTAAATTATTTTGATGAAAGGAATACACCTCAGAAGTATTTTGGTTACTTGTGGGACACCAGTACAAAAAAAAAATTTACGAATTAAAAGAATCTAAAACTTTTATACTATTTTTACGATTTATTCTTTACAAAGGGTCAACAGCTGTTTCTATTTACTTGTCTGGTTTTCCTTGTGTCAAACTGAATTACCTTTTTCTTCCTTAGCAGAGCAAATTTTAAATTCAAAATTGCTTCTAAATTCAAGAGCTATCTGTTTTTTCCCATTAAGGTTAGCTTGGATTGCAGTGCAAGAATAGTACTTTTTAATGGTATGAAAACAAACAAATCTGGTGTGAAACACTCACACAACTTTCTCTTGCCAATGCAAATAATAAACAATAATCCTAACATAGTAATAAAACATTAGAAATAAACAAAAAACTAACCTCAATAAACATAACCTAATTTTAATCATGATTGAAAGACGCAAAATGAAAATCAACCTCAGTTTGGATTAAAAATACGGAAAATCACTCTTTCACGCTAAACTAGGCTCTGTAGAGAAATATAAAAGTTGTAGATATTTTAATTTCCTATAAATTTGATTATATACACATTTGTCGTAAAATTTTCACACGTCTTCGTGAGAAAAAAAATCAGAAAATCGCTAATTACCGCTAAACTAAGCGTTATAGGTACAAAAAAATGTTTAAAATAAAAGTTGTAGAATTTAAAATTGTCTACAACTTTTATTATACATTTTTGCGCTAAATTGCATATTAAAGCATCTTAAAAAAACAACATTTTTACGTTGAAAACACCCTCACCAAGAATTTCAGCACAAATGACGCCTACCCTATCTTGTAGAGCATAAAAAATTTAGTAAACCAGGCGATTTAAAAAAAATCGTAGGACCAGTTTTTGAGAAAATCGCAAAAAAGTTAAAAATTACACGAATAAACTACTACTTCCGGTAGACCGATTTTGATGAAAATGTTCGTGTTGGGTCCAGTAGTGGCATCTAACTTAAGTTTCAAGTTCGTACGATGTTCTGTTCTTGAGATATTCTGTATACACACACACACACACACACACACATTCCACGCTTAAAACATGTTTTTTGGGTTCAGGGGGTCTGAAAACGTGTAGATCCGGTGAAAACTCGATTTGTTAAAATCGACATGAAAACAATACTTTCCTTCCTACATTTATATATTCATATAGGCAAGAGAAAGTAAAAAATCGATGTATTTTTTTGACTTACCTGACTTTTGCCTGTGATTGACCCTTACAGGAAACTTTATTCCTCGTTAAAACAAAACCAACTGCGTAGGTGCTTTGTAAGAAACGCTACAACAGGCAAGCCGAGGCACGTAGTCACGTAGTCACGTGTTTGCTGACAGTAGTCGATAATAATTCTTATCCTTTCTTATCATAAGATAACACAAATATTTATATTATCCTACCAAAAAGAACAATAATTTTACATCGTTAATTAATTTAACTAGTACAGTAAAATCTCTCTATAGCGGAAATCTCTCTTTAGCGGCATTATTTGCCGACCCCGACCCTTTCGTATACTACGGTAATGTATTTAACTCTCGTTATAGCGGCACAAAAATCTCTCTATAGCGGCAAAACAATATCTTCAGGATATGGATTTAGACGCCTATGTAGGGGCAGACAATGACTTAGCCACTTCAGCAGATGTTGGCAATGATGCAATAATCGAAAATGTCTTAGCCCAAAACAACGAGCAAGAAAGTGAATGACGATGAAATGGAAACAGAAATGTTGTCCCTTCAAGTAAACAAGCACTAGACGCTATTCTTGTTGTTTCAACGTACTGTCATTGCCATGTAGCTAAATGAAAATTTACAAGTTTTAAACATTGAAAATGAGATTGAAGACATGTTTTATGAATTGAAAACGAAACAAAATTTACAACTTATTTTACAAAATGAAATGTACTTCACAGTCATTGTTTCCTTAATAACAAAAAAATATATACTGTACTGTGTATTTTTTTGTGTTTGTGTAGCCTATGTTTTAGGAGATTTTAATTGTATGTATCTTATGTTTATTACTGTTCAGTAAAAACTGAGTTTCAGTGCTAATTAATTTTAGGCTATCTATTATGGTATGTACTGTATGAATGATTATGGAAAAAGTTCAATACGAAAAGTGAAATTCTATTGTTAAACATTAGTACCACAACATCTAATAAAACCAGTTTGTATCCAAATTTCTTGTTAAGTTAATAACCTACACTTTATGTAGGTAATTAATTTAAATATCTCACTGTATTGAAGTAATCTACTATATTAAACATTCGTCATAAAGTTATCTATTCAGTAGTTTTTCAAAAACTTATTCCGTGCACCATTTACATACGTATATAAGTTATTTTGTACAGAAAAATTAGTACTCCAACTTCCCTCCCACCGTTAATTACTCGCTCTCTCTATAAAGGAACTCTCTTTATAGCAGCGGTATCTCATGGTCCCTTCAATTCCGCTATAGAGAGATTTTACTGTAATTGAATCGGTAAGTGGAAAAAGGGTAATATTCCAAAATCCTTATTTTCGAGAAATTAAAAAAACTTTTTTGTGACTTTGTTTTTGGTTTAATGGTAAAATGTTCAATTGATCATTTTTGTTGTAGTACTACCTATATTAAAGCTTTTTAATTTTGACTTTAGAATTATTTGTTTTACAATAATCATAGGATTGATTTTTGATTATTAATATGTTGACTATTCACCTTTTTCTAGATTTAGTACAAGTGAATGGGAAAAATTAAGTTGAAAAAACAATATAACGTGCCAATATGCTACAAAACTTTATTTTAATTTTAAAATAATTTACAGTTAATTTTGAAAATAATAACACAAAAACCAGTGATCCAACAGCTGTTCACTATTGAATGGAAGAAGGGAATTCGTGAAATATTATCCTTTTTCCACTCTACTAAATTTTTAATGTAGCTTAGCTGCTTTTAGATACAAGGAATATTTCCCTTTTATCAACCAATACATGCGCCGAAGTAAACTTAACAATACTGCTATCTTCGTTCAATTACGCATTTTTTGGAATCTTACCATTTTTCCACTCATCGATTCAATTAATTAAGTCAGCCGCACTGGCGTAGTTGGTAACGTACTCGCTTCTCATCATGCGGTCTTGTGTTCGAATCCCATTCAGGCACGGCATATTTTCATACGTTACAAAAAAATCCATTTCATCCTTCACCGTATGCATTAGCAGTAATTGCAGAACAGTCGGACGTTAAACCAAAAAAAGTAAAAGATAACAGAAATATTTATCTTATCCTACCAATACGAACAATTTTACATCGTTCATTAATTTACCTAGTAATTAATTAAGTCGTCGGACTTAAGCAATTTTTTAAATAAATGTAAATTATTCATTTGTACTATTAGTAGATAGTTTTTTTTGTCATCAGTCTCTCGACTGGTTTGATGCAGTTCTCCAACCTGTTCTATCTTGCGCAAGTCGTTTCATATCTACTTACCTGTAACACCCTACATCTTTTGTAATTTGCTTTATATATTCTAATCTTTGCCTCCCTCTACAATTTACTCCCTCAATGTTACCCTCCATTATTGATAGCCCAATACCTGGATGTCTTAGGATATGCCCCACTAGCCTATCCCTTCTTTTGGTAAGATGCTTCCGTATACTTCTTTTCTCATCCACTCGCCTAAGAACCTCTAAATTACTTATTTTGTCCACCCACCTAATCTTTAACATTTTCCTATAACACCACATTTCAAAAGCTTCTATCCTCTTCCGTTCTACAGCCCCTATCACCCACGTTTCACTTCCGTATAATGCTACACTCCAAACATAATGTTTTAAGAAATTTTTCCTAATCTGTAAATCAATGTTTGTAGTCAGTAAGCTGTTTTTCATTTCAAAGGCTTTTCTAGCTTGAGCAATTATTCTACTCTTGATATCACTCGTGCTTCTACCATCCTTTGTTATTTTACTCCCTAGATAGCAGAATTCCCCAACTTCCTGTATGTTTTCGTTGCCTACTTTTAAATTTCCCATCTCTTCTAAACCACTCTTGCTGCTGCACAACACTTTCGTTTTCGTTTTAGTAGATAGTAATTATTATTAATTTTTACTGCCTATAACAGACGACAGGTGGAGTTTTAAATTATTATTTGCACTTAATCAGCTAGTTCCAGGGCTATAAATAAATAGCTCTCTCTCCCCCCCTCTCTCCCCTCTCCCCCCTCTCTCTCTTTCTCCCTCTCCCCCCTCTCTATTCCTCTCTCTATCTTTCTCCCTCTCTCCCCTCTCTCTATTCCTCTCTCTCTCCCTCTCTCTCTCACGCTCTCTCTTTCTCCCTCTCTCTCACACACTCTCTCTTTCTCCCTCCCTCACACTCTCTCTCTCACACTCTCTCTTTCTCCCTCCCTCACCCTCTCTCTCTCACACTCTCTCTTTCTCCCCCCCCCCCCTCTCTCTCTCTCTCTCTCTCTCTCTCTCTCTCTCTCTCTCTCTCTCTCTCTCTCTCTCTCTTATCATGT